>PVKU01001340.1:0-314241 GCA_004027475.1 Anoura caudifer | reverse complement strand
AGCAGAAAGAAAGAAAGAGTTCCTACCCTTTGCAACAGCATGCATGGAACTGGAGAGCATCATGCTAAGTGAAATAAGCCATGAAGTGAAAGACACGTACCATATGATCTCACCTTTAACAGGAACCTAATCAACAAAACAAACAAACAAGCATAATATAACCAAAGACACTGAAATTGAGAATGGGCTGACAGTCACCAGAGGGGAGAGGGGAGGGAATTTCAGGGGAAAAGGGGAAGGGTTTGGAACAACAAGTATAAAGGACACATGAAAAAAAACTAGGGGAGTGTGAAAATGGGAGGCAGGTGGGGAGGGCTGGGGCAGTGGGCTGGGATGGGAGTAAAAGACAGGAAACTGTACAAGAACAACAATTAAATTTTTCTAAAAGAAAGAAAAAATGTTAATACATAAATAAATAAAAATGGGCTAGGGATGCCAACTGGAGAACAATTATGTTCACAAGTTTATCTTTTTATACAGATTAGGTAATATATATTAAACTATTAGTAGTATATAAGGTCTCTCCAGAAAAAGACCAGCTATTGTCAATTTAACAAGAACAGTTTGCATGACACTAACGTAATCTGTCAGTCAAGGAGAGTGGACTGGAATGCACATGTGTGAACAATGATGACTTCACTGTACTAGTCAGTGGGGGTGGTAGACACCATTGAGTGAGCATGTGTACTGTGTGGCCATCACATTCAAAATGACTGAGTGAGTAGAGCAAGAATCTACATCAAATTTTACATTAAGCTTGAACATTCCTCTGCAGAAACTATTTGGATGATTCAGAAGACTACAGCTATGGATAACTGGTGATTGGCAGCTTCATCAAAATAATATACCTGCTCATGCATCATGTCTTCTGCAGAGATTCTTGGCAAAACATCAAATCACCCAGGTGACTCAGTCCCCCTACAGCCCAGATCTGATGCCCTGCAACTTCTGGCTTTTCCTCAAACTAAAATCACCATTGAAAGGGAAGAGATTTCAGGCCATTGATCAGATTCAGGAAAATACAACAAAGGAGCTGATGGCAATTGGGAGAATTGTGTGAAGTCCCAAGGTGCCTACTGTGAAGGGGACTGAGGCATCATTGTCCTGTGTACAATGTTTCTTGTATGTTCTTCAATAAATGGCTCTATTTTTCATTATTATGTGGCTGGATACTTTCTGGACAGACCTCATATTTTCATCCGGGAATTAGGATCATCTTCAAGAAGAAACTGAAAAATGTAAACAGCAATAAAACTAATAATATCTCAATTTGTAGATATTCAGATTAAACTTTTCATCATTTAACCAATAAGTATTAAGCATCAATTATATTTTAGCTATTGTGCTATGCCCTGGCAATAAAATGAAAAATGTTAGAAACTGTAACTCTAACATATCACCTAACACAATATGATGGGAAGGGCTTTGTCTAAAAAATAACAAACATTTATTAAGAATTTACTATATGTCAGGCTCTGTGATGCATCTATTTTTTCAGTCAGATACAGTAAATGTTTTTATTTAAAATTTTTTTTGCAATAAAAACATTCTAACAGAGATTGAAGGTCACTTTTGCATTATTTTGATTAGTTCTTCTAAAAGCTAACTCTTAGAAGGCAGGTAGAGGGTGAATAGGAGAGAGACTTGGGGGAAGGGCTTTTACTGGTTATAGGCAGTTTTCTAAGTTACTGATGCAATCTTAATAGAGTTGAGCAAGAAGGATATTTGAGACCTAGGATTTAGGCAAAAGAGGTTCAAGATAAACAAAAATTGGGAGTGACTCCTATGTTTCTGATATGAATGAATTGTAGAACCAAGATATCTAAGATAGAAAAGAAAAAGAAAAGCAGCTTGAAGGAAGAGAAGAAAATGTGACAAGCACCCACTAAGAATTCCTGAGTTTGCAGTGCCTAGGGGACATTTAGTAGACCACCAAATACATGGGTCTAGGGTTGAAAAAAGGGTTTTGAATTAGTACAGGACTTTTCAAAGAGTGGTCCAAAAAAAGGGAATAAAACAACAACAAACAAACAAAGAGTGGTCTGCAGACGGTGGGTATTCTCTGAGACACTTTAAGGAAATTCATCATGTCAAAACTATTTAAACAAGATCACTAAGACCCACCAAGCATATCTGCTTTTTTCAGTCTGTTGATATTTGCACTCATAATGCAAGGGCAATGGGGGCGAACCAGCTGGCACCTTAGCGCACAGACAGGTAGCAGCACCCACACTGCAGTTATCAGGCTGTGCACCTTGCTTCACAACCACACACCTAAAACACTACAGCAGTAAACATTGTTTTATTTAATCTCCACCCTTGAGTAGAAGCCTTTATAACATTGAGAGTTGCAAGCAGGAGGTACACAGCACTTCTGCTGCAGACTGGAGTACAACAGCTGCTGACCAAAGAGAAACGTGTGATTGAGTTGTGAGCTGACATAGCCCCTTTTCATCATAGAATAGCATCGTTTCCTTCTTGAAAAACAACCAGAAAGATATGGAATCATTACTGAGTTGTGAATATTTGGTAGAAATTTTCTCAAAAATAAACAAATTAAGTCTGTCACTTCAAGGAAAAGTATTTGTCATGAAAGGTAAAATTTTAGATTATGAAACAAAAATTATAAATTAATAAAAATCACATCCACTACTATGGGCCAGGTAGCTTTCAAATGCTTCAAACATTTTTCTGATGAGATTAGTAGTCATGTTAACAAATGTGTTTTTTAAAATATTGTCTAGAAAATGTGTGAACATTCGGAAATTGTGCATCACTCAGGGAATCAGGACTTTACAAATGACTGATGCATGGTGTTACAACATCATACAATGTCATGACCAAGGGATTTTGATAGAATAGAGCATGGTAAGTTCTTTGCAATGGTTTTGAATTCCACTTTGCAACCACTTCTTTTGAAACTACTTCCGGTTACAAGTTGGTGTAGTATCAGGAAGAATCGATCAATGTTTGGTGGCTGCTTCTAGCAAGTTATTTGCAAAGTCTCTTAAACACTCCCACCCCCTTCCCTAACTATGTATTGGTGGTAGGCCAAATTATCTTCATATACTTAAGCCAAAGGAGACTATCCCAACAAACTGAATTCAGAGGCAGATGATAATTCAGTCATCTTCTGTCAAGCCAGATATAAGGGATTTGCACAAGTGCAGAACAATGTCATCCTTCTCACTAGTTTTTTTTAAATAATATTTTTTCATTAAAAATATATTACTTAGTAAGTAATGGATTTATAAGTGCTATTTTAAATAGGTTCTAGAACCTTCTCAGTTTCTAGGTTTAATGCAATAAATATCAGTAAACATGAACAAATGCTCTTGAGGTGCTCAACAATTCTTAGGAGTATAAAGAGTTACTGTGCAAAATCTGTGACAACCACTGAGCTAGTGTATTCATTGAAGACTAAGTGGTACATGTTGATGATAATTGAAGCCACAGACAAGAGAGAACATTATTTTGAGTAATGTTCAACAAGAAATCAATTAAAATTATTACTAACCTCTGAGTGGCAATTAGTTAAGAGAATTTAGGGAAAAGAAATTGTAAAAAATTTTTCTTGAATGCTAAGGATAGATATGAAAATTATAAACTCCTAAAACCAACTGAAGGGTAATTGAGGAAGATTAATTTCATTACTTTCTCTATGGTCATCTTGGTGTTGAAATAGGTATCACTACAGGGTAAAAGCAGGAACAAGCCTGATCTAATTGGCCACACTGCAAGTCAGTCCAAAACTTCTGAAGGACTTTTTTTTTTTAATAAAATGTGCCATGGCCAATCAGAAAGACTACAGTATTAATTGATTTTGTTGCCTTGAAAACCCATACCAAGAAATTGACAATGTGGACATGAAATACTAGAAAATCTAATTGATAAAGAGTTTGAAAATGACCTCTATAAGCAAAGATTAAAACCAGATCATTTTTAATGGTAACCTTTTAACATTAAGAACACAGCTGATTTCCCTTTATTTGAAAATCTAATAAAAGAAAGCAGGCTAAAATGCCTAGAAGGGCTCAGACTAGCCACTACAAAACTGTATTGACACTGAGGCATTAGAAACTTTAACAGCCTTCAAAAATCAAAAGAAGAATAACAAACTGGCCTCTTAGATGTAAACATTCAAGAAGCCTATGGTACTGTTTGTATGGTATCTTGGTGTCCAGTGAGTGTTGATCTGATTTTATATTGTAGTTCATCTAAAGTGGAATTTTTATAGTCAAGCCTAGTAAATAAGGGGGACCTAAAGTAACACACAGCAAAGCTTGGGGCATCATTTCATTCCATGAATCTTCCTGGTTAAAAAAAAAAATTACTTTGATCTGCATGACCAAAAGCAGTACCTGGAGACTTAGATTCACAGAGCTCTAAGGAAAACAATATTTCTACTAAAGCCAAGTATCTTTAGGTGTTTGTGAAATTTTGTTTTATAGAGTATGTGTGTGGCCTATTTTGAAGAACGGTGCATCTTGTGAGTTTGTTCATCAAATCAAAAAATATACACAAAACCTCTCTTTATTTTCCATTTGCACACAAAGAACCTTAGGAATCCATGAAGCTTCACCACCTCCTCCCTTGTGTATCAGACTGTCCCCACCATCCGTCACAGAGAGACAAGGCTGCCAGGCAATAAACCCTCTGTGGGATCAGGTCACAGCACACCACAGCAGCTCAATGACACCCTCTAGTGGGTACTCTCCATGCTATCATTTTAAGGAGGGGAAAAAATATTTTCATTTTTACTTTATATTCAATTGTAATGTATGGCATTTTGAAAATTTGCACATTTCATTTTTAAAAGGTTCCCCAAGGGAGACTATATCCTCAGTGGAAGGCTGAATAAAAAATCAAATTGAGTGTCTAAGAAGGACTTAGAATCATGTACAATACATTAAAAAAGCAAACCAACTTTGGAACAGCTGAAGGAATCTCTTCCTCAGAGGTAATGACCACTCAGAACCCCCAGAGACAGAGCTGGCGGTGCAGCCTGACTGCAATAACCGAAGCGTCCTTCCTGTAGTGACGTATTCAACGTAAAACTGAGGAGTCTACTGTAGGGCAACTAAGTCAAAAAGGCTGCGTGAGAAACAGAAAAAAGAAAGGAAGGTATTTCTGTACATCAATATAGCTTTGCTAGGGCAAAAACCTCAGGTGAGCTTTTTGGGAAAAGGGAATAAAAGAATACACAGACAAAATGGGGAGTGAAGAAGGTCTGTAAATCATTTTGTTTTGAGTGGAGAGTTGAAGAACATTTGGGAACATAAACTTAGACAATTTAGGGCATAATGGAGAATAAGTCAATTATGCCACCATTGTGGGAGTCATTTGGTCAAGCCCCAGCACTTAATTCTCTGTAGTTGAGTCTCTTGCAAAAGCCAATAGTAAAACGCTCTGGAGCAATTCAGACTATGCTGCCAAAGGTGAACATCCTTGGGGTACCATGTGGATGACCCCACAGGACCAGCTGCAGAGACCCCCAGCTGTGAGTAAAACATCAGCAACCCCTTCGTGAGTAAAAAACTGAATATTGGTATCAAACCCAGTGCATGTTTATTTATTTTATATATCTATGAATTGTTTCTATGTAGGTTCAAGCACTCAAAAAAAGATCCTTTTGTAAAATGTTCAAGTTAATACATATAAATGAATCACATAAATATGTTCTGACTTTTCAGAGTCAAGCTTCTGGTTTTCAACTAAGAAACAATTTATGCATCCCTTTTACTGAGTTTCATTTCAGTCTGGGTGTGTTTCATAACACATTTTATATTCCAGATTGGTAGAAAGAAAGTGATCTCAATGCAATACAGCATCAAAGAGGCAACTGGTTAATATTCAAATCAGAAGACTTGAATTAGGTTGGCTCCTGATTCTGCAAATGACAAGCTCTATGGCCTCAACCAAATCATTAAACAGCCCTGATGCTGTTTTTCTTGACTGATAAAAAATAGAGGAAAAAGTCTATGATCTTTATACCTCATGGGGTTTACTGAAGGAATAACAAGATCACATATGCAAATGCACCAAATATATAATATATTACTAGTGTTTGGTTTTCTAAATGGTTTTATGACTTTTTCTTGTTAAAAATTATCCTGAACTTTATTTGTACTTGTTTTTCCATTTATTTTTTTTTATTTTTTAATTGAATTTATTGGGGTGGCATTAATAAAATTATGTCAGTTGCAGGTGTACAATTCTATAACATATAGAATATTATTTTGTATTGTATTTATTATGTGTTCACCTATCCATTAACACAGTATATGCTTCCACTTACTGTATCTTCTTCAATTTCTTTCTTCAGTGTCTTATAATTTTCTGAGTTACAGGTCTTTTACATCCTTGGTTTTATTTATCCCTAGGTATTAATTTTTTATGCAGTTGCAAATGGCATTATTTTCTTAGTTTCCCTTTGTATAAAAATGCAACCGATTTGCACTGGCCAGGTGGCTCATTTGGCTAAAGCATCATCCATACACCAAAAAAGATTGCAGGTTCAACTGTCAGTCAGGGTTTATACCTAGGCTGTGGATTCAATTCCCAGTTGGGGTGCATACAGGAAGCAACTGATCAATTGATATTTCTCTCTCACATCAGTTTCTCTCTCTCTCTCTCACCCCCTCCCCCCTTCCTCTTCCTTCTCCTCCTCCCCCTCCTCCCCATCCCTTCCTCTCTCTCTAAAATCAATAAACAAGGAACTACTATAAAGGACACATGGACAAAACTAAGAAGAGGGTGGAAGCAAATGAGGGAGGTAGGATTGGCTGGGGTGAGGGGAAGTGGTGGAGAAAAAATTCAGACAACTGTAATTGAACAACAATAAAATAATTAAAGAAACAAAGAAAGCAAATAAAAAATAAAATAAAACAAAAGCAAAGGAGAATTAAAAAATAAAATAAAAGCAATAAACATATCCTCAAGTGAGGATTATTTTAAAATGCAATTGATTTCTTGATATTCATTTTGTATCCAGCTACTTCACTAAATTGATTTATCAGTTCTAATATTTTTTTGGTGAAATCTTTAGGAATTTCCATAGATATTATCCTGTAATCTGCAAATGACAGTTTTACATCTTCTTTTCCAATTTGGATGCTTTTTATTTCTCCTTCTTCTTGGCTGTGGCTAGGACTTTCAGTACCATGATGAATAAAAGTGTTCATAAAAGCATATATCCCTGTCTTCTTCTCAATCTTAAACGAAATGCTTGTAGTTTTTACCCATTGAGTATGATGTTGGCTGTGGGTTTGTCATATATGGCCTTTATTACATTGAGGTATGTTCCCTCTATTCTCACTTTGCTGAGAATTTTTATCACAAATGGGTGCATAAATTATCAAATGCTTTTCCTGCACCTATTGATATGATCATGTGATTTTTCCCCTTCATTTTATTTATGTTCTATGTCATGTTTATTGATTTGCAGATATTGTATCAACCTTACATCCCTGGGATAAATCCCCCTTGATCATGGTATGATTTTCTGAATATATTGCTGTATCCAATTTGCTCATAAATTGTCAAGGATATTAACATCTCTGTTCATCAGGAATATTGGCCTATACTTTTCTTTCTTTGTAGTGTTTTTATCTGGTTTTGGAATTAGGATAATTCTGGCCTCAAAAAAATGAGTTTGGGAGCCTTCCCTCCTCTAGAACTGTTTGGAATAATTTGAGAAGAATAAGCATTAGTTCTTCTTTGAATGTTTGGTAAAATTCACCCATAAAGCCATACAGTCCAGGACATTTGTTTGTTGGGGGTTTTTTGATCACTTCAATTTCATTAGTTATAACCTGTCTATTCAGATTTTCTGATTCTTCTTGATTGAGTTTTGGAAGATTGTATATTACTAGAAATTTATCCTTGTCATCAAGATTGTCTAATTTGTTGGCATATAGTTTTTTATAATATTTTCTTACAATCCTTTGTATTTCTTTGGTGTCAGTTGTTAATTCTTCTCTTCATTTCCAAGCATATTTATTTGGGTTTTCTCTTTTTTTCTTGATGAGTCTGGTTAGAGGTTTGTTGATCTTGTTTGTGTTCAAAGACCCAGCTTTTGGTTTCACTGATCTTTTGTATTGCTTTTTTAGACTCTACCTGTATTATATCTGCTCTGCTCTTTATTACTTCATTTCTTCTACTCACTTTTGGCTTTGCGTTCTTTCTTGTTCCTTTAAATGTGAGGTCAGATTGTTTACTTGAGATATTTCTTGTTTCTATAATGCTATTGATTTCCCTCTTAGGAAGGCTTTTGCTGTATCCCACAGATTTTTCAACTGTATTCTCATTTTCATTTGTTTCTAGAAATCTTTTGATATCTTCCTTTATCTCATTGTTAACCATTTATTGTTCAGTAACATATTACTTAGCCTCTATGTCTTTGTGTGTTCTCTTGTGGTGGATTTCTAGTTTTATACCATTATGGACAGAGAAGATGCTTGATATCTTCTTCAATCTTCATCAATTTATTGAGCCTTGTTTTGTGTCTTAACATGTTGCCTATCCTAAAAAATGTTCCATATGCACTTGAAAAGAATTTATATTCTGCTGCTTTGGGATGAAAGACTCTGAAGATAACAATTAAATCCAACTGATCTATATGTCATTTATGGCTACTATTTTCTTGTTGATTTTCTGTCTGGAAGATCGAATCATTGATGTCAATGGGGGGTTAAAATCCCTTGCTGTGATCATATTACCAT
The DNA here is from genome assembly GCA_004027475.1 of Anoura caudifer. Taxonomy (NCBI): domain Eukaryota; kingdom Metazoa; phylum Chordata; class Mammalia; order Chiroptera; family Phyllostomidae; genus Anoura; species Anoura caudifer. The sequence goes on along the minus strand of PVKU01001340.1, from coordinate 305,518 downwards.
TGATTTCTCCCTTTCTGTTCATCAAGATTTGCTTTATACATTTAGGTGCTCCTATGTTGGGTGCATAAAAGTTTGCAATGGAAATAACCTCTTGTTGGATCATTCCCTTTACCATTATGTGGTGTCCTTCTTTGTCTCTACTTAAGACCTTTCTTTAAAGAATATTTTTTTCAGATATAAGTATTGTTACCCCAGCTTTTCTTTCATTTGCATAAAATATCTTTTTCAATCCCTTTACTTTTAGTCTGTGTGTATCTTTTATTCTGAGGGGAGTCTCCTGGAGGCAGGCTACCTATGGATCTTGTTTTCTTATCTATTCAGTCACCCTATGCATTTTGATTAGAGTATTTTAGTCATTTACATTTAAAGTGATTATTGATAGGTGCATACGTAGTTATTACCATTTTATTCTTTTAACTATTTCTTCTTCTTCTCCTTCTCCTTCTCCTTCTCCTTCTCCTTCTCCTTCTTCTCCCCCCTTTAACATTTCTTGCAATACTGGTTTGGTGGTAACAAACTCATTTACCTTTTTTTTTTGGTCTGGAAAGCTTTTTATTTCTCCTTCAATTTTAAATGATAGCCTTGTTGGGTAAAGCAGTCTTGGTTGTACATCCTTGCTTTTCATCACTTTGAATATTTCAACCAATCCCTTCTGGCCTGAAATGTTTCTGTTGAAAAATCAACTGACAGTTATGAGACCTCCCTTGAAGGCAAATAGCTCTTTCTCTTGCTGCTTTTAAGAGTCTCTCTTTGTCTTTAACTTTTGCCATTTTAATTGTGATGTGTATTGGTGTTGGCCTCTTTGGGGTTATCTTATTTGGGACTCTCTTCACTTCTCAGACCTGTGTATCTTTTTCTTTCACCAGTTGAGAAATGTACTCAGTCATTATTTCTTCAAATAGCTTCTTGATCCCTTGCTCTCTCTCTTCTTTTTCTGATACTCCTATGATGTGGATGTGGTTATTTTTCATGGTGTCCCAAAGGTACCTTAAACTATCCTCATTTTTAAATTTGTCCTTCTTTTTGTTGCTCTGATTGGGAGTTTTCTGCTATCTTGTCTTCCAAATCACTGATTCAACCATCTGTTTCATCCAACCTACTGTTTGTTCTTTCCTGTGTATTCTTTGTTTCAGGTATTGCATTACTTATTTCTGATTGGTTGTTTTTTATGGTTTCTATGTCATTTTCATGCCATTGTAGTTCTCACTAATTTCCTTGAGCATCCTTATAACCATTTTTTGAACTCTGTATCTGCTTGCCTTCATTGTATTTAGCTCTTTTTCTGGAGATTTCTCTTGTTCTTTCATTTGGGGAATGTTTCTGTCTCCTCTTTTTGTCCATCACTTTGTTTCTATGAATTAGATAGACCTACCATGACTCCCAAATGAAGTCATGGGAGGTGACCTTTGTAAGGTGGCCTTATGTATTAGGTGTCCAGTGGGACCCAGTAGCCCAGTGTTTTTGATCACCTGAGCTGGGTCCTCCAGAAACGTTCCTGCATAGGTTATGTGTATTTTTCCTATTGTAACTGAATCTTAATTGCTATTGGCCCATTCATGAGTAGGATCAACCCTTAAACTGGCTTACTGTGAGAATCAACCCCAACTATGATATATGAGCTGCTATGCAGGTGCTGATTACACAAAGCAGAATTTGTCTGAGTAGGTTCCCTTGCCCACCAAGATCTCCCTTTGGATGTATTTCTTGTGAAGCTTATTGGATCTTTCTCTGATTTTTTTTTTTTTTGTGGGGGGCGGCGGGCGCGGTTTAGCTGGCCACTGGGTATTTTGGTTCTGTGGTGTTTCGGGAGGAACTCTGGTGTAGACCAATGTCAGATGCAGCCAGTTACTGGCTCTGGGCAACCTGTTTGGAACTACATAGCAACTCATAGGTGGTGGCTGCCTCTGCTGGGTCTGGGTATACATGGAAAGGACCAAGCTGCACACAAGGACAGCTTTTACCAGCACCGAGTATGGGTGCAGGTCAGCAAAAGTCCCAATTGGCCTCCAAAGCCACCTCCTCCCTCTGCCTGTCAGCTGTTAGTTTCAGTCATTAAATGAGCCTCTGACATTACTCGAGTTGCATGAGGAAGGTAGGGGCAACTGGCATTCATCAGATCGATACAGGTTCAAACTTCAATGACAGTGCTGGGTCTGAGGCCACTCAGCAAATATCCCAAGGTATACCAAGTCCAGCTGCCACCTGCTGCTAGTCACACACCTCTGTGGAGGGCAGGGTTTCAGGGAATCATCAAGGTGAGGACAAGAGAGTTTATCAGACACAAACAGACAAAGATTTAGCCATGTGAAGGAAGGGCTCTGCACTGGCTGAGCTTGCAAGGGAAAATGGCTCCTATCCTAGAGTAACACAGCTTAGTCTATCCCAGATTATTTTAGGAGCTGGATCTCAGCAGGACATGGCTGCCAGGAGTCGGGAGGATGGGGCTAGCAAATCTCCCATGAGGGTGAAGTACAGTCAGGCTTGAGGAAAGGTGGAGGCAGTGGCCCCTCTTCCAAGCTGTACAACTCACTCTGTCCCAAATTCTGCCCAGACCTTGTCAGAGAAAAGTTATAAGGAGTCAGGAGGGTGGGGCTACCAAAAGCCCAGATAGTGTGGAGTTGGTGGATTTCCTGTGAGGGGGAGGTACCAGTCAGTTTCAGGGAAATGTGGGGGAATGGCCCCTGCCTCAAAGCCACACGTTCAGTCACTGACACCTCTTGAGGTTCCCTAGACCTCTACACGCTGGCCCAGGCAGCTGACTCATCAGTTGGGTATAAGTTCCACAGGGTAGGCAAGAGGGAGTCCAGAGGTTTGGGCCATTGCTTTTTCCCATGCTGCCATTGTATGGAGAAGAGTGTTCCACCCAAGAAAAATGTCATCTGGGTTTTAAGAGAGTGACTCAGCACAGGGATCCTGATGGCTGTCTCTTTAGTTCTCTCCCTAGAGTCACAAATCCCATTCTCTCCTGATGACACTCTAGACTCTAGTTCACTCTGCCTTCTCTCCACCAGAGTACAGGGTGAATGGCTTGAATGATATTTTATGTCTTGTCCCTTTAAGAGGCTACCTGCATCTCTAGCATTTCCTGTCTCTCCCTGGTAGACACAGCCAGATATTATGTGGTTACCTCTTCCCAGCTCTGGTGCTCTGGGCTAGGGAACCTGGCTTGGGGTTGAGACCCCACACTACTCAGGGGGAACCTTTGCAGCTAAGATATACCTCTAGAATCTTAGCCACTGCCCATGGGAGTGGGGTCAGGCCTTTTCTAGTCTTTGCCCTTCCTACCAGTTTCCAAGTAGCTTCTTCTATAAATCCTTAGTTATAAGACTTCCCTTCAGCTAGTCTTCAGTTGGTTATTCAGGTTGTTTGCTCTATATTTTAGTAGTCATTACAGTTTGGCCCTGGGAGGATGTGAGTTTAACATCTACCTATGCCCTCACCATCTTGGATCTCTCTCTGTACTTGTATTTTTTTTCCTTCAAAAAATACATTAATAGGAAGGATCTTTTTTCCAAGTTATAAAAGGAAAAATACATGCAAAGCTGGTTAAGTGCAAGAACTCAAATGTTTCCAAATGAGTGCATCTCTTTACTAGTGGGTGCCCACCATGTCTTTCCCAACACATTTCCTACTTTCTCAAAGATAGGACTATACATTGGTTCATAACAGTAGCACTTATGCTACATTTTTTGTATGTATAGATGTTATCTGATGCCCAAGAATCCACAGAAATGGTTTGAACCCTTTTCTTGAATCATAAAATTTTCATTTGCCATTCCCAAATAAAATCATGAAGTACAGTATGGTGACTATAGTTAATAATACTGCATTGCATATTTAAAATGTGCTATAAGAGAAAAATCTTAAAAGTTCTTATCACAAAAAAAAATTGTAACTAAAAAAAATGTATTCCAGATGGACTCAGAACTATGCAGTTTTACATTCCCTTATACTTGGAAATGTTTTGTCTTCAAAAAAAACTTAAGGAGTGTATGATATTACCTGGTTGTTCTCTGTTAGGAATCTATTAATATCCATATGGTAAAACTGGAGATTAGAAAAAAATACCCACTAGAAGTGAAAGATGCACCTTTGTTGTTGACTTTTTATATCTCTATTTGTTCTAAGTGTTTCAGAACAAAGTACCACAAATTGGGTGGCATAAAATAACAGAAATTTATTATCTCATAGTCTTAAGGCTGGAAGTCTGTAATCAATGTCAATGGAACAGAATAGAGAGCCCAGAAATAAGCACACACATTTAATTAACACTTGACAGAGAAGGTGAGAACATACCATGTGATAATGATAGTGTATTCAATAAATGGTGTTAGGAAAATTGAACAGATACTAGACCACCCTCTTACCACATACACAAGAAATAAACCTAAAATGGATTAAAGACTTAAATGTAGTCCTTGAAACCATGAAGATCCTGGAAGAAAACATAAGCAGTAAAATCTCAGATATTTCATGTAGTCTTATTTTTTGTGATATATGTCTTCAGACAAAGGAAACAAAAGAAAAATAAACAAATGAGAGTATATCAAACTAAAATTGTTCTCACAACAGAGAAAACCACCAACAAAATGAAAAGACAATCCACTGAATAGGATAACAAACATGTATGCTAATAATACATTGGATAAGGAACTTATAAAGAACTTACAAAGAACTTATAAAACTCAATGCCAAAAAAATCCAATGAAAAATGGGCAAAGGACCTAAATAGACACTTTGCCAAACAGGACATACAGATGGCCAATAGACATATGAAAAGATGCTTAACCTCACTAATCATGAGAGTAATGCAAATTAAAACTACAATGAGATATCAGTTCACACCTGCCAGCGTGGCTATTATCAATAAATCAACAAAAAATGAGTAATGGTGACGATGTGGAAACAAGGGAAGGAACCCCAGGCACTATTGGTAGAAACGCAGATTAGTGCAGACATGGTAGAAAGCAGTATGGAGTTTCCTCAAAAAATTTAAAATGAAGCTGCCTTATGTCCCAGTGATTCGACTTATGGGACAATATCCAAAGAAACCCAAAACAGTAATTTGAAAGATTATATGCACACCTGTGTTCATGAAAGCATTACCTACAAAAGCTAAGATTTGGAAGCAGCCCATGGTCCCATCAGTAGATGAGTGGATAAAAAAGCTGTGGTATATTTACACAACAGAATACTACTCAGCCATAAAAAAAGAAATCTTATCTTTTGCAAAACCATGGATGGACCTGGAAAGTATTATACTAAGTGAAATAAGCCAGTCAGAGAAAGGTAAGTACTATAATATTTCACTTATATGTGGAACCTAATGAACAAAATAAACTAATAAACAAAATAGAAACAGACTCAGAGATACAGAGCATAGACTGACAACTGTCAGAGAGGAGGTGAGTTGGGGCTATGTAAAAAAGTCAATGGAATTAAGCAAAACAAAAGACAAACTCATAGACACAGACAACAGTATAGTGATTACCAGCAGGAAAGGGGTGTGGGGGAAGTAGAAGAGGGTAAAGGGGGGTAAATGGTGATGGAAGATTTGACTTGTGATGACAAACACACAATACAATATACAGATGATATATTATACAATTGCACAACTGAGACCTTAATAATTTTATTAACCAATGTCACTCTAATAAAAGAAATAAATACTCTGTAACTATGTATTTTGCCAGATGTTAACTAGACTTATTGTGGTGATTATTTTGCAATATATTCAAATATCAATTCATTATATTGTACACTTGAAACTAATATAATGCTATATGCCAATTGTATTTTAGCATTTCAAAAATGGGCTTTTCCTTCTCTTGTTCAACTGTTGGATATGACATCAACCAGGAGAAAACTGAATGTGTAACAGCCAGCCTAGATACTGGCATCTTGGATCGTTCTTCCCTGTAAAATTTCTCAACTTAAATTAGCTGAGGTAGAATGGACTCGAGAGAAATCTAATCAGACTTAACAATGCTGAGGTTTGATGAACAGAAGGAAAACTCATCTCTCTTCCAGGTATCTCACTATATTAGGCTTTGTGAAGGAAAAATAGTTTTAGAGAGAAAGACCACTGCTTTTCCCTTGTGAAAAACAGCAAACACTGAACTAAACTCCAGGGAGTCCGTTGTATTCCCAGGAAACTTTGAGATGATTCATATTTCCTTTGCAATGGTCCTTTAGGTTGGAAGAATGTCTTTTTCATACCACCTCCCCCACAGGCCCCACCAAGAAAAGGATGTCAACGTGTTTGCTTGCCAGCATCAGCTCCCAGGGCATGTCTGGTCCATGTTTCTCCCCCAGATTCTGGCAGTTGCTAGTAATCCTTGGTGTCTCTTGGCTGGTAGAGACATCACTCTAATCTCTCCCTGTAGCCTCACATGGCATTCTCCCCTGTGTGCCTCTTTGTGCCTGTCTCCAAATGTCTCCTTTCTATGAGGACAGTAGTCATCGGATTAGGGTCCACCATAATGTACAGGATCTGGCAGAAGTTAACTCCTGTTTGTGTGTGGTTGGTAGGGTAATAATATGGGTGTAATAAGTCATAGTTTTAACTTGAACACTCCACCTAAAATGTCATATGGTGTGCTTGAGTGTGATATTGTTATGTTACAGAGTTACTTGCTTAGGATTTTGTAATAAAAAGGGGCATTATTTGTGCCAGACCCTGTATTTTTGTGGTGACCAGTTTCACCCACAATAATATCTGACTTAAATATACCAAATAGACCCCAGATAAAAACTTTTCCATTTTTTTCAGAAAATAATTTTGCATAAATTTTTCAGAAGTTAATACTAAACTGAGACAGCAGCTCATTTTAAAAAGAAAAAGCTTAAAAAAACATTGTAATGAGCTAAATGCTTTAAAATGTTTAATATATCTAGCAATATTTGTAGCTAATAAAACAGTTTCTTATGAGAGCATAAGAGCAAAAAACCTCTTCTTCCTTAAAATGTTGACTTTAGATACATAGGTTTTACATATTGCCTCCTGCTTGTAAGTCACAATTCTCTACACCAAAGAGAAAATTTTTTAAAATTAAAATTAGCTCTAGCTGGTGTAGCTCAGCAGATTGAGCACAGACTGCTAACCAGAGTCGCTGTTTCAATTCACAGTCAGGGCACATGTCTGGGTTGCCAACCTGGTCCCCAGTGGGGGCCACGTGAAAGGCAACCACATATTGACATTTCTCCCCCTCTCTTTCTCCCTCCTTTATCCTCTCTCTAAAAATAAATAAATAAATAATTTTAAAAAAACTATAATTTTATTTTACATGTTTAATTCTAAGCATTTGTTTCAATTTCCTCTTTAGCGAAACTTTTTACAACAGCTGTACTAAGTAACAAGATTGGTAAATTTTATATTCTACTTTGTTTCATTTTCCCTGGGGTAGGTAGCTGGCCAGGAGCTGGTAGAGTGTCAAAATACTGAGAAACTTAAGCTCTAGATAATCAACCATAGTAAAAAAAACACAGGCAAAACTGAGTGATAGGAAAAGAAGGGCTTCAACTCAGAAGATTGCAAATCTCTGCTCAACCTCAGGCAAATTATTTTCTAATTTCTACATCATGGTATTGCTATGGAGAAATTAAAAACAAGCAAATACAAAGCAATAGACAAAAATTAGGTGCCTAGTTAGTACCTTCTACTGATTTTCAAGTGTTAATTCTTTCAAGCTTATTTGTACTTGCTTCCATTAATTAAAATCTTAGTGTCTATCAGTGCAAGCCTTAAAAATATCACCTATAAAGAAAAAAAAACACAAAAACCCACATAATGCAATTTTGCTAACAAAAAAACACCTTTTTTATCTAATTTGCATAGTTTAGAACTGGAGTTTTATTGTGGAAATTTAAAGTACTATATTAACTTTGTGCAAAAATAGGGAGAAAAGTGATAATACAGGGCATTACCAGGGTAGTGAGAATCACAGGATCAATCCACAAATTCCACGTGGTAAAATGAACAAGATTTTCACAAAAGAACGTGCTAACAAACAAAAATATATTCTCTCAGATGTGTCTTTTCTTTGCTTGCATTAGAACCAAAGTCTGTAGATACTTCACCTATGTTCTTATAACTTCATCACTTCAATGTGCTTTTCTGTGCTACCTTTTTTGTGCTATCCCCCATAAAATTAGGAAGAAAATGAAAAATATGTACTATATAACTTTATATATTATAATATGTAAGTATATATGTATGTTGTGCATATATATTTATATCATTTGCCTTTTGTCATGTCCCTAACACATAACAATGGCAGACACCTGGGGAACTTGTGGATCAAGAATGTACTTCCTACATTGGTTGTCAATGTACCTACATAAATATTGGGTGCCTTCCCTAAAAGAAGTTTATAATCTAATGTGGTCAAATGTACTTTAAATAATAAGGAGATGTAGCAAAGTCATTATATTTCAGTCGTAAGTAATACATTTTCTTGATCTGAAATTACTCTCTAGAAAGTAACCTTTGTAAGTGAAAGAACAAAGAAACATATTTCCCTGTTTTGCAGTTTTAAAAGCTCTTTGCCATCTTTCTTTTTGAATTGCCACCACATCATGTTTGAGAAGAGTTGGCTGTTTTGTGCTAAGCTTCATTCATTTCCCTGACATCCTTTGATTCTGAGCTGGCTCCCCAAGCCACCATCCTTCCTCGTCACTGAGGTCCTGCCAGTGTAGCTCATTCAGTAGCCATCATCGCAGTGAACTACATCCCAGCAGCTCCAGATGGAATATGGGGGTAAACAGCTCCCCTAAGATGCTCTCCAATGCAGTGCCATCAATCAGCCTGCAGCTGGGACAAAAGCACTCAGTGACGGAGCCAGCGACTCTCTGCCAAAAGCATAGCACGTTTCTCAGTGCCCAGCTTCCTTCAAGAGGGAGATATTACAATTATATGTTTTAGCATTCAAGAAAACCTCAATACGTAATATTTATGCCCCACTTTCTATAACTGTCCATTGATATTCTTCATCTAGGTTTATTTTTTAATTATACCAGGTACCCCAAATGGTAACTGTATCCACTTTATTTCCCTCTAGAAAGGCAAGTATCTGGTGTTTGCTTCTTTAATAAATCACAATGTAGAAAATCAAATAGGTTATTGTACAACATTAAGCAATACTAGGCAGTTCTTTTTTGGCAAGTTGCAGAAGAGGGGTAGTCCTTCTTGAAGCCAAGATCAAAACAGAGAGTGAAGAGTTGGAACTCTGCATCACAAGAGCCTTGGCACTCACACACTGCAGGCTAAATGTCTCCGTGATGACTGCCAGGGCTGCCTCCCTCACCACCATAATTGGAGCAGGGTAGGGGTTGGGGTGCTGAAAGATATCAGCATGGACTACATGAGCAAAAATGATTATGATGATGATGACATGATGATATTTCTCACTATCATCAGTGAGAGATAATAAATTCTGTCTGTAATCATATATATTCCACCACAGCAATGTTCAACTTCTGTTATGGCACTTACATCTGCTTAGTAACATTATTTAGGCTAAGCTAATAAAAGTCATTCCCTTGTAATGTAGAATGTTATTTGCATCACATACTTTGAAGAAGAATATCTTTCCCCTATTTTATATAGGTTCCCTATTTTCTGCAACTACCTTTTTTCAAGATGTTGTGGATCTCCTGTGTCTCAACGTCCTAACTTAGAGATAGCTTGGAAGTTCCCCAGAGCTCAAGAGCTTGTAATATATTTTAAGTTACTCCATAGTAAATAGGTAAAAGGAATATATTGTGAAAATTATTTAGGAAAAGTCATTCTGTCAAGAGGTACATAGTACAGGTATGCATTCCTTCTACAGCTATCTACTGAGCAACTAATATGTTGAAGTAAGTATGTGGTTTATGAAAACATGACTGAGCTTCTTGCATTGAATGAAAGATAAGCCCAGAAATGACCATCATGTAATCAGACAACAATAATGAGATGTATGTAAGCTAGATCTTCACTACTTACACCACAGCAATAACCCATTTGGTGAGTAAGATAATATAAGAAATAAAACTGGGAAATCTCTGAAACTCTGCTATGTACAAACCATTTAGATTGAAATTAATTAAATATACCACAAGGAAATGCTTTCAAGTCTATATGCCATTTCCATTATAGTCAGTGTCATATATTGTATGAAAATAACCAACATGTAAAGAAAAATTTCAAATATCCATTTTCAACATGGAAAATGCACTTCTCTTGGTGAATGCTAGATTTTTGTTTTATAAACCTGAGGGCTATAAATTATACATAGAAGTGAATCTTCCCTGGAGAGTTATCCCTAAAGAAAAGTATATGCCATTTTATTTTTAAAAATTTACCAAAAACTTATAGTTTAAGTTTCTTCATAAAAGAGTGCCTTTTACTGCCTCTAAACAAAATTTTATAAAAAGATGACAAGGCCTCATTCTAGGACTTTTTGGGTTTTCTCTTACATGATCCTTTTCACACTCTTTGACCCAAGATTGAACCAAAACGCACTTGCCCTGTTCGAGCATCCTTGTTTGGGAAGTGTCTTAACACTTCCAGAAGCCACGAGGTTGAGCTACTTCTAATAAGGCACTGGCACTTAGACTGCTGCTGATTCTGAGCCCAAAGGCCTGGAGGGGTTGATACAGAGGCCAAAACGGAGTCACTTACAGACTGACATGATTATGTTAAAGATCTTTTTAACTTTTATTATTTTTTAAATTTTTTTATTTTTGTTCAGTTACAGTTGTCCCCATTTTCTCCCATTACTCTCCCCTGCCCTATCCATCCCTTACCTTCCATTTCTGTCCTCTCCTCCATTGTCTTTGTCCATGGGTCCTTTATACACATTTCATGGCTTGACCCTTCCCCTTCTTGCCCCAATTATCCCCCTCTCCCCTCCCCTCTGGTCACTGTCAGTTTGTTCTTTATTTCCATGTCTCTGGTTCTTTTTTGCTTGCTTGTTTGTTTTGTTAATTAGGCTCCACTTATAGGTGAGATGACATGGTATTTGTCTTTTACTTCCTGGCTTATTTCCCTTAGCATAGTGCTCTCCAGTTCCATTCATGCTGTTGCAAACAATATGAGCTCCTTCTTTCTTTCTGCTGTGTAGTATTCCATTGTGTAAATACATTACAGTTTTTGATCCACTCATTTGCTGATGGGCACTTAGGCTGTTTCCAGGACTTAGCTTTTGTAAATGATGCTGCTATGAACATTGGGGTACATAGATTCTTTTGAATTGGTGTTTCAGAATTTTAGGGTAGAATCCAAGCACTGGAATTCCTGGGTCAAAAGACAATTCCATTTTTAGTTTTTTGAGGAAATTCCATACTGTTTTCCACAGTGGCTGGACCAGTCTCCATTTTCACCAACAGTGTACTAGGGTTCCCTTTTCTCTACAGCATTGCCAGCACTTGTTTTTCATTGACTTGTTTATGATGGCCATTCTGACTGGTGTGAAGTGGTATCTCATTATAGTTTTAATGTGCACCTCTCTGATGGCTAGTGATGCTGAGCATCTTTTCATATATCTCTGGGCCCTCTATATGTCCTTCTTGGATAAGTGTCTGTCCGGGTCCTTTGCCCATTTTTAATTGGATTGTTTGTCTTCCTGGTGTGGAGTCCTATGAATTCTTTATATATTTTGAAGTTCAAACCCTTGCCCTAGGTATCATTGGCAAATATATTTTCCCATATGGTTGATTCCCTTTTCATTTTGCTGATATTTTCTTTAGCCATGCAGAAACTTTTTAATTTGATGAAGTCCCATTTGTTTATTCTTCCTTTTATATCCCTTGCTCTAGGAGACATATCAGTGAAAATATTGCTGCATGGAATATCTGAAGTTGTCCTGCTTCTTCTCTCCTCTAGGATTTTTATAGTGTCACAACTCATATTTAAGTATATTATCCATGTTGAGTTTATTTTTGTGTATGGTGTAAGTCGATGGTTGAGTTTCATTTTTTGCATGTAGCTGTCCAGATCTCCCAGCACCATTTGTTAAAGAGGCTATTTTTATTCCATTTTGTGCTTCTGACCCCTTTGTTGAGATGAAGCATTTACATATGGCACCTCCTTTTATCCTCACAGAGATCTTGTGAGATGTCAGACAAATATTAGAATTTTTGCCTCATAAGCGAAGAAACATAAACCCTTGACTATGATTTCAGAAAAGGTCAGGGGCAAAATCGAGACTTGATTTGAGGCCTTGGCTGCCAACACTTCCTTCTTTCCACCATGTCATATTTAAACAAAGGCAAACTTTGTTCATGATAATATTTTTAAAACTTAAATATTGAGTGTTTAATGTACCAGATTTTCATATGATTATAGTAAACTGACACAGAATAAATATGCACTCTCTTCTCAGCCAGGACATTTTCATCAAGGTTAAGGAACCAATATATTTATGAATGGGATCCTCAATGAACAAGTTAATACAAAGTAAGTTGCTAATTATAAAACCAGGTCAATAAATTCAAAAGGTAAAAGCAAGTGTGAAAGTTGAACCACAAAATGAACTTGAAACATAATTTCTGTGTGAGAATGGATTGATGGTTTCCACTAGCACTGGAAAATGGAAACTGTTTGACTTTTTCACTTAAGGGGGAAAAAACAGGATTAGAAGTGGTCAAAGCTCTAGAGACTGGTATGCTGCCTAGAAGCCCTATTGCTGTCTGGGTTTTCACTGCTGAAACTCTGCAGACACCGGAAAAAGTACAGCAGAAATGTGATGTGAATTATTGAAGTGGTGCCGCCATTTCTGAAGCAGCTGGGATAGTCTGTCCATAAAACATTAACATGACTTTTTTGAGTTCTGTCAGGTCATTTGGAAGAGAAAGGGTAAAGAATACATAAGCCTTTTGGTGGAGATGAAGACATTTGTTCAGATAAAAACAAACAAGCACTATGGCTGGTCTGCACACAAGCTTTCACTGAAACACAGGAAGAAAACATAAAAATTTAAAGCCTGACAGTGTAATGGATTAAACATGATTGTTCACTATAATATATACAGGAAGGATTAGATGCATCTAGTGCTTTTTCTGTCCCTTTACTTTCTCAAGAAAGAAAGATGCCTGCCCCCCAACCTATGCTCAGCATTTAATTTATGCCTCTAGTAAATAAATGAGCTGCATGTCCTTTGTACACAGTGTTTTAATGTGTTTATCCATCATGTCTCAAGAGGAATAAAGGATGAAAAGTATTAGTTTCAGCTGGCAAAAAAAAATCCTCTTTCTAATAATGTTTTCTGGTACTAGCTTAGAGGCAGGGTCAACCTTGCGTGCATGGAAGCAATCATGAAGGTTACCGGCAATGGAACACCTGCCAGAGAATATGGCTTCCACCAAATAATCACTGCTGGAAACCAGAATCACTTCTTTGGATGTAGTCACGGATGTTCCAAAAAGTCCCCATCTTTGATAATAGCACATTTGTTGTGGTGAACATACACAAAGCTCAGTGTGAATTCATGGGTCCCTAGGTCTATAATAATCTATACACATATATACAAACCCAACCATGTTATGCTTTCTTAAAGAAATGTTTTCTTAATGCTAACATATCTTCCTCTAGAATAATGCCTATATAAAATGCAAAATCATGGCATTTATAGAACAAAAAACTTTAAGACATATGCTGAAATAATTTTGTAGAGAAATATTTTGCCATATTGGCATAAAAATGGGCAAACAAGGTACAATGCATTTCTTCAAATTCTCCATATACAAACATAAGAGGTAAGCCAAAGGAGAAAGCCAGATCATAAATAAGTAGATTAGTAATGGTTGTATTACTAAATGCCAACATTCTACAGGGAACATTTTAATTTCCTTTTTTGTAGCTTTTTGCAATCTCATTTAATTAAAAAACATAAAATTAATAAACTCAATTAGATTCATGGTTCCTCCATTTAGTGCACTTTTCTGAGAGTGACATCAAGATAGATTCATGGGAGATGCAATTGTTACACAGAAATCAACTTTAAAAATGACATTGATAAGTACTTCCAATAGCCCTGCCTCCCTTAAATTACTTATTCAGAATCTAAAATTATCTAATATATTTAGACTTGATATAAAGTTATTTATTTTTCATGTTTTCTCTTCTCTTTCATAAACATAAATAAGCAGAAATGTTCACGAATTACAGATAAAAATAGACCATGTGTTTCATTCAGGAGTATGTTTTCTATGTCATTTCCAGTTTTTGGTTTCCTGCTTCAAGGGCACTGCAAGAACTCGATTTGGGGCCATATACAGGCCATGTATTCAATCCTATTCATATCTGGGAAGAGTTAGACCCCCAGGCATGAATGATAAGACTTCCTGTGTACCAATATTCAGACCCTCAGCTAATTCACCCTATTAGTCTGATTTCATGTTCCAGTGGCACTATGTACTTGTCCAGGTCCAGGACTGGATCTCCCCACATCTTTTCCTTGGCTCTCTCCCTGGCTCTCCATTTCCTTCCTTGACCCCGTCCCAATTCTGTGCTAGCACAGAGTCTTGTTTCTCAACCCCTCTACCCATAGTCCCATGGAGTTGTTAAGTTCACCCAGCTACAATTTCACCTTGTATCTCCTATTGGATTCTATTCCCACCTCTGTCCTATCTGAGAGGATCCCTGTGGCGTCCCAGTTCCAGCCTTTTCAGATCTGATGTTGACATGCATGTGCTAGTTAGGACAGTGAGTTCTATGTGGATATCATGGACATCTTTACATATATCCTTACATTTATATGAAACTTAACCTCTCTGAGGTTATAATAGATGATTCCTTATACTTGGGTTTGGAATTTGATAAATGATTCTCTTTTTTTTAATACAGGGTCCAGCACAAATAACACCCTTTTTTATTACAAAATCATAAGCATGTAATTCTGTAACATAACAATATCACACTCAAGCACACTATATGGTATTTTAGGTGAAATGTTCAAATTAAAACTATAAATCACTACAGTCATATTAATACTTTACCAACCACACTCAAGCAGACCTTACTTCTGCCAGACCCTGCATTTTATTTACTTTGTGGTGGGTTTTTGTTTTTGTTTTTTTTTAACAGAGAGGGAAAGGGAGGGAAAAAGAGAGAGATAAACATCAATGTGCAAAAGACACATTGATTAGTCATCTTTCGAATGCCCCCAATCAATTGGGGACCAGCCAATAACTCAGACATGTGTTCTGACTAGGAATCGAACAGGTGACCTCCGTTCGCAGGCCAGTGCTCAGTCCACTGAGCCACAACAACCAGGGCAGATGAGCTGATGAATGATTCTTCATCCTGTCTTTTACACCTTTTTAATTTCAGCTATTTCTCCTTTCAGCTTGGCTGAACAAATTAAACAACCCCAATTCTTTCAAAGTTTGCCCTCCAAGCTTTAGCTTCTTGTTTGTAGTCCTTAACCTAATTCCCTCATGCCTTCTTGAGTTTGAATAACCAATATTACACATAAAATCCAGGGACAGATCTACAACACATACATGGAAGATTGTGTTCCCTATGATTTACAATTTATTATTAGGTATTATCAAGCATTTTATTGAGTTTTTTATATAACAGCAGATCCATTTATTCAATAAATATTTCCTAGGTACCTAACATATGCCAGACCTTGTTCAAAGCACTTTGCATAATTCAGTGAGCAAAACAGGCAGTGATCCCTGCCCTAGTAGATATTTTAGCGAAGAGATATAGACAATAAGCAGAATACAAAAGAAGTTACAGAGTAGTGAAAAAGTTATAAGTGAGTAGAAAAAAAAAAGGTATAACAGTGTAATGTGCCTGAGACTGCTGAAGAATGGGAAAGAACACTGAGGAAGTCAACTGAAGTGATTATTTTATATATAAAAAGGTACAAAAATTACACATATATATGCATACATATAAGTGGGATGATTTTTCCCATGTAAAGCAGATTAAGTCATTAGTATAGAGTTCGGATGGAAGTTCACAGTGTAATCAATACCCCAGGCTCTTCTCTCCTTCTGCTTGGCATTTTCATGGCCCCAATTTGGAAAGCCACCTGGTAGTCACAACATAATCACTATTCTCCATCCATCATGTCTACATTCCATGTAAAAGGAAAGAGAAACAGGCACAAAAAGGCAACTGGGCCCCTTAGTAAAGATTTCTGCGTATAGTTCATGAACGCTTATATCTAAAAGGTAGTTTGGAAAGTGTATTTTAGCTGGGTTGATAGCCACCCATTGATTTAGAGGGTCAGGAAGGAAGCAAGGGAGGGAGGGAGGGAAGGAAGGAAGGAAAGAGAGAAAGAAGGAAAGAAAGAGGGAGAGAGAGAGAGGAGGGGGAAGGAAGGAAAGAAAAATGGATATTGGGTAGGCAATTAACAATTTCTACCACAATAGTTTTAACATAAAGTTGCGATTATTCTTAGCCTCCCTTATCCCTGAATCTTAAACTCTTAGTATAAGTTTTAGTATTAAGTACTTGGGTTTTTTTTCTTCCAATGATTGCCTTAAGTAAAGAACCTAAACTATCATTTTTCCTACTCATCTAACCAGTTAACTACCTGTTGAAATTTATTCTACCAATTCACCATTTTCCCCTAGTCTTATGCAATTGGTTAACAAACACAAATATTTGATATTTTACTTTAGCAAAAAACATAGGAAAAACTTTCATATTACTTTCCACTGAATTTATAACTGATCTTTAGCAGAAAATATCCTATGTATTATGGAAATGTTCTATCAATTTTAACATAAAATTTATTAAAGGGGGTAAAGTTTGAAGTGTAGTGACTACCAGATCCTTTGCAATTAAGCATCTCCTCAGCCAGATTTCGCTCAGTAGGAATTACACATCTCTCAGCATCCCAACCCAGCTATAACGCTTTCTAATTTTCTTATTAAATGTTACATTTTCATGTCAACATATTGCATATAAGTGTCATTATGTGACTCTTATTTTAAAAATCCTTGGGAAATTTTTTTAATGTTTTTTACTTAGATGTGTAAAACCAAAATAACTAAGTTTCTTTTTTACATTTTGGAGGAAAAAGAGAGAAAGAGAGAAGGATGAAGCTAGAGAAACAGAGGAGGAGCTACAGATGCAAATGGAGATGGAGCTGGAGATAGAATCCTCACGATTACATTGCCCACTCTAGCCAAACAAGCTGCTGGTGAAGGAAAGAGGTACTACTGTTCATTATCACTGCACACAGACAAGCACATGACATCATGGCCACTAAGCTCTTGGTTTCTTAAGTAGATGCAAACAAAGATCTTGATCCTTTGTTCTACATAAGGACAAGAGAGTCAGAGAACTCCTGAAGGAGAAAAATGGGTATCAACACTGAAGGAAAAGGAAAAGAGAATGAGGAGGGGGAGAGGAGAAGTTATAGAAGATAGTAGAGGAGATGCAGGGAATTCTGGAGGGTTGATTAAAATGTTCTTGTCTCATCTCCACTTCATTTGGGAGCTAGGTTGTTTGATCTCTCAGCTTCTCCTGATCCTTATCATTTCTTCTAGAGAAACCAGAGAAGCCAACCATGAGAGAAATGGTGCTTCCAGCTGCACAGCCATGATCAGAGAATATTCCCAAAAAGCAGAAGAAATCAGTCAAGGACCAACCCCTCCAGATACTCTCCTACTCCCACCCTCCACTAGATTTTTTATTCCTCTTCTCCTCCTGTTTTAAATAGCTGTACATGAAACAGTTGCAAATAGAAAGGAAAGTAGCCTGTATATGGGTTCCTAGTAACTGAGATAGATTTTTCCCCCTCAAAGAAACAAGATAATGCCATAGAGTAAAGCCATAGACAAAAATCCAAAGCCAGCTGGTGTCCTCCCTCTATCACTTAACAACCTGCAAGTAACTCCACCTCTCTCAGTAAAGATTTTAGCCATAAAGTAGTACAAATTACTCTAAAGAGCAAACAACTTGTGTGTTAAACTCATTTTAACAGTATAGAATGTTAAAGCAATTTAACAAATTACCAATAGTGAAATGATAAGTCAAATAGTGGATTCTGAATATGTCTTAGCAATTGTATAAGGTCTTTGAGATCAGTAATACAACAAAACATAAAACTGAATGTTATCATAATTATAATCTTAGAAAAACTAAAGTAAATGTTCTTGAAAACTAATATGTTCTCTTCAATATTCTTTGTAGAAGGAAGAAAGATAACAGAAAATCATAGTAAATGATTTTTTAGTAAATCATAGTAAATCTAGCTATGGGAAGCGAGACCAACTTTGTGGGTTTTATATTTGCTTTTTTTGTTTATATGAGAGAGAAGTTCAAGAAATTATAGCTACAATGTTATATTTGCAGACTTTATAAGCACAATCACTTAGGTAAAGTAGAGAGGAAATAACATAAGAGAAGAACAGCCAAAATCAGTTAAATTATTTTCGGTGACTCAATACAGGACCACATGCGCAGAGTGTTGTAGCATCTCTTACAAGGTAACAAAGCGGTCACCTCAAGTGTTTGACAGTCACGACACACCTTAGAATGCTAGTAATTAGTGTAATCACTTTTGCCAAAAAAGGAAACATATGCAAGATTGTATTTAGTGTATTTGTAATTATTCATAATTATCAAAGGGAGGGCTTGGATGAGTCCAGCTGAGCAGTGTGAGAGACAGCACCCTGCTGTGAGTTGACAGTAGTTTGGATCCTTCTTTTTTAGGGATAGCTGCCCCAGTTGGTATCTGAAGGGACACTCATTTTTATGTTTGGTCCTGCCTCCAGGACAGCCACTTCCACAGTCCCTCACTGGTGGGACCCTCCACCCTGCAATGAGCCATCTGGAGAAGATAGACTGGCCCCAGCTCCCTCTGGAAGTTGTTAGCTCTGTCCCCCAGTTGGCGCCCAGGGGCTCCAGGAAGTTGACCTCTTCAGTCTTTCTTTCCACGTCAGGAAGCTGATTGTGCCTCCCCCTCTTCACTATACTGCAAGCTTCTACCAGTTCTCCAAATTATAGGGCACATCTCTAAAGCACATAGGGGCTTCGCATGGGAAATGCAAGCTGCTGCCCTGAGAATCCTTCTTAACAAGCACAGGGACCTTGTGGCTTAATTTAAAGGGGGGAAAAATCCCACCTTGTTTCTGCTATGTGGCTTATGAAAATAATTTAAATTCTAAAATACATAGAGAATGAATAATAGAACAAACCAAATAAGTTTCTCAGTACAGTAGTCCATGATTATGAGCCTAGGAGTTAAAAAGGTTTGTGTGTCCCGTTATTAACTAGCTCTATATGTGTTCTCAGGCAAGTTATTTACCTAATCTTGCTGCTCCTCAGCTTTTGCATCTATAAAAAGTGTGTGTGTGTGTTTAATAAAAGATTCATAGAAGCTAGATAGCAGTTAAAACTATCATTTATTATTTTAAAGATAAAAGACTGTTACTAATCCTCAACCTCATTTGTTCACAGAAAGAAAATATCTCTACTAGGTAAAAGAGCCTGTATGACATCAACAGGAAAAAAAAAAAAAAAAAACCTTCATCCCTTCCTTCCTTCCAGGGATTCTTTCTTTAGGTGTGACATGGGGCTAGAAAAGTCCTAACACAGGTTTTAACAACAATCTTTCACGTTACAGAACTCAGAAATGTAAAGTATTGTAAGTAACCATGAGTTTAACCCCTTACTATGCTTAGATTCCTTCTCTTTACTGTTCTTACTGCAGAAAATAGAAGTCCCTTCCCCGATAAGACAGCTGTATATAACTGTCCTTAGAGTAAATTTAAGCTTCAACAAAATGATACTTGCTTACTGATTACAAAGCCCTTTTAAAGTGTATGTGATCAGCAACCTTTGCAAACAGTCTTTTCAAGTTTATTCACTTCAAGATTCACCTTCGATACTACTGTTTAGCATCCCAAGTTCTCTCCCTTCCCTGAGTGTTAGGGCACCTCTCCTGCACTGCTAACCAGCAGGCGGTGGCAGAGGTGATCTTAAGTAGCAAGTACTTGGATAAAAGAAAACCTGCAGTTTTGATGTGCCAGGAAACTCGAGTGTAATGATCTCTGCCCTCTGTTTTCCCTGCAATGAGTTCTTTTAAAAGCCAAATGTCTACAATAGTGCGCCTTATTCACAGGGCACGTGTTCCAAGACCCGCCCCCACGCCCCGTGGATGCCTGAAACCTCAGATACTACCAAACACTTTACATACTATGCTTTTTCCTATACCACACATACCTATGATAAAGTTTAATTTATAAATTAGGCACAGTAAGCGGTTAACAACAATAACTAATCATAAAATGGAACAATTATAACAATATACTGTAATAAAAGTTATGTGAAATATGGTGTGTACTCACCCTTCTTCTTGTGATGCTGCGAGATGCAACACCTGCGTGAAGAGGTGAAGCCAAGTGAGTGACAGGCCTTCTGAAGTAGCACTAGGCTACTGTGGGCCTCACAATGCGTAAAAAGCGCTTTATGCCTTCTCTTTGGCATATCCGAACTGCTCTTCAGTCCTCTTGCTCTTTGGGTCATTATCAAGTAAAAAAAAAAAAAGTGTGGGTTGAACACAAGCACTGGGATACCACCGCAGTACAGCCGATCTGATAACCAAGACAGTTACTAATTGACTACCGGCGGAGAGCCTTTACCGCGTGGATACCCTGAGGAAGGGACCACACCTGTCCCGGATTGGGAGGCGCGAAATCCGGAGACCGCGAGATTTCATCAGGCTACTCAGCGCACAGTTTAAAACTTATGGTTTGTTTATTTCTGGAATTTTCCATTTAATATTTTTATTCTTTGGTTGATTGCAGGTAACTGAAACCATAGAAAGTGAAACTGCAAATGCGGGGGTGGGGGGGAGACTACGGTATGCTAGATTAAAAGTTTTCTTCCTTATACATACGTGTCCTAAATATGCATTCCTTTTTATTCTCCACAGCACTATGGAGTAGTCACGCAGCCTGCCTGGGCTTAAATGTGAAAGCTTCCATGAAGGTTCATTCCCTCTTTAGATTGGTCAGCCTTCTAGAAACATCTTTCTTATACTGGGCTCACGGTCCTTGGTGTACATTTCCCACACATGTCCTACCAGCCCCGCTCTGACCTCCATGCTCCCACCAAGACCATCTGCTTGACCTTCCTCACAACACAGTCTGCTCTTCTCTCACCTGAGTCTCTCCTCATGCCCTCCCTCTCTCTGAATTAGTCCTCCTTTCTCCCCTTCCCTTCTTTATTTTAAAATTGAGTTTAGGTATGTTGTTGTCCCAGAAGCTAAGTGTGACCACTCAAATCCACAAATACACCTTTTTCCCAGGTTTGTTGAGCACTCTCAAACTCCCTATGTCTGTCTCTAACATTGTGCCCATTTTGCTATTCTGCGATTATCTCTGTGCCCGACACTCTGATTCAAAACTGGGAATCTCTTGAAAGCTTAAATCATGTCTAATTTCACTTGATAATCCCAGTACCTGCTACAAAAGAGTCTTTCGAAAACACTTGTTGAAAGAACAAGCATTTTTGCTTCTCCTGTATCTGCCATTCATTCACTCATTCTACTTTGACCACATGGACCTCAAACAGGGCTAATTCCTTTTGGACATGAGTCATTGGTACATTGGAGGAGAGATATCAGTTCCTGTCCTAGCATTCATGCATTCATTCATGTATTCAGTTGATCAGCAAATATTTAATTGCTAGTATTCTACGTGACAATTATTGCAGATATTATGAAAAGAACACGTACATGTAGTGCAAACCCTACCATTGGGGAAAATATACTTATTATAGTGTCCCTGGATCTTCTCTGTTGTAAATTTTAATCACCCACCTCACCAGTCTCATTTTAAAGTATGTATTTTTTAATTTGTTAATACATTCACATGGTCAAATGAAACTAAAATTAAAAGGGTATATTGAGAAACTTTATTCCTACCCTGTCTCTATTCCATTTCCACTCTGCCTGCTACAGATAGCCACATCTTTTAATTCCTTTTTATTATTTTGGAATTTAGTTATACAAATAAAAATAAATATGATTATATATTTGTTATTTCCTTATTTCCTTCATTTCATAGATAAAAGGTAGCATGCTACATATGCTATTGTGTGCTTTCATTTTTGTTACTTAACAATATACCCTGAAAATCTTTCTCAGTTAGTACACAGAGTATTCCATTTTGAGAATGTATCATAGTTTAATTAGTGTTCTAACTATGGGCTGTTTACTCCACCCCAATTTTAGATATTTTACATACCTTTCTGGTATCGTTAATACATAAGTTTTTTATCAAGTAAGAGATGATAGTCTTTTCCACATGAAATGGTATTAAATCATTTTTCCTCCATCTGTACTTGAAATGATTTATTTTAGTATAAAGGATAAATTTTGCATTTATCACCATGAAACTTCATTCTGTTTGTTTCAATTCATCATCCCCACATTCCAAAATGACTTCTTGAATTTTAATTCTATTATCAATCATATTAGCTACTCCTCCCAGATTGGAAGCATGCACAAATTTTATAAGTGAGTTTTCTATTTTTATTCAAAGAATTGATTATCTCACTCTATCACAATAAATCTCTTTCCCAAAGGATGAGATTTCCTTCCTCATTCCTGCAACTTTCCCTGCTTCCTGAACCCCGAGTTTTATTCCTTCCAGATCCCTGATTCCGTATTACTCAGTTAGTCCTGCTCTCTCTGTAATATCTTCTCTGTTTCCTCTGCACTGATGTTACTCATAGCCTAACCTCATAATTGTTTTCCTTCCTTCTTATATCCATCTTAAAGAAAATCCCCCGGACCTTGCTAACACCCTAATTTATGTTCTTCCTTTCAAAGGTAAACTTTGCAAATACACAATCTACATGCCTCAGGGTTTCTAGCCACCACATGACTGATAAATGACCCCCAATGGTGCCAGTTAACCCCAAGTTACCAGACTCCTGTGCATTCTCCAGACGTTGAGTTATCAGCAATTTCTCAACACGGGGCTCAGAAGCTTCCCTAACACCTTGCTGTTGCTGAGGAGCAGCTGCCTGCTCTTAATAGAACATCGTCCTCGCTCTCACCACACTTCCTGTTGTCTTACTCCCAACTCATGTTACTCAATGAATTTGTGACCCTCCTTTGAAGTAACAAGACTGATTTCTGAATAAAACACCAAAAACATTCCACATGACCTTTTTAGAACAGCCATCTTTTCATGATATGCATTTATTCTAATGATATGGCCATTGCCTAAAATATTTTAGCACCTATCTATTTTCCTGTTTACTTTTCATCATAACAAATCATTTTTAATGGTATATTTAAATTTAACTTTTATCCTGAAGTTATTTGCAAATGTAGATGTTTTAATTAGGCTAATCATGCTTTTAGTCCAAAAAAGAGTAATCTACGTTGTAAAAAATTTTCTTGTGAAATTGTTTTAAAAGGCAATTCTAAAAAAGGAGTAAAAGTGTTATTTGAGTAATGGCAATATTTTTATTAAACTAAGCATAGCTTTTTAAAGAGGCAACTTAAAGATCAACGACCCTTTTCATGTATATTGCTTGATCTGTTTAAAAATATTTGTATTACTTAACTTTAATAATAAAACTAACACCCCCAACTTCCCTAATCCCATTTGTAATGGGGACTGAGGAGAAAGAGATCTCTGGTCTAAAAATCTCTCAGTCCCAATAAGCTGTGGCATGGTTTGTATGACGTTAAGGGAGTGGTCACTGACAAGAGTCCAGCCTGGTATTGGGTGATTCATGCTGCCAGAAGGCCCTAGAAAAATGTACAGTGATCACTAAAGCAGAGAGGGAAAAGGAAAAGTCACTGATTCTGCTCTGCATTTTAATTTGAAATCATATCTTTGTTGTGAATTACAATGAACTCTGAAAAGTATCAAGTAGTGTGGAGAAATTATTTGTCTGTTCTCTTATGGATTTCATATAAAGTGTGAAATGATGGCACCGGCCTTACTGGCCTTTAAGCATGCTGTGAAGTACCTGAGTCTTGATCTCTCTCTCTCTCTCTCTCTCTCTCTCTCTCTCTCTCTCCCCCCTTAGACAGAGAAAGAGAGAGGAAAAAAGAATCAGATAATTGGATGCTCACACAATAATGGAGACGAGCCAGAGACCCAAGAGAGCCAATGCTGTAGTTGCAGTCCAAGTGCAAAGGCCTGAAATACAGCACAGCGTAGGTTCCAGTCTCAAAGCTAGCAGGTTTGAGATTCAGGAAAAGCCAGTTTTTCAGTTTGAATCCAAAGGCTTGAAAAGGTCAATGTCCTAGCTCAACAAGTCAGGCAGGAAGAATTCCTCTTATTCAGTACTTTTACTCTAAAGACTTACTCAGTTCTTTAACTGATTGGGTGGGGCCCGCCCACATTGGGAAGGCATTCTGCTTTACTCAGTCTACTAATTCAAACACACCCAGGATAATGTTTAAGTAAATGTCTGGGTACCCTGTGGTTCAGTCAATTTTACGCATAAAATTAACCATCACAAAACTTGCAAATTATTTATTTTTATTTTTAAAATATGGTTTCTGGTTTCTCTTGGCATCATTTAAATTGTATGGCAACACTAGAAACTCCTTTCTATGTAGTAACAAAAAGACAGAGATGAATAAAGGTTGTCACAATCTCTGTCTCTCCCTATGACACTGTGCCCCCACATTCACTTGATTTTCCTGACTGGCCTCAGCACTCATTTGAATTTGAGACCCACTAGTTTAAGCTGTGTTGCCTATGAAAGCTGATGTGGGTCTTTGGGAAGGACGTGAATGTGTGTGTCTGTGTGTGTTCCAATAGTTATTATTTTAGACATGACAAAAACTAAGAGGCATATATAGAAGTTATATTAATAGACCTGAAAGGACAACTAAACTTGAGTGCACATGGCCACCCCAATTTGTTCTAAAGGATTTGAAAAACCAAGATCCCTTCTCCTGTGCCCTGACTGTCCTGAGGCACAGTGAATCACAAAAGCCACCCCAGACTGCCTCATTGGAACCCCTGGGGCATTGTTCTAGGCTAAATTACGCAGACACAAGAGCATGTTATGTTGGGGAAAAGGAAATAGATGTTGAGAAAGGATAATAAATTCTAGAGCTTTTGTATTGACTGAAATAGAAGTGATTCTGAAAGTGAGTAAATACCCTAAGAGATTGGTCACTATGCACTTTTTAAATATTGATTTCTCAATCCTTAATTTCAGATAAATATTAGCTGTTTCTTCATGCAAAGAGGTATAAGTAAAGATTAAGCACTGAACCAGAGAGCAGCTTTGGGCTAAAGGGAAGGAAATTCAAACTTCATTTCAAAGTGTTGAATCCAAGTACCGAGTTAATCAGTGGCATCTACGTACCTGGGTGCCTGGGTTCCTCTAACACCTTCTCCCACCATTCACGAGTAAACCTGCAGGTGAACTTTTATAAGCTTCCTTTTGAACTCTAGTGGACTCTAAGTTCCTTTAAGGGGAAAAGGATTATATTCTTCTATTCCCCATAGCTCTTAAAAAAAGATCTTCACATAATAATAGATCGAATAACATATATTAAATGAATACATTTAATTCCTTTATGTATGTGTGTATATATATACATATATATATATTCTTCATAGTTGAATACAGCATTCATGTTAGCCAAAGGGCTATTGACTAGAAAAAAAATAAAATTGTGAAAGATTATCACACACACACACACAAACACACATACACACACACAAATAAAACATCCTGCCTTGTTATTTAATCAACATGGTGGATGAGGAAGAGAGAGTCAAATCTCATATTTATAAATGTGTTCTCAGTCACACACGTATAATCCCTTTGTAATATATATTAACTGAATTTTCCAAGTAGTAACAGATTCCTAAATTAACAAGGTTTTCCCCATGACCAACATGTTCATGTAATTTATACTTGATGGCAATGATAAACACAGGATTTCTGATTCCTCCATGTGCATAAAATAATAGAGAAATCAGATACAGAAGACCCAAGCTGAAACAAAAAATATAAACAGGGGATTTAGGATAAAGAGAGCAGAGCTAGGTTGCAAGGCACAGTTTAAAAAGGAGATAACATAATGACTTGGTTTTCGAGGAAAAATTAATCTGGCAGCTTCTTCAGACTTTCCCCTTCCGAGGGAGGGGAGACAGTAACCCAGCAACCCAGGGCTTACATTAGCAATTGTTGGTAAGAATAAAAAGACAGTGATGTATATGAGATGTTTTGAAGGGAAAATTGACAAGAATTCATGCCTAATAAAGGGGAGGTGATTAAAAAATATCAAGTGCAACATCAAAGTTTCTACCCTATGTGACTGAGGTAATGAGAATCCCATTAGTATAATAAGACTGATGGAATTAGAAATGATAAAATTGGTCCTGGGTCTTCAAGTATGAGATGATAATAAGACCGATTTTCAACCAGTGTGCCACAAGAATTTTTTAAAAATTCAATACGTGACTATTTAGTCAGGGGCACTGACCTCTTTTCCTTCATATTGTCAAATAAAAAATGATAACAGCCAACACAATAATAGCTGTCCAGTGTGAATGCCTTGTCTTGAACCATAAATGTCAATATATAGATTACATACTGGAGTTGCATCTTATTGGTCATGATGCATAACAAGGTTGCATCTGATTGGTTTTCCTGGTACCAGAAATTCTTATTTACAAGTCACGCTTGATTTTTTAAAAAGTCGCTTTGGAGCAAAAAGTATAGGTAATTACTAATTTTTTTGTAAATCAATCAAAATTATTTGTCAAATCAGCAAAAAATATATTTTTTGATGTGCCGCAGAATTTTAGTAATTACTTTATGTGTGCCATGAGATCGGAAGGGTTCAAAATCTCAGGAAAAAGGACATCACTTCTCTGTGCCACAGTTTCCTCCTCTATAGAGAAAATAGCATCTGTTTTTAAGATTTTAATGAAAATTAAACAAGATTACGTAAAGCATTTTACAGCAGTGTCTGGTACTTGGCAAGTATAATCTAATTCTTCATTCAATATCTAAGTATTCGTCTATAAAAAGTTTCAGGGGTTAAGAGGAAACTTTAAATATGAGGTCTATCTACTCAGGTATGGGTTTAAGTATCACTTACCTCTTTCCTGCCTCAGTCCCTTTATATTTGCTTATTGTTTTCACCTGTCCTTCAAATGTCTGGCTTATTTATAATCATTAATGTCTTACCTCATTTGCTACCCCCACGGGAACATAATCCCTGTCTAAACTAGTTCATCCTCCAATTTGCATGCATGCTTGTCCTTTATAACCCCCTACTGCTCTCATAAACCTCACCACAATGCTAATTGCTGTTTTTACAGGGTACATACAAGGATCAACCAATGAATGCACAAATAAGTGAGACAAAAAATTTTATATCTCACTCTCTCACACATCAATAAATAAAAAAATTTCAAGTGATAAATATAATAAAAAGAGGGCAGATCATTTGATTGCAATCACTATATGCTTAAGCAAATTACTCAAACTACCTTTAAATGTAAACTTGGACAAGGTGAAGTAAACAATATCAAAATATACAGCTTTATTGGACAAGTCAAAGAAGGAGAGGAGTGCAAAATCATGAAAAACATAACAGACCCCAAAAAAGAGGAGTGTCAATGTTAAACCTGAAGATTGTAAAGAGGCATTTCCTGACTCAGAGATGGAGCAGGCTTCCCCTGAGCAATTCTGGGAGATGCATACCTATGTAGCACAGTCACTATCTGGAGGACAATCCCTACACAGAGTTAATTAGAATGCCCACAAAGTGTTGGAGATTCACAATCCAAGACAGGCTCTAAATTTTTTGGCAGCAAGAAGTCTCATAAGGCACTTCTCAGCTTTGGTCTACTGATCAGATGTTTAAAAGGTCACGAAGGGAGTTTTGTTGTTGTTGTTCTCTGAACGCAGAAACGCTGCAATTGAAAAAACTCAGAACCTCACAGTAGAACTGAGTGAAGTGCTTGTTTAGACATCACAGGGTTGGTATTTTCAGTTTCGTTTTATAAGACCTATAATTACCAGCAGTGCCCTGTGGTAGCTCCCTTAATATAAAGTATGGTAACCTAAGCTTTGAAATGTTACAGTTGTTGCAAAAGTACTAAACGGAGGCGCGAAAATCATTTCATAATTTTCTCTAGAAATTTTCTAGGATGAGACAAAAATCTGGTAATCTTATTTAACCAAAATGTGGGATTGTCAAGTTTCTGTTTTCTAGGCATAGGGATGTTGAGACTGACTTTAAACAATCATCAAGCCCTTGGAGTTTGGTTTGAGAAAAAGCTCAACCATGTGTCAGTGTAAGTAGACAATTAGAGTCTTTTAGAACTTAGAAGATTAACTACATAATTAGAAACAATTTTAGCTCCATTTCACCTTTGTATACCCATGATATTACCCTTCTGGTTATAGAAATTCAGGCAGGATTTCTATAGGATTCAGGCAGGAATACTGGGTCAGAGTAAGGTTAAGGGATAAATCACCTTTAGAATATGGGGCAGAGACTGGGTCTGTTATGTTTGCCCCATTATCCTCAGGGCCTAGAAAACACCTGACACATAACAAGCACTCAATAAATAGTTCCTGATTACAAAATGAGTGAATGAATGATCACTTAACTAGCTCTAAAACATCCATCTCCAAAATGGGAAGCACTAATAGTGAATCATCCTGGGACCTTGAGTGAAAACTGAGCCTGAGGGTGGCTGAATTAGCTTATAATGATAAATGTGTTTGACCCAAAAATTCCTTTATGGTTCAGGAAGCTCTGCGTAAAGAACCAGCCCATAGCATGGAAACTTCCCAGTCTGTGATTTGATGGACCGTTTCCTATCCTGATATTTGTGTCCTTAAATTATTGAATCACAAGCCTGACATTCTGATGTCAACAATAGCAGGGTTCATGTATACTTAATTTTTGTTCTTAGCGTCGATGAAATTTGAAACAGCAGAAGTTCCTTTGATCTAGCTTATGTAAGTGAGCTAATCCATCTTCACACGAAATTCCATCTCTATTGATTCCACACACAGGTAATTTCTTTAATTTCAGATTGACAAAAGGGAATAGAGATAAAGATTCCTTGAAATATTCAGCCCTGAAGGAAAATAAATTTAATTCATTTTTTTATTTATTCTGGAAGTGAGTATTCTAATAAATGAGTCAGGAACACCATCCTGTCCTTCCCAACAGAACACTTTCAAAGAAAGATTCAGCACCATCTGATTTTTTTGTAGAAATAGAGTTGTGAGTAGACAATTAGAGGAACCATCTTTTGATTTGGCTTTCAAGGCCACATTCTTCGCATTTACTCGGGTACCAACTACATGATGTCTTAACTGGATGCAGAAGTTAATGCCACTTGGCCACCAGGCACCAGCTGATGTCGGTATAAGCAAATTACATCATCTTTAATATCCCCTTAAGGAAATGTTTAACTTGCCTTCTCCTGAGAGGCCAGAAGCTGTAATTTTTGTTGTGGAGGTTTGGACTGTGCCACTGTTTCATTTGCTCATGCAGATGATACGTATCGGTCACCTACTAGGTGCCCACACTATACTAAAAAAGTTGATCATCTTTGGTGTGAGGCTAACTCTCTCTAGGACAAGGAAACCAGGCAAAATGAAAGGAGACTCTGGTCATGAGCATGAAAAAGCCTCAACTTATACTGTTCAGAACCTTCTGTGTGGGGGCCATTTCTACACTTACTATTCCATGT
Source organism: Anoura caudifer (assembly GCA_004027475.1). Classification (NCBI taxonomy): domain Eukaryota; kingdom Metazoa; phylum Chordata; class Mammalia; order Chiroptera; family Phyllostomidae; genus Anoura; species Anoura caudifer. The sequence goes on along the minus strand of PVKU01001340.1, from coordinate 275,842 downwards.
GATGCTCCTGTTTCAGAAAACTTTTAGGATGAGATTAGAGTGATTCGTCAGCTCAAGATAACAGAGTTCAGAAACAGGCCTCCTCCTCCTCCACACGCGGCTCTCTCTACCAAACCCATTCTGCTGCATTTGCCACCCTAGAACCAGCTGCCCTAGATCAGCATTTTCCCTTCCCCATTATATGCCAGATGTGAATAAAAATGTGAGACGAAGTTTATTTTATAAGGGCAAATAAATTCCAAAATTCTCTTAAAAATAGATTAAATTTTAAAATAGGAATAAAAGTCAGAAAATAAGTATAATAATTTTGTAATGGGGGGTCTGGCCAGGTTGCTGGGGAGTGGAGGAAACCCCAATCTGGGGGAATGCCAATCTGGCATGAAAGGCTGCCCTACCCTCAAAAGGGAGGTGTATTGGGGTAGAAACCCCAAGGCAGGATGGATGAGAGCCTGCGCTTCTGGAGACGGGAGGGGCTGCTGAAGAAGGGTGTTTGCCCGGGCAACATTAAACAAAGCAGCCCAGTCCACCTTGTGTTGCCCCAGCAAGCAAGAGCCTGTGCTCCCCAGAGGACCCCTGAGATGCATTGGGAAGGGCCAGAGACAGCCCAGGATGGAAACTGGAGGTTGAATGTGCTTCCTTGTCCCCTGGGAAAAGTAAACAATTAAGGCAGCTCATGACACCCTTGCACAGAGCCTGCACAGGCTGTGGGGACTGGACACCCTTCCCTGGGACAAGATGCTCGTGCCCCTACACCAGCTGGGAAACTACTACCTGTCTCTGGATCATGGCGGCTAGAGAAGAGGCAAAGACATTGTGTGGGCTGACACTCATGGTGCGTGTTGGCCTGGAATTGGTTGGGACTTGGACACTCCCACAGCAAGTGAGATTTGGGGCAAAAGATTTAAAATGGAAGGAATGCAGAAGGTCCCTCTTCCTTGCCCCTTGCTCCTGGCCAGGGTGGGGTGCAGAGCGTACACCAGACCCTCAGAATGCTGGGCCTTGCATGAGGCTCTTGTCCTATTCTGCTCTCAGGGTCTGAAGCCGGCTTGTGGAGGATGTGCAACTCACCAGTGCTGGACTGACAGGGCACTGCAACCCTACACTGCACGGCACACGAGTTCTAGACTGCTTCTATTCTCTTGCCCTGAGAACAGCACACAGACACACGGGCCAGGAAAGTCTTTGGCTCCAGGGGTGCACACATTCTTGGGCACCAAGGACCCATGGAGGGAGCCCCTAGCATGACCAGCTACAGTGATCTGATAGTGCACCCCAGCACCTGGAGAGGGAGAAAGCTGCTGCAGGGCAATGGAGACACTGGCCTCACAACTGCACATACTACACAGAGAGACAGCCAAGAGCTGGAGAGATGCAGACTCATCTGTGTAGCAGCCGTGGGCTCCAAAAAGGACAGATAAGCATGAAGGGGACCTCTGGACACGGGTTTGGATTTTAGCCTTTTTAGGAAACAGGGGGAGTTCTGTGTTTTGCAGAAGAGAATGGCTTGGAGGAGAGGATCCCTCAGCTCTGCCATATTTGGCACCCTGTTAATAAAAACCTTTTTCCTTTCCCACCAATCTCTGTTTTATGGTTGTGTACAACAGCAGGTGGCCAAATCCCAAACTGCCCTGTAACAATCTGCAAAACATTGCTAATGAAGGTAGATAAAAATAGATTAAACATAAAACTAACTTTTATATTTTTTATAAGATAAAGGGATCCCTATGAACTAAACCAAATCTTCAATAGACTAAGAAAGTCAAAAGCCAAAGATATAAAACTAAGTTTTTTCATGTTTTAAGAGAGGAATCACAGGTTAAAAACACTAATTGAAATGTCTGGCACAAAGATCTCTTGAGTCTGAAATTCAGACTAAAGGCCTATAGATTATATACAAATATTTTTCAGACTAGAATGTAGGGTCTTCAGTTTAACGCATAATTCCTTTAGCATGAAACACCATCAAAAACTGGTGTTGATACTTTCTTCCTGATTTCAGTGGGTCTCCTGAGCCATTATAATAGCCCATGTATGTCTGGGTCACAATACTTGTTACACTATGTTATGGTCGGTTACTTATCCGTATTCCCCATGGATGACCACCTGCCTTGGAGGACAAGACAGGATCCTCACATCACATGTGTGTTGAGTGCATATATCTCTGTGCCATAGACAGCTCGAATTGCTTTTCTCACTTAATTCTAAAAACAAGTCTGTGACCAAGGTAATATCCCCATTTTTCAAATAGGAAAACAGTAAGAGATTAAATAACATGCTTAAGGCTGACAACTAGTAACTCAAATCTAGAATTCAGATCCAAAAGTCTAGCCCCAAAGCCTTACTCTGTACCCACACATGGCTTCCTCTATTATTCATTTTCCTTATTCCCAAGCCCAGACCCATTCCCTATGAGGAGCAGATGTTAGATAAGCGTTGGACTGATGATTGACTGAAACTCAAAGCAGTTCCTCCTCTACCGCTCCCCGACCGCCTTGTATCTCAGCCTCCATAGCAGGAGATTTACTGCCAAGACTAAAATTAAATTAGATTGCTTTCCTTAACTACACCCTGACTAACTTGAGACGACAGCTCGGAAATATATGACGTGGCAAGGGGATAGCAGTCCAGAACCGAGTTCTCCACACGTAACCCACTGAGTGGTATTTGAAGGTCGGCTGTCTTTGCTAACACATACTTAGATCCAAATATCTCAAGATCTTCATGAAATATTCATGGCTTTATGTTTATGAAACCTTCATTGCAATTCATAAATACTAACAATAATATTTTACCAAGAGCAAAAAAAGGCTTATAGAATTAAGTGATTCGACTTGGTGAAGATCTGTCAGTAAATCTCTGGCTAAGACCGAAACAGAGACTGTAAATCTACCCGTGTAGTCTCAAGAGAGAAAAACTCGTTTTCTACCCTTAGCTCACCATCTTGCTGCTTAATCACATTTTTCTTTTCCCTGGCTCCCTTTTTATATTTTTCCTGTGATCTCATTTCTACCCTCTGCCAAACATAGGGAGTATAAAGTAGGGAAACTAGGATAACCCCTATAGGATGCAAAAAGAAGAAAATCCCTACATCCCTCAGAGAACATTCACCCTTCCCTTTCCACTACCTCTGTCTTTTCCTGAAACTATTTACTGGTTACAGCCTTTTTACTAAAATCTTACTGTGTAGGTACATCAAGTGCTCTCTTAAATACACACTAAGGCAATATTTTCTTAGCCCAGCAGTCTGTCAGAACCGTATGAGGACTCCAGCATTCCCTATTTTCTCATCCATCTCGCCCCAGAAACTCCGAGACCAAGATACAGAGTCAACCTTCCACTGGCATTGTTCCAGTATTAATCAAGCACTGCCTTCCTTTATTAAATCCTTCTCACTGCATAAGGGACTGCCAGAATACAACCAAGTAATGTCAAAAATTGTATATATATAAAATTGTATCATGTAATGAATCTTTCCAAATCTTTTTCCCAGTATTAGAAACCTAATTATCATAATAGAACAAACCTGAAGGACATAATTCCTCTTCAGTCAACAAATTAACTTAAAATCATAACATTGAACGGATAATGAAGTTCAGGTAAACTGGTTTTCAGATCCACCAAAAAAGTATCAGTGTGATTTAGATAGTTTTAAAATGTTAATGAAAACTCAATATTTGACATATATCTAAATTTTAAATTTTAAAAATTCATTAAAGAGTTAGTGAGAGAAAATAAAATTATTCTAAGGTTCAAATTAAGTAGATAGCATATCGGTTTCACTGTTTATTGAACTAAAAATTCTAAGGCATAGTGGGGAAAAATGCATAATTTTTCACTGGTATAATAATTTAACTCTCCTATAATTGAAAAAATGAACTATGATTAGTTGTCAGTTTTGTGAGTTAGTATTGAAATGTTTTACTTTTTCTATTAATAATAATCCAAATGCCTATAATTTTTTAAAAAATTAATTATACAGGAGTCTATTCATACTTCTTTGTTCAAAGAGTGAATAAGAGAAGAAAGCAAGCAAAGGTATATAAAAGTATTTCAATGCTTCTGAAATATAATTGGGCATATAGGAAGATATTCAGTGTGCATTATAAAAATATATATATATGGAAAAGAGCTAATATTAGAATACTAGAATCCATATATTCAAAAAGGAACATTCATGAGCACTATGTGCCCTTACTGTACTTCGGTAAAGCACACTCGAAATTCCTTAGGTAATTAGGGTTCAGTGAAAAGTGAATATGTGAGTTTGTATATCTCTAACACTGGAGTATTATATTATAATCTATAGATAATGCCTTCATTGCAGGTCTGAGTGTGAGTAGTTAGGCTAAAGGAAACTTTCAGTATTATTTACACAAATGAATGTATGATAATTTTAGATTATTTTTAAGTTTCTTTTCTTTTTTTCTTCTAATGATAAGTTCTTTGGCAGCAATCTGGGCCCCCATCTTCTGTTCAGCTTGAGAATTCATAAAATTAATTTATTTTATTGCTTTGACTTTTGCTATTACAGTAGCCCCCATTATCCACAGTTTCATTTTCTGCTGTTTGAGTTACCCACAGCCAACCTTGGTCTTAATTTATTAAATGAAAACCTCCAGATATAAATAATTCATGTTTTCAATTGCGTGTCATTCTGAGTAGCATGATGAATCCCAGGCTGTCCTGTCCCACCGCGCCCCATTTGTGAACCGTCCTTTTGTTCAGCACAGCCGCACCGTATGAAACCCCAGCTTGAGGGTCAGTTGGCCTCCTGAGTTACCAAATCAACTGTCACCGTATCACAGTGCTTGCATTCAGGTCATCCTTATTTGATTTACTAATACTATATTCACATAACTTTTATACCTTCCATTTTATTATTCATTATCATTGTTAATTTCTTGTGCCTAATTTAAAATTTAAACTTTATCATAAGTATATATATGTGTGTGTGTGTATGTGTGTGTGTGTATATATATATATGGAAAAACATAGTATATATAGGGTTCAGTACTCTCCAAGTTTTTGAGTGGCCCCTGGGAGTCCAGGAACACATGCCCCATGGGCAAGGAGGGATTATTGGACTTGACGCCGGCACCATTTCCATTTACACTCTATTGCACAGCTTGCGAGCTTTGAAACATTTTTAATGTGCAGCCGCAAAAATCAAACCTTGAATTTTATCTTTGCTATCCTCTAAATTAAGTTGCACGAATTTCACTAAAACACAAAGAAAAGACAATTAACACAAGACCGTCTTATTTATGCTGAGTCTTTCCTTGAAGATTTGCAAATAATTCCGCAAGGATTTAGAATCAATGAAGCAGTTTTATTTGCAAAGAAATCTCTCAAATGCCTCAATGTTCCTTGTTTTTTATTATTTTCGCTTCTAAGTTTTGTTCCAAAAGAAAGGGAGGAAGTGCTGAGACTATATGATTTCTAAGGTTTCTACCAGCTCTAAAATACTGTGGTTCTATGAAAATAGATTAACGAAGATAATGCCTGAGAAAGAGTTTATTGCAAAATCACTTCCATCTGACCCAGGTCTTAAAACCTGGGGTTTGAACTAAAAATATTTTAAAGCCAAACAGAATGTTTCTGCATTATGCATAAGTTGATTAACCAGATAAAGGAAGCAACATTTCTCCTAGGACTTTGAAGAAATGTTTACTTTAAAAAGATTTGCCTTCCTTTGTTTTATTTTCCTTTTTTCCTCTTTCATTTTTTCTTATAATTTTATTCTTCAGAGTGACTAAAATGTCTTCCACCTGAAATATTAAAACTCCAGCTTCTTAACACTTCCTTGACACTATTTTAACTTGCTCTTAAATGGATTGCATCATTCATCTGCAATAAGCCATATTGCTTCATTTTGAACAATTAGACCTGACATCCATATTCAAGGAAAATGAATAGATATTTTACTTGGAATTACTTGAATTTTTTTCTTTTTATTTCTGTTTCTATAATTAAGATAAGACTGACATTTCTAAAGAAAAGTTACCTATCTCCTCACAGAATATTAGCAAACTAGATCAGTCTTGGGGAAATAGGTAAGAGTGTAAACCATAAACAAAATAAATGGTCCTGGAATAAGAGATGTATCAATCCAAAATAAGTTTCTGGACTCGCTTTAGCCCCCCTAAAACAAAGATATTTAGTTTACTAACTAAATATCTATATTATAAAATCCATACAAATTAAATGAGGAAGACAGCAGTTATTCTTACAGATTTATTTGAGTCACAAAATGTTCCTACACTATGTATTCTACTCCTGCTGAAATAACTTTCAACAACCATACTAACAGCATTCAAACAAGATTAAGTCTCTCTGAGTTTTAGGAGCGCACACTCCCCTCTGAATCCCACATTCACTATTAGCTGCTGTCTGTCTCCTCTTACATTCACAACCACATACAGGAAAACCTGCCAGGGCCACAGATGCTGTCCCCACTCATCTTTCGCTTGTGCCCTGGTCACCCTCAGTTTCACTTTTGCTCTCACTTCTCCAGTGGGAAAAAAACTTCCTAAGGACTGCTGTGCTGCTCAGAGGCAATGGAAAACTTTTAGCCACTTCTCTGGCTTCTTCTCCATCCAAATTTAAATGTCCCACCTCTTCAGAGACTAAAGTTTCTCATTCTCCACCCCCTCCCTCAGTGGTCAGTGGTCTCCTTCTTTTGCATGGTTTTCCTTATGCCAAGTCCTCCTTGATTTACAGTTGGCTTCATACTTCATTTCTGAGCTCCACTTACAAATATTCAACTTCTTAATTAACATTACAAGTTGGATGTTTCAAAACAACAAACCAGCTAACTAGCTCCTGTGGTCAACATCCCCCTCACCCTTCTTTCCCCATTGTTCCATATTTAATTTCTCTTACTTGGAGGATTAGTTATCATCCTTGATAACTAATTATTCCTTGTCCACATAGCCAAACAGTTTGCAGGTGCTGTTCATTCCGCCTCCCAAAGTCTCACATGTGTTTATTGTTTTCTCTTACTACACCATCCACTCATCTGACCCACCATCCTCTCTCCCCAAGACAATTGCTCCTTCTAAATTGTCTCCCCATGTCCATTCTCCATACACTAATGAAAATAATATTTTAAAAATTCAAGTTAGGCCATGCTACCAATTTAAAAGCTTTCAATGTCTGCTCATTAGGCTTAAGAATAACATTACAAACCCCAGCTACACAGCCCCCATGACTGGGACAGGGCTTGCCTGGCTTGCTGACTTGTGCCTTTCCTCCTCACTCCCTACACTCCAGGCAAACATATATATATATATATATATATATATATATATATATATATATATATATATATATATATTTGCTACATGTAATTAATCATACATAATATACACTCACATGTAATTATATAATGATTTGAATAATACAATAAATATTATTAAAAGGTACAATATAGAAATACACATGTTTTAGAGGCAAAAATCTCACTGTGGTATCTCAAAGTATGCTAATCTGGCTAATTTCCTTTGTCACTTTCTGAATTTACAGCTAAATGTAGATTTTGAAAAATGATTAAAATCTATGATATCTTTTACGCTGAAAGTGTGTGGACCTTAAAAATTAAATATAATTTGGTTAATAACAAGCTACTTTGTCTTTCACAAATGGTACAATCAAAACCTCTATTCTAAAATTTCAGGGAATTATTCCTAGAAAAAGTTTAGTTTCTTCCAAACTAATCAATTTTGATTACTTTTAACGCTTTTTCTCTAACACATGGTTTCATGGTCATTATCCTCTAAGATTTGAGCCCCCTGAATGTTTGCCACTTTTTTTCTGAAAGAGTAGATTATTTTTCATAAGGATAAAAAGATGTTACATTGACGTCTGTATCCTTAGATGATCAATGAATAAACCCAGATGAGAAGAGTAAATGGAGATACTTGGTGTCTCTTTCCTTATAATTTAATCCCCTGTGTAAATGGGACCATTGGAGTAGAGGTTGTAGCTAAACTTGTTCAGGACTCTGAAATTCAAGGTTTGCATACTATTTTTATTCTCCAGTTACTTCTAACTGTATTAAATAATTTATGAGATTTATTATCACTTGCTTAAAGGGGAAAATCTGAAGAAATTTAATGGGGCAATAGGGATAATGAAAGAATGATGCTGAAAATGAAAGTACTGGTTCAGGTCATGGATTTAAAAGATTTGTAAGTATACCCCACCAAACTTCCTAGCTTTCTTTTTATTATCCTACAACACTGAATTTTTAATCATGTTGAAGGTTATAGACCAAGACTTCTCTGTATTAATGCTAAGAAATATATGAACCCAACATTTTCAGATGAGCTCACAGGCAATTCCAATACACAAGTATACAAACCTCAACAACTTTCTCTTTTAAGAGTGGCTTTCCTCAATGGAAGAACACAATGGCACAATCTAAATAAGTGCCCAAATTACCACCATTCTGGTTCACACAATGTATCTTTTCAAAGAGCTCTGAAAATTCACCACAGGCACATTACCCACCAGGCCCTTTGGTCTAGAAACCATATGTTCAACTGGACCATAAAAAACATTGCAGAGAGGACATATGCTTGGCAAGGACATGGATCACCATCTGGGCCCTGCTTCTTCCAGGAAGCTCCAGCTGGGTGGCAGAATGGCATATTTCCAAGGGCAGTGGTCCCCTTTGGGCCACCAGAGAATTAAGAGTTTGGGCCCCTTATGGTTCAGTCAGCCAGGGAGTCACCAAGCAAACACATGCTGTAAGTAGACGCTGTAAATGGGCCCAGCCCGATACTTCCCCACGGCGTGTTCTTTGGTGTCCTTTAAGTGTCCCCATTGCCACAACCCAGTTTGCAGATTACTGGTCACTTCAACTTTACCTTTGTTTTTAATGACAAAACATTCAGGTTTCACAACTATTAGGAGTCCACTCTGTGCCTCTTTTGACCTTAGGTAAAGCTAAACCTATTTCCTTCATAACCTTCTTAAAGAGGCTTAATGGAATTTTGAATTTCTTCTATTACAAAAATTCTTAGGTTTTTGACAAAAGAGATTTGAAATACAGTATGAAATCTTGTACTCACATCCCTCGCCACCACCTCCAAATAACTGCATTACATACATAAAACATTACATAGAAAGTGCTTTGCTACAATTTATGGGTGGTAAATTTAACAAGAGCTGCCTCATTGTAGGAAAATGCAACTTATCTTCTCCTGATCCTTTTATTCTATACAGAAAAAAAAATTTATGTCAATTTAAAAAAAAAATCTGTTACTGCTTCTCATAACTGAATCCATTCTTTATCTCCATGATCAATCAGGTGAAAACAAGAATAATAGATTGCTTTGACAGAACCTTGAACATAAACATCTCCAAGAATCAAGTATAGAAAGTTAAATGGGTTTCAGGTGGTATTAAAACAGGAAGGGACCATCTTCATACATTTCAAAAATCAGTACTTACTAAAAAAAAATTATTCTTATTCTTAACTGCTACAAAAAAAGACAATTTATATAGTATTTGAATTTTTACAACTAGATTCAATGACTTTAAATGGTCAATTGATTTAAAAGATCAGTATTTACCTTATTTTACAAATATTTCCTGTTCATAAGGGAATCAAGGGGCTCTATAATTGTTAGCCCCACATGATGCATTTTAGGTTCAATGGCACACTATATATATATATGTATTACAGGTACTTCATCTTAGGGGATTTTCTCTTTGATCAACACCTTTCCAGCATCTAATCTTCTCTAATTTTATTCAGATAAGCAAACCTCCCAACTTTTCTCCAGGAAAGATGATCACATTTCCAACTGCAGTGTCAAAACTTACTCTAAGCCAACTGATGCTTAACAATGAATCTATTACTGATCCAGGGGTGGGCATATGACCCCAATTTGTCTGGACAGAAAAAGAATGACTTTTATGCAAGATGAAAATGCACAGTATTTTCCCATTTCTCTTACCAAAGTAGAAGAGAACAGGGAGCCCCAACTGCTACTTGCAGCCACCAGCGACCATGAGAATGAATGCTGGTGGCAGAGGGAAGGGTCAGAAAGGACTTGAGTCTTAGTGGACATCATTGAACTGCTAATGCTATTCTGCCTAGAGCCCTACCTACCATTTGTCTTCCAGTTAGAAAGTTTACAAATTTACTTATTGCTTAATCCACTTTGAGTTGGGGTCACTGTGACTGTTCACACATTTTCTCCTTCCCCTTTAAAAACAGATGACAGAATATACTTCTGTTTTCTCAGGGCTGGTTTCATTCATATTGTTCTTCACCAGAAGATCTTTGAATATGTATTTGATTTTGTAACTACCTTTGAGAACTCTCCCTAACCATTTAATGAGGCACAAAATTTGATACACCGGTTGCTTAAGAGGTAGTAATATTCTCACAAAGGTTAATGCACATTTAACATGAGTAAGAACCATCTTGTCCTACCAGGCAAAAAATATAGTTTCATAACCAAGGCCAGACATTATTCCTAGTCTCAAGACCTGAAACAGAGCTTGATTTGTTTTGTAGTCAACTTTAAATTCTGACCTATATGCTGAAGTTACATTTTTTTAATTATTGAGAAATTGTAGGCCATAGCAATCCTACTGCTCGCCTCTTGTTTTCCTAAACAATTTTGATACTTACTTCTCAGATCTCGCAGATCATTATACGTTCCTTGCATATTTCCATGGATAATAACTCGCCAGCTTTGCAATCTGATTCTTAACATTAAGAGATTAAAACTAATGTAGATGATTCTCAGATGACACATACTGAGGTATATAGAAAAATCCCATAATTTCCTTCTACAAAGTGAGACAAATTTTAATTCTTTTTCTCAATGGCTGCTTCATTTTTTATGCATAGGAAAAAACATGTGTGATTACTTCAAGTATAATCAAGTCATTTAACACAGCTTTGCCATCATTGCAGTTGCAGGATATTTTACAAGAGAAAATACCTTAAAGCACAGGTCCTGCTGTGCAGCAAAGCAATCAAATTCCTTCATAATAGCAGTTTGACAGGATTCAGTAATCCGAGGAATAATGAATAACCACTTTAATCAGTAAACAGGAAAATGCTACAACATTACTGAGTAAAAATCAACTATCATTGGTTGATCTTCTTGACTGACATTTCAAACAATAAATAGAAATGTGAGAATCTTTTAAAAAGAAAAATAACTTTGTTCAGTACGTTCGATTTCATCAAGCAGTGGGAAAATGATAGACCATCTTAGACTGTCCTGCAGTATTGCTCAGTCAATGAAATGCATATATAATTTTTTTATAAAACATGACCAAATTGACCCTATCACTTGAATATGTCAAGATAAACTCGTTTTACAGTTGGTTAATAAGGCTGTATTTCTGGACTAATTACTGAACTTCATTGCTACTTCATTATTTGATAGTCTTCTTCGCTGTTCATCCTATGAAATTATTTGCATATGAAGAGTCTGTTTCAAAATAATCCTCAAGCATCCAATGCAGTGTCTCAAATGTCGGCCGTTCCTTAGGTTCTGCATTCCAGCACATCATCATGATGTTGTAGAGTTGCTCTGGGCATTCAGGTGGTTGAGGGAGTCTATACTTTTGACTCAGCATCTGGATTACCTGAGCACCTGTCATACCTATAAATATAGAATTGAATCAACAAAAAAAGTTAAAGATAAGATTATTAAATTCATAGAAGTTTATATTCTAGATTACAAAGCAAACTGATTTCCTTGGTGAAGCTAGGTCTACCATCTCCTTCCCAGGATGCAGAGATTAAATTAATTCCTATAGTAAGTAATGCCCACAAGATCGCAATTCAAGAGCAAAGGAGAAGGAGGCAATAAGCCACCTCATTAATGCAAATCATTGTCATCAAATTTTATCTCTCATGCTTCCAAAGGCACATGGTATGGTCACCCTCATAACGCTGCCCACTAAGTCTGGTTGAAGCAGTTAAAATCACACCGAAGTAAGTGACCTGTTACAGGAAGACCCACTTTAGAATTAATTACTCACCACTATAAGGCATTTTGCCGTAAGTAATGATTTCATAAAGAAGGATTCCAAATGACCATACATCGGACTTAATGCTGAATTTATTAGTACGAATGGCTTCAGGTGCAGTCCACTTCACTGGCAGCTTTATTTCTTGTTTAGATTCATAAATGTCTTCATTATCTACCTGTTAATGCGTTAAAAAAGAATCAAGCCATATATAGATGTATACATCTATATACACACTATATAAGTGTGTATATAGATGTATACTTTATATATATAAAGTATATAAGTATACACATATATAAGTGTGCACTTATTTATAAACATGTATAAAGTATATATACACTTTATATATAAACATATATATACTTTATATATATACATATATATGCACCACCCTCACGTATCTATAACCTCCCACAGATTAAAATTTAGAGGAAAAAGATTCAAAAAGTGTGTAGTTTGATTGATAACTAGAGTACCAAATTCCAAAGATGCCATATAAGACTGAAAAATCTGTAAGAAATTATTAATAAAATATTACTTGATAGCCTACTGTGTGCTAAATATAGCATTAGAAGGAGCATTCTACTGCACAGAGGAGAATTCATATATGATGATACTAGCTTTATATCTGGTCTTTAACAAATAAAAAAAGTGAAAGCAAAGCCCATTTGTTTTCTGATTTACTGCTGGTTTTGAATAACAATTGACTTTGATAATTACTATGTAACCACTTTCTTACACTGAAAGATCCAAAAGATTTAAATTAATATATGAACTCACTAGGGTTCTAATTAACTTACAAAAAGAAGTCATGAATTCATGAATATCAGAAGAGAATCATCCATGTATTGTTTCATGCCCCATGCCCATAAGTTTAGGGTACACTGTATAAATTAAAAATTAAATTCAGAGAAAAACACCTAATATTGTGTTTCCTAAATCAATGTCTTTTAGCCTAATGTCATGAAATGGGAAAGGGGCCACCAGAGTTTAAAAGCACATGATTGTTGAAAAATTCTGGCAGCATGGATGTTTGTCTGGCCAAAAGTGAGCAAAGCTGGGCTGGGTAAACAGTATCAAGTGTACTGCTCTTAATGAAGGGAATAGAGGCAAACAAACAGAGGCTACCAATACTGATAAGTAGACTATTAATTCAACTACTAACTTAATTACATACTCTGCCATCTTGTTGATCATCACTTTCCCTATTTCTTTCTCCTTAGAAACAGGAGGTAGTTTGTCTGTAAGGCCTTGGCCTACAGAAGTGTTCTATGGACCACAGAACTTGGAGAAACACTGCTTTAAAGAATGAGAGTAAATTTATTATTTTACTGGCCTGTGAGGTTTTACCCATTACAAAAACTAATTTAAACAAAAGTGAATCCACCTTAAAAACTCTTGCAAGTCCAAAATCTGCTACTTTGTAGATGTTGTGTTCACCAACAAGGACATTTCTGGCAGCCAGGTCTCTGTGGATATAGTTCTGGGACTCCAGATAGGCCATTCCAGAGGCCACCTGTGCTGCCATGTCTACCTGTTCCGTCAGATGAATTTTTGATCCGGCGTCATCTAGGCAATAAGAGAAAATAAAAGATTTACTTTGGGAAATATTTAAACTATGGAAGTATCTTCTGGGAATCTTGATGAATGAGTTAGCAGTGAGATTAAGTGCCATAGCACTGATCTGTTGAGTTTAGATAGAGATAGAGAGCTATAGATATATATAGATATACATATATCTTCACACAAAAGTTTTTATTTCCTATAAAGGATTAATAAGGCAACAATTTTCAGAGTCCAGACACACTCCAAGGCTGCAGTTTGCTCTTTCTTGAATTAGTTACACAGAGAAGGTTTTCTCATCTATATAGTGATAACTGTACTTACCTGATGGTATTGTTGTTAAAGTGAGAACTAAAATGAGTTAATACATGTAAAACACTTAAAACAGTGCCTGGTACCTAGAAAGAACTCAGTAAACCCTACCTGTTATTATTAGCATTGTTGGTACTGCCTAATCAGAAGTAAACAGCTTAGGATTTGTTGAGCTAGAGATACACATGCATTACCCAAATGGAAATGCCTAAAAGAAAGAAAGCATATCAGTCTGGAGTTCTAGGGAGCACATGCAGCTGGAGATATGATTTAACAGTCACAGTTTTTGAGTGAGAGTTAAACATTAGTGAATGAGAGTGCTAGAAAACAATAGAATCATGAGAAACACCAACATTTAGGGTGAGAAAAAAAAAGTCACTGCTGTCAAATTCCACAAATAGGCCCAGCAAGAAAAGGACTAAACATCATTTGTTAAATGCAATAACTAGGGAGTCATTGGTGACTTTGGTGGAAGGAAAAGTTGTTTCAATGGAGAGGGAATATAAGGAGTTGAGGGCTGGGTGGGAGCTGAGAACATGGAGATAGCAAGAGAGGTCAATTTCCAAAACCTTAGTCAAGAAAGGAAGACAACAAGGGCCTGGTAGAGGAAAGTGTAAGTCAAGGAAAGCAAGTATCATTAAATTCATGATAGTGAGGGATTGTCATTGACCAAGTACTCAGGGCGGTTTGGAGGGCAGGCCATGGTCTCATTCTCAATTTGGGGCTTATAATTAATGATGAATTCTACTATATGGTATGTGCACTTTCTACACTCATGCTATCTTTTTCAATAAAATAAATAGCATCACAGACATTTTTTAAATGGTAAAGATCTAAGAATGGGGTGTGTGTGTATGTATGTACATTTACATATATTTTTTTCTTGATGCAAGAAGCATATTTAAGTAAGATATAAGCTGCAACTAACTAACTGCTCTCTCATCTATTTGGGCTTTTTCTTCCCAAACACAGAAGACTTATTCCCCCTCATCTTCCATTGCAGTGACATCGGGCCATGTCACAAGTTCTGAGAATGCAATGTTTGCAGAGAAGATGCTCGTCACATATAGGACTGATCCTTAAAATCCCACCTATCTTTGTAGCTAAAAGAGGCAAATTTCTAAATGACAGAGCCACGTGATAGAAGGAGTCTAAATCTCCATGTCACCATTTGAAGAACAGGTAGTGGATGCATATCAAAACTTTCTAATTTTTGTTATGTCACTGAGATTTTTGAATTCTGTGTTATAGCAGCTAACATTAATTATTCAGTCTAAGATGAGATGTAAGCAAAAAGACAAAATATAACTTAATATGCAGCATAATGGCAGAGTTTTTCTGCTCTAATGGCCAAAATAGCTATGCCCCTTGCTATCAAAATGGCTCCAAGAAAATAAATGTAAAACTGTTTAGGATAAACTGGTGCCTAGTCCTTGGCTATGTGGTGGGCAGTGTCCAAAATGGCTCCCAGTATTCTCTACCTCCTGGTATTTGCGTCCTTAGGAGATTCCCTTCCATTAAGGGTGGTTTGAACCTAGTAACACACTTTTAACAAGTAGAATACAGCATAAGTGATGGGTATCACTTCCAAGATAAGTTAAAAAAGATGTGATTTCATCTTGCTGAAACTTGCTCACTCTGATGAAGCCAACTGCCATGCTTTATGTTGGTCCAATGAGAGGTCCATGTAACATGGAACTTAAAGCAGCTGCCAGCCAACAACCAGCAAGCAACTGACTTCCTCAGTCTAACAGCCCAGGGAAACCAACTCCTGCCAACATCTCATGAGTAAGCTTGGAGGTAAATCAGCTTCCCCTGGAGACTCCAGGGCACTGGAGCACCTGCAGACGCCTTGAGTGCAGCCCATGAGAAACCCTGAGCTAGAAAGCCCAGCTCAGCTACATCTGGATTCTTCACATAGAAATTGTGAGATAAATGTTTGCTGTTTGAAGCCACTAAGCCTTGCGGTAATTTGTTGTGCAGCAATAGATAACAAATATGGGTTGATATTAGGATATACCATAGACAAGGACAACAGGGGGGAGGAGGATTGAATGTGGGAAAGGGGGTGGGCAGGGGAGGGGAGAGCAATGGGAGAAAATGGAAACTGTAATTGAACAACAATAGAAATTAAAAATTTTAAAAAATGAAAGCAATGCCATTTACAATGGCCCCCAATAAAATACCTGGGAAAAGAAAGAGGGAGGGAGGGAGGGAGGGAGGGAGGGAAGAAAAAAAAAGAAAAAGAAAATAGCATCAGTGCTATGCAGATGGTTAAAAGCATGGACTCTGAAGCCAAATTTCCTAAGTTCAAATCCTGACTCAACCACCTAGAATAAGTTTCTTTACCTCTCCATCCCTCAGTTCCTTCAACCATAAAATGGGGGTGATAATATTTACTTCATGAGGTTGTTAGAAGGATGAACTAAATTAACATTGTTCAGGACTTACAAAAACACCTGGTAGATCGTAAGTGCTATATAGTGTTTTCTAAAAAAAAAATAATAATTAAATGTGTATGCTCCTCTCTCACCACTATCCCATATGGTTGATTTCCAAGAAATCATCTCATTTATCTCATTTAATACTCAGAACAACTATATGAAGTAAGTACTGTATTATTTGCCCCATTCCATGGGGGTTCCTGCTACATCAGAGGGACACATAATGTGTTATAGAGCAGAGATCCAAATCCAGGCAAGTTTAAGGCTGAAATCACATGCTTTCAAGAACTAGTCTAACCTGCCTCCCTAAAACTTACCTTACACATCACTCTTGAGCACCCTGAAGTGAGGGGCTGCAAAGAAACTTCCATTCGTGCAGACAGCAGCAAGTCATACAGTTGTACTCAGTTAAAGGGTGTCTCAGTGAGAGCATTCCTTCCCCTTCAGTCCACTTAAGTGAACTGCCAATGAGAATGACGAGCAACATGCTAGGATTTGATTTATTTTTTTAAAAATAAAACATCCTAACATATGTCAGATCTGTAAGTATTTATTGGAAAGAAAACAAGCCCAACTAAACTGGAAAAAATGCAGATGTTTATCCATTTTAAATTTTCTGTAAGAAACACCTACATCAATTATCTTCAATGCTAAAGTTTTTTCGACAAGCATCTCCCATTTTGGAAAAGTTTACTGCAAAAAAAAATATTCAGCCAAGCTCAGGGATGATAAACATGGTTCTATAGAAAAATATGTATTTCAGCTATCAAATACAACATCTAGTGCTTATTACAGAGGATATAAAAAGGTTTTCACTGACAGTCACAGCAGAGAAGGAAACTGAGTAATAACAAGGTTCCTACCCTGCAAGAGTACAGTAGCCTAGAAACAGCCTAACTCAACCTCAGAGCACACTTCGAATAAATTGGCCAGATGTCAAAACTGACATAAAGGTTCACAGACCTGTGACAATTTACATCTGCAGCAAGAAAATATTTTCAATTACGTTCCATTACTCACGACTCTCTCAGCTTAATATTTACCATGATAGACCATTTATAAGTGGTAAATTCATTAAAGACCACTTTATTGAATTTAAACCCTCTTGACTGGGAAAGGATTGTCCATAATGAGTGTATCTTCACCAGTCCTCCTTGCTGCTAAGTACTCTGGCAAACTTGACTCTCATGTCCCAACCCAGATGACAGGGCTCATGCTTAGCCCCAAGGAAAACACATCAACAAGCCACAGAAATTCTCAATGCTGAAGGAGTTTGCAGTGTAATAAGTGGATCTTTTTAAGCTGATAACAAGAGGCTTAAAACAAGCTTGGCCCTGAATTAATCTTATTCGGTTCAGAATAGCTTCAGAATTTAATCTATACATTAATTTATTCATTCAATCTTTCAATACATAATTAGTGCATACTGTCTGTGTGCCAGATACTCTTCTAGCACACAAAAAAAGAAAAAGTAAAAGAAAAAGCTCTGCCCTCATGGAATTGTACTTTGAAGATACTAAAGATAAGCTACATAAATATCATGCAATATAAGACAATTAAGAGCTAAAAGAAAAAAACAAAAAGCAGGAAAAGAGGAATGTGAAGAGTCGATAGAGAGAGATTAAATTTTAAATAGAACTTAGAGGGTGATCAGTGAAGGACTCAATACGATGGGAATGTCTGAAGATATTTCAGGAAGACTTTCAGGAAGTTAAAAACTGCACTATGTGGATAAGTAATGGGAAACCATTTCAGATCTAAAAAACATCAAATGCGACACACCTAAAGGAAAGCACATCTGGAAGATACCAAGAGTAGCAGAGGAGGGTGGTGTCACTGATGGAGTGAACAAGGAAGAAGCTGTGGGAGATGCAGTCAGAGAAGGAGTAGGGAGCCAGGTCACAGAGGACTTCACGGGTTTTACAGAGAGAGAAACTGAAGTGAGTCACTGAAGGTTTTGAGCTGAGGAGGGACATGATCTGATTTACCTTTTAACAGGATCTCTCTGGCTACTATATTGAGCAAAGAATGAAGGGAATAAGAACCAAAACAGGGAGACCAATCAGGTCGCTATTGCAGAATCCAGGAGAAAGTTGATGATGGCTTGGACCAGAGTTGAAAAGCAGTAATAATCTGGATAAATTTGGAAAGCAAGACAATAGGATTTTCTGATTAGTTAGACATGGGATGTGAGAAGTAGAAATTACTCTAACATATTAGGCCTGAGTGTCTATATTGTTGAAGAAAGAAAAACCACAAGAGTAGATTACTGGGGATAATGCTAGAAGATCAGTTTGGGACTTGTTTTAAAATGCCTAATAGACATGGGTGGTAGAGTTGTTCACATACATTTATTTTTATCTCCTTTTAAGCACTTTAGAGAATCACACTCCCTTACTCTCTTTGACTTGATTAGGCCAAATAAAGAGGACACAAAAGTCATCTTTGTCACTCAAGGTCAGAAGCTTTAAGAGCCAGAAAAAGATTAGTCACATCCCCTGCTCCTGCCAAGGTGATCAAAAGAGCTGCGACACCCGTCAATCCATTTTGCACGTGTATCATGAGCAAAATAAGCATTTGTTGTTTTAAGTCCCTGGGACTCAGAGGGTGTTTCTTACTGTATCATATCCACATTATCCAGACTGACACAGCATTTAAGAAGTTAAGAAAGCAGTTGGATATAGGATTCTAAAGTAATGGAGGGCTGTAAATTGGGGGATTGTTAACGCATACATGTTACTAAACAATGCAATTGGTTGAGATTATCAAGGGAATTACTGAATTGAAAAAACAGTCCTGGAGAATTCCAAGATATTTGGGACATAAGAGAAATTACATAAATTGAGAAGAACCAGCAAGAAGCAGGGGGAAAGTTCATTCAGCAAAGTGTCCTGGAAGCCAAATGAAAGAAGCATTTCTAGAAGGAGAAACTGTCCATTGAATGAAATACTGCTGATTGGTCAGAGGATTAAAAATTGACTATTAGATTTAACACTGTGAATGTTATAAGTGACCTTGACAAAGCTTTTTTGTTAGCGATGACCCAAGATAGCTCCTGTACTTTTATCCCTGGGAATAAGGACAAAGGGGTCAATGGTTGAGGCTGCTCTTTCTATAGAACTTAACATATTCCGATACTGTTAAATTTTATAACTGTATATAAGGGAGCTAGGTGTATTTTTGTTTTTAGCAGCATTTAAGAGGCCTTGTGTTCTTAGTTCTTCTAATCTACTTTTGCAATTTAATATTACCAGTTTCACAAGTCACCCTGAAATAAGAGAATACTTGTATCTTTCTCATATCTTCAACACGTTAATCTCATCTCCTTTTACCTCTCTATATATTATACCAGTCCCACTCTGACATCTGAAAAAGTATAGAAAAATCTCTTTTTTAAGCACGAATTACAGTCAACTCTGAACACAAGTTCAAACTGCACAGGTTCACGGGATTTTTTTCAGTAAATACCTGCACTGTTTTTGACCCACAGGTGGAAGTCCACAGATGCAGAGGGACGACCAGATTCCTTGACCTACCCCATTTCATCTGGGGGACTTTGAGCAACTGAGGATTTTGATATCTGTGGGGAACCCCAGAAACAATCTCCTATGAATACTGAATGACAACTGTAATAGTTAAGTTTTTTAGGGGGGTCAAAAGTTACCCACAAATTTTCAACTACAGAGGGGGTCAACACCAGTAACCCTACATTGCTCAAGAGTAAACTGTATTCTCTCAGTACTTGATCTCAACAACTTTAAACATCCCATTTTAAGTCTTATCATATTGTTGCTGATGAAATTATTCAATAATAAGTGTGCAAATTTTACAATGCCCTTAAGTCTTCTCTGACTACAGGAAGCAGATGTAGAAATAAAGCAATAGTAGATTTCTGCTGTTTAGTCCAAAAATTCTAATGTTGCTTACTATTGGAAGTATTTTAAACATGAACAAGTACAACACAGTCAAATACTGACAAAGAAAAAGTGAGGGTACCTCTCCCCCACCTTTTCCAAAAGCATTTTTTGTCCCCTAATTCCAGGCCATATAAAATGTTGGTCCATGACACATAATGTTCAATTAGTTATTGTAGGAAACAAAGCATCATGCAAAACAACTATTCTTCAATTTTCTACATTGCATTTAAGTACTTCAATGTGTCTGTGGTGAACAATTTGTTCTTCCACTACATAAATATTTTTCCTTCCTTTGAGTACACAGTATATATCCTATTAAAGAGTAGTTGAGCAATTGAATGTGAAGACATTCATTTTCAAAGATATACACATAGTAAATATCCTTTAGGTTATAGAAAGCTTTCTAAATTGACATTTATAGGACATGCTAAAACTAAATTACTCTTTTTTCCCCTTTTATTAAGTCTTTAGCTTACTTTGGAGATATTCTTGCAGACTTCCATGTCTCATCAACTCTGTAATAATATAAATTGGATCTTCTAAAGTGCAAACAGCATAAAGCTGGATAAGCTTTGGATGTCTTAGGTTCTTCATTATCTGTGCCTCCCTCAGGAAGTCATTTCGATCCATTGAACCTGAAACAAGAAGAGGAGGAAATCACTTTATGCTGTTGAGGCATTCCTATCCTCACAGCAGCCAGGTAGGAATCACCGAGATTGTTTCCTGCCTCTCTGTAAAGTAAGAACATTGGTGTCACAAATCTTCAGATTTATCAAAGAAGAGAATCAGTTCATCTAGGGCAACCTAATAATTGATGTGTTGGTGCATCGGGGTGTGCAGTTTATACGTTATGACCTGTAGGTGAAGAAAGGTCAGTTCAGGTCCATATGAAAAACAAACAAAAAAGAAGAGACTGATAGTCTGATTGATAAACAAGGCAGGCATCTTAAGAACACAAAGAGAAAACACTCTATTAACTGGAATGCTGGAGGACACTGAATGTTTAATTACTGCATCCAGAGTTTTTGGGTCAGGATGCAGGGAAGACTGATGGCTGCCCTCTCCTTGGTACCCACTGTGGGAACAGCTGTATAACAATCCTAAAGCAATGACATTCAGCCATATTTATGTCTTCAGTACTGTAGGGACATATAGTGCAGACCAAGTAGAAAACGTTCAATGGCCACCCCCCAAACTTGGTGTTTTTCTACCAGTGTTTTATGTCTATTTTGAAAGCAATATTCAACCTTTTCTCCTGTATTAACATTTCCACAGTCAGGGTCCTAACAGTTTCATCAATTGATAAGGAGACAGTTTTGGGAACTATTCTGAAGACTCGTCTACAATACAATTAAATTGCATTTAAATGGCTCAGCTCTGACTCACCATGCAAAGTGCCAAGTAATTAACATCAAATAAAATTTGGGAGGCAGAAGGATATTTGGAGTTTACATTTCATCGGTAATTTTTAAATCTTTAACTTCTCATGGGATATGATGTTTCAGATGTATTACTGTGATTGAAGAAATACTATAATTTTACATTTCTGTATTCACGATGAATAGTGCAAATATTTCCACTGATGCTCAGAAAGACTGGTCCATTCTTCACCCTCTCATGTTGAAGACTTCATGACTGGTATTTTAACACAGGCATGAGGATAAGCTTTGACATTCTAAGCTTATTAGTAAACAAGCTCTGGCTTGTTGAAGAGGAGTTACATGTGGCCTGCAGATCATTCCACATACATGACTTGGGCACAATCTATCCTTTAACAGGCCCTTTGAGAGTCTAGAATTTCAGAACCCAGGCTCAATAAAACTCCAGGTTCTGAACAAATCCTGGTTTGCTGCGTGATTTTTTTGCAAGTTATCAAACATCTCTGAACTTTAGTCTCCCCATCTCTAAAACATGGCTAATAATCTCTCTGGCATCATAAAATGATTATCAGGATAATAGTAATGCCTTGACCATTATTAGTAATATTATTAATATGCATATCTGGGCTAAACCAAACAAATCAACAGTATGTATTTTTTTCACAGGCTGAGGAGGGGAAGGGGCAAAGATTTTAAACAGGAAGATAAGGAGAAATGGCCTATTATTCTTTTTTTCTGTCACATTTTGCTGAGCTTCCTCAATTTCATCCCCACCATTGGTTTGCTCCATATAATCTAATGGTATTTGAATCTTGAATCATAGTGGCAAAACGGAGCTGAATATAAAAGGGGCACTCAAACTCTAATAAAGGACTTTATTCTTGGTTGTTACAACTAGTTTGGCCTACAGGCAAATATGAATATAGTGGGATCCTCCTCACCCCCAAAAATAATCTGATTCATGAAGCTTCCAGTGATACCAGATATTATGATCACCACTCAAACAAATTATGTATATATGCAATATGTTTCTATGTCGATGCTTCGGGTGGGTATCAGATTCATGGAATGAAGGACATTCAAATCATTGCCAAATCAAACTGTTCATAATAGTTGAAACCACAATATGTTGGGAGCCTCTGCAGGTGAAGGCTGGCTACACGGGGTACAGCTGACCAGCTGCACAGCAAAGGAGACCAAATCTCAACTCTGCTTGTAATGCAACATTAAATATTAATTTCTGCCTGTCAAAGCTACTGTGGGAGTTGATTTCAGGCTCGTCTTTATTGTATGGTAGTCTGCTAAGCAATAAATAGCTGCTAAGATTGATTAATGGCCCCAGTGAAGTGAAGACATTTAACCAATCACCAAAGCTGTTTGCTGCTATTACACAGTAAATCAATAATAATTATTCCTGTTGGAGAGAAAGCTATTATGGCACATTTTTAATATAAGAAATCTGATTTTTTTTTGTTCTTTTTTGACCTCCAGAAGGCTGTCCTTGGAGAGCACTGTTAGGATGGATAGCTAGCTGCTTCTCTTTTGGAAAAGAATTAGATTAGATATTAAAGTTTAGTGTCAATTGTCAACAAGATTAGGAATCAAATGCATAAACATACACTGTGGAAATCTCAGGAGCTGGAACAAACCGTCCTCACCTGGGGTACTCACATGGCACCTGGCCACTTAAAAGTGCTTCTCCATCGTTTCATGTGGCAGGTGTAAGTGCTGAGATGGGACTCCTGCACTAGTGAACTTGGATATCAGCAGACATCTGTCAGCAGCCTATTGAAGCTACCATTTATTAAGAACTCACTGCACATATTTGATGTAAATTTACTCAATTTATCCTAATAAAATCCTATAAAGTAGGAACTAATATAATTTCCACTCTCAGATAAGGAGACTCAAAAAGGTTCATAAACTGTCCAAAGTCACAGAGGACAGAACCAGGTTAGGACCCTGGCTTATCTTGTACCAAACTTTATGCTCTCAATTACTATACCAGAGGGTCCCTAAATTACTCAGTTCATGGCACACTCACTGTCTCGGTAACTTTTTTCGAGATGTCCCTTAGCCAAGACAAATGTCTAACAGTGCTATTGATTATTTGATTAAATTCAAATAATTTAAGAAGTATTTGTGTCCCTACAAAAATAATTTTTAAAATTTTATTCTTAACTACAATTAATAACTACAATTACTAAAGGGATATGGGCATCTGCGAGGGCTCCACAATTTCCCAGGTCTTGGAAGCAGATAGAACACTGCTACCTACATTTCCTGGCCCACGTTGATTTCTGTGTGGACCTTGCATTTGATCATAGCAACCACCAAAAACCTGGTTCACAAAGATATGATGTCAGCAAAAGGACTATAACATGATCTCATGCTAAAGCTACAAATTACTTTACAATGTAGCAGTTTGTGCAGTATTTGAGGTGTTTACTTCAGAGCTTTGTATATCCTGTGATACTCTGTGAACTCAATGTGATGCCTCAGTGTGCCCTGGCACACAGTTTGGGAACCATGGTATATGCTAGACTGCTGGCCTGCAGCACCAGGTGCTCAAGCATTGTCATCTGGTGGCTTTCTAAACTTCTAATAATTCTGGACTAGGTGAATCATGGAGGTCCCCAAAGAATTCTATTCTAGCTTCTGGTTATTATTCTTTCCTATGTTATCAGAGGTAGATATGGGGCTACTACAGTAACATTACACTTTTATGGAATGTCGTTTCCTTGGGGTGTGATGCAACAATAGTAAATGTGAGTTCAAATCTAGCTCTGCTTTTTACTGATTCTGTAATAATAATAATAATTACTATTATTATTGTAAAAGTTTTGATTGTCCATGTACTATGAACTAGACATTATGTAAAGCATTTCCACTAATGACCTAATTTAATCTTCATAACAACCCTGCTAGGTTGGTCTTACCTCTATTAACTCTATTTTGCAAATGGTAAAACTGAGATATAGAGTAGTTTAAAATTTACTCAAGATTATATGACTAGTAAGTCTTAAGAAAGTTACTTAATCTCTCTAAATTTCCTATCTCACCTTTAAAATGGAGGAAATAATGTCTGGTTGAACCACTGTTGATTTTAGTATACATTTAATTTTTACTACCAGGAAAAAGAAGATGGAAGAAAAGACAGTTCTTACATTCTCAAACAGGAGGTCTTTTAGATGGACCACTTTGCCTTTAACCATATGCAATTAGTTTGTAATAAAGCAGTCATTCCCTGAATTAACTCCAGGACTCCGCTGATTTTTTAGAAACATTTTCAGTAACTCAGTATTCTTTAATGAAATCTAGGGGGAAAGGGAAAAGAAGGACACTGGAGGGTTGGATCCTAACCCAAGAGAAGAGATGCCGTACTGAAATCTTACACTGGGGATATGTTAAGACCTGCTTTACGCGGAGCGTGCTCTTGCCCTTGCAGGCTAAAAGCCTTGGCCTAAGGCCTGGGCGAGAGAGCGATTGCAACACTTGTTTAGTGCCTGAATTAGCTGTCCTGTGGCCTCTTGGACACATACAGCAGAAAGTTGAAATTAGAAAAATCAACGTATACCATTGAACCTTTGACGCTCTCATTTTGGTACCTGGTTTTAACGTTTTTACTGCTACTGGAGTAGTATTGTTCCATAGGCCTTCCCACACGTCACCAAACTGGCCAGATCCTAATCGCTTCAGAAGCTGTACAGAGTTGCGGTCTATCTCCCATTGGTCCACAGTCTTATATGACAAATCAAAAGGACTTGGGACTTGTATCTGTGTCACGGAATAATAAGAACACTTGTAAGAAATAAGATTCAACAATTTTTTCAATGAAAATAATAGTCTATGTACTTTCTAAAAGATATCATTTTTAAAAACAAAATATTATAAATTTTAATTATAATTACTTTAAAATGAAAAGCAGTTGTGGCAGAACCTGTATAATTACTTCTTCAAGTTGCTCTCCCCCCATGTCCTGCTAACTCAGGCACCTGCTGTCCATTTGTCCCACCCAACACTCAGCCCCTCCCTCACACAGGTCTGGCATGATTTCTCTCTGCCTCTTTGCCTAGCTAAATCCTCCTAATTTTTAAGGCCAAACTGAAGTTTCTACCTCATTTACAATTACTTCCCAAACTCTTTGGCTTATAACATTGACTTTATGTATCACATATTTTTGCATAACTAAATTTTTTCTTTTTTGAAGTTCATTTATGTCTATTAATTCATTTATTTGTCCATTTAATAAATAAATATTTCAAGCACAAACTAGGTTCCATTTTGTTACCAAAAAGGCAAGGCCACTGCTCTCCTAGAGTTCATAGTCTATTTTACCATCTACCATTGAAAATGTATCTTGTCTCCTCCACCAAGTCATCATCCTCTGGAGCACAGAGAAGGTTGCCTATTCTTTGTAAACCCTTTTCCCCACTGGATTGAACAACATTGGCTAAATTGAGCATTATGCAGGCTTGGTATATAAGCTTGTATTTAAAAAGGTAAAAGATAAGCTGTATCTTTTTAACCTGTGTCCTAGCATGAGCTTAGATACTCTTGTGGGGTCATTTCAGTACTAACGTGTACATTCTTCTAACAAAATTGCCTATTAACTTGGCAGAATTTAACTCAATATATTCTATACATGCTGGGTAACGTTCTTCAGCTTCCACTTGTCCATAAAATTCTGATCAGGTGTCACCATGAAGCTTCCATCAATCCCCCAGGTGTAAACCACAGTGCTGGCTGCCCTGCTACCGTATGTGAGACCTGGACTCTGGAGGAGCTGAGGGCTTGCACCCCCACTACAGTATATGACCAACACATAATTTCAAATACATTTAGGTAAAACAAACAAACAACTAAATAATGATGGATGTGGATACACTCTAAAAATGTTGTCTTCTCCCACCAAACAGGCCAGGTCAAAAGATCAAATGGTTAGAACAGTTAGTTAAATGACATCTATATGCAGACAACTCAACCAGATAATTAATTGAATAATTTCATATTAATGTTCTTGAATACAGATCTAAGCAAGAATTATATTCTGGCACTTTTTCCCTCCCACCATATCATTAACTGCTCCAATGGCAGGATACCATATTAATTTCTTGGTGCAACAGATGAATATTTTCTGCCTCCAGTGACTGCCTCAGGTTAAGGGTTAGCAAACTTTTTCTGAAAAGAATGAGACAGTAAGTATTATAGGCTTTGTGGGCTGTATAGCCTCTATTGCATCTACTAAACTCTGCTATTACAGTAAAAAAGCAAAAACCACTTGTAAATAAACGAGGCTATGTTCCAATAAAACTTACAAAAGTAAGTGTAGAACAGTATCAGCACATGGAGCAGTCTGCCTATCCCTGCCTTAGGTAATCAAATGACTTTTTTTCCCCGAATTGATATATCACATGAAAAATATCCAATATCCAAAAGGAAAATGTTAAGTTCAAAAATAAATGAACACAGCCTGAAAGTATTTCACCTTTAAGCATGGTTTTCCCAGCTTGACACACAGGCCATCGCTTGTCTTGGAGTAGTGGCTCACAAACTCATTCAGTGTTGAAAAGGTTCTTCTCCGAGTGAGGAAAAAGCCCCCTTCATCCAGTCTTCTGATTCTGTAGTGCTTCACAACCCTTCCGTCTAAAACTGGATCCCAAAGTAAGTCCTGTTAATAAACTTCTTGCCAAAGCCAAGAAGATTTGCTTATTTTGCGGTGATAGTTTCAATGCATGGAATACAATTTTCACAAATTCTATTTCTCAACTTTGCTTCAGAAAAGACTTCATGAAATTTACAAAGGACAGAGAGCAGAATAGAACAAGAGTTATGAAATCATAATTTAAATGAAATATAAGATAAAAATAAAAGACGGACATTAGCACTAAAAAACTATGCATTGAAGTATAGTATATCTGACTAAAACAATCTATAACATTGATTTTATCACTCTATCAATGCAAAGCGGAAATATCAGTTTCAGAAATCACACTGTTTATAAGCTAAAAATCACAAAGGTGTTTAGAAAAAGTTCAATTCTTCTTGACCACACCAAGATACACCATCATTAAAATGCCAATAGTTAAAGGCAAAGGGACTAAATGGTAATGAAAAAAAATAAAGATTGAATTTTAAGAAAAGAAAAAATTTTAAAAGAGACAGCATTTTAAAAGCAGCAAGAGAAAGGCAGATGATAACCTACAAAGGGGTTCCCATAAGAATGTCAGCTGATTTCTCAAAAGAAACTTTGCAGGCTTGAAGGGATTGGCAAGAAGTATTCAAAGTGATGAAAAGCAAGGACCCACAAAATAGATTACTCTGTCCTGCAAAGCTATTGTTTAGAATGGAAAGGCAGATAAAGTGTTTCCCAGACAAGATAAAGCTAAAAGAGTTCATCATCACCAAGCCCTTCTTATATGAGATGTTAAAGGGACTTTTCTAAGAAAAAGAAGATCAAAACTATGAACATTAAAATGACAATAAATACAAAGCTATCAATAATTGAACCTAAAAACCCAACAGATCAGAAACAGAATCACAGATATGGTGTTCAGTGGGGAGGGGAGCATGAGGGAATGGGGAAACAGTGAAGGGATTAAGAAGTACACATTGGTAGGTACAGAATAGGCAGGGAGATGTTAAGAGCAAGTGTAGGAAATGGAGAAGCCAGAGAACTTATATGCACAACTCATGGACATGAACAAAGGAGGGGAGATTGCCAGAGGGAGTGGGGGATGCTGAATGGAGAGGAACAAAGGGGGAAAAATTAGGACAACTGTAATAGCATAACCAATAAAAATAAAATAAAAATAATATGGAAGGGGGATAAGGAAAGAGTGAAGGAACAAAATGGAATGATCGTAGACAAGCTAACAAAATCACTTTCATCAGAATGGGCTGAAACATGGGAACATGGGAAATAGACTTTATTTCACTTTAACAAGCCCGAGGACTTAAACTTTTGAAACTTTCAGTTTGTACATCAGTATATACATACTGTAAATATATATGTGTATATATGTACATAGATATATATATCTATGTACATATATATATATAAACACACACATACTCTTTCTAGATAAGTCTCTTAAGAACTTAGGAAAGAATGTTCAAGTAACCAGACTGCTTGACATCTGCAAGATCACTGTCTCAGACCAGTACAGAAGTTAAGAATGCAGGACTGATTTTTCTGAAGAATGTACTTTTTACTTGTAAAAATTCAACTTTTTTCTTCAGAACACTATCTTAAGACCCTTGAATAAAACTTTGTCATTTAATTCTGGAAGGAAGGAAGGAAGGAAGGAAGGAAGGAAGGAAGGAAGGAAGGAAGGAAGGAAGGAAGGAAAACAATTCAAGTCTTCTTGATACTAAGAACAGGAAGAATTTTCCCCTATGAAATCCTATAATATGGATAATGAAATAGACTAAATAAACAGTGTCTTCCATAGTATTTTACAGTAACATAAGAAATTCTGCAGGGCCATTCATTACACATTATCTCTCAATGCAGGCTGATAACAGAATGCCCTAGAACGTTTCAATAAAAGCAGCCCCGCAGGGCCTAAAACGGTTGAGTCTATGTGTACAATTTTCCAGCAGTTTTGCTTAATCCAAGAGTACGTCCTATAGCATCTAGAAGAATAGACTGCTTGCCCTTTTAAAGTCTCCCAACTTGTAGTGGATATCCTGTTGCTTTTGCTTGCCACTAACCACTTTTCTCCTCTCTCCTGGTAATGATACCCCAATATTTCTTGAAGAATTATTGCTTTTCCGAGAGTATATGATTCAGAGGGATCTGGTATCAACACTGAGCCATGGAAGGCACAGTCAGGGCCAAGAATATTAAATTCTAGGACTTGGAGAGCTCTAGAAATACAGGGGAAAAAATGCGTTACTTTGTTGTTTTGGTTTCATTTCTGTCTGACTTCTGGGAG
The DNA here is from genome assembly GCA_004027475.1 of Anoura caudifer. Taxonomy (NCBI): domain Eukaryota; kingdom Metazoa; phylum Chordata; class Mammalia; order Chiroptera; family Phyllostomidae; genus Anoura; species Anoura caudifer. The sequence continues at coordinate 246,278 of PVKU01001340.1, read as the reverse complement.
TTTGGAGCTACTAGAAAATGTCTTACGTTTCAGGGAAAGAAAGACAAAGTTTGCTTAAGAAAAAAGGCTGCTCAGTGGAATAACAATCTTGATAGAAAAAAATGAAGCTTAACCCCTGGAGCCAGCCAAGTCTGTTTTGTCAGCTACAAGAGCCAATTAATTATGTTTTTCGCTTTAAACTTGTTTAAATGTTTTTTTTTTTGCATTTGCATTCAAAATATTTACTGAAGCTGTTCATACCTACTCTTTCACTTAAACGCATTGACAAGTACTGAGCAGCATTAATCTGTAACACAGATACTCTGAATTCCTTGCTAAATAGAGAAACTCATGCTTCAACCATCAGGCATGTTGGAGCAATGTTCTCATGAAAGGAAAGAAACTGAGAAGACAACTCAATCCCAGCATAGAGGTTTACTAAGGGCATGCTGGTGGCTAGGATGATACTTTCCTCAAAAAATCATTGGTGTACACCAGAATAGCTATAATAAAAAAGACAATATCAAGTGTTGACAAGCAAGTAGAATAAATAGTATACTCTCTCTCTAGAGAGCTGATGAAAACTGTAATTTTTACAACCCCTTTGGAAAACTACTTTGTCAAAGAATATAATAAACAGAAATGTACAATATAGTCACCAAAACACATATATAAGAAAGCTTTTAGTGGCATTTTTTGTAAGGTCTAAATGTGGAAACGATCTACATGTCCATCAACTATAGAATGGACTAATAAGTTGTTCTATATTTGTCCAGTGGAATACTATAGAGATCTGTAAATAAACAAACAATGAATACACACAATAACATGAATGAATCCCACAAACACAAATTATGGTTCCATTATTTACAGATGTAAAAACAAGCAAAACTATTGATATTAAGAGTTGGACTGCTATGTTGGTAACATTCAGTTTCTTGACTGGGTTCAGGTTACATGAGTATATTCACTTTGTGAGTATATAAACTTTCACGAGTTGTATACTTTTATTATGTGTGTCATAAATCAACTTTTAAAATATGAAAAAAAATGGTTGTCCTTAAGGCAGATGAGAGTGGAGAATATTATGCAAAGTGAAATAAGCCAGTTGGTGAAAGACAAATACCATATGATCTCAGTTATAAAAGGAATCTAATGAACAAAATAAACTAACAAGCAAAATAGAACCAGAGACATGGAAATACAGGACAGACTGAAAGTGGCCAGAGGAGGTAGGGGGATAATGCTGGAAGGAAGGGGAAAGGTCTAGTCTAAGAACATGTATGAATGACCATGGACATGGACGATGATGTGGGAGCAAGAGAGAGGCAGGGCAGAGGAGGGCCAAGGGGGGGAAATTGGGGCAACTGTAATACATAACAATTTTGAAAAAGAAAAAAATGGTTGTTTAGTTCAGAGACAAATGGAAAATCAAGTCCCGAAAGAATTACATAATGGCACATGCTGAAATACTTCAGTTTTCAAAGTTATGAAAATAAATATTATATATATATTCATGTAATGGAATATTATTCAGCCTTTAAAAAGAAGGAAATCCTGTCTTGCAAATACATGAATGAAGCTGGAGGACATTGTACAAAGTGAAATAAACCAAATAGAGAAAGGCAAATACTTCATAGTATCATTTACATGAGTAATTTTTTTTAAAGGAAATGAACTTAGAGAAACAGTGAGTAGCAAGGTAGTTTCCAGGGACTGGGGAGCACTAAGAATTGGGAGAGGTTGGTAAAAGGGTACAAACTTTCAGCTGTAAGATGAATAAGTTCTGAGGATCTAATGTATAAAATGGTGCTGATAGTTGATAATACTGTATTGTAGAACTAAAATTGGCTAAGAGGGTGGAACTTAAATATTCTCACAAAAAAGATAAATATGTGATGTAATCAATGTGTTACTTAACTCAATGGCGGAATCCTTTTGCAATATATACATATACCGAATCATATTGTACACTTTAATTGTCTTATAATTTTGTCAATTATACCTCACTGAAGCTAAAAAATAAATCCTGTTATCCACTTATAGAAAAATATTTTACTTTCAGATTTTTTATATTAAAATGCAGAAGGCAAGAGTATATTTAGCCCCTCCAAAAGCAATATAAGTTCCTTAAATTACAATTTTTTAGGCATGTGGAACACATCCTTGTGCTCTCTGATTTGTCAAGTTAGCATTCCCACTGACTATGACTTTGGGACAATGTTAACTGGCCTATATAATCATTACCAAATAAAAGGGTTTTCTTAAGATATAGAGCTAAGTTCTTAACAGGTTCCTGTATATGGATTAAAAGCCTAACAAAATATCAACAAAAGCTCTAAACAATATTAGCCCCAGTTCATTGCTCCACTAAGTAATAAAACATTAGAAGTAGAAAGGTAGCTAAATATAAAGTATATCGGCAGTTTATATAAATTATTGCCCTGCAAATTCAATCTTTGTCATTTATCAAAAAGAAAAATACACAAATTATGGCTGAGATGTCTAGCTAGCCAATAGGTCTACAATTGGAAATGATGAAAAGCAATAAAAAAAAATTCCCACATATAAACAAGATGAACAATCTGATTCCAAATGGACTACATAGAAATGAAACATAAACGCAGGAATTCCTTTTAGGCACCACAAAAGCCCTAATGATGTCCAAGCTAGAGACTTAGGTCAGCAGATGACTGAAGGGTTAAAGGACTCCTTGGGATTTTCTTCATAAGGGATGCGAGTCATAATGATTGATATTGATTATAAAGAAAGCCTAAATAAATATTTGCCAACTATTTGCAGATAAAGGTTTAAACTCTCAGTTGCAAAAACCAGTACCGTGTAATACATCTACAGTTGTCAAGCACAATAAAAGTAATTGTCTTTAATTGAAAAGGATAAAGATGAGGAGAAAGGAGTGCCAGGATACAATTTAACTAGTATATGACCAAAATGTGTCAATCACACCAAGCCTCCATTTCTTCCTCATTAAAATAAAAGAGCAGCCCTGGCTGGTGTAGCTCAGTGGATTGAGCGTGGGCCTGTGAACCGAAGGATCGCGGTTCGAGTCCCAGTCAAGGCTCATGCCTGGGTTGCAGGCCGGTTCTCGGCAAGGGATGCACAAGAGGCAACCACACATTGATGTTTCTCTCCCTCTCTCTCTCTCCTTCCCTTCCCCTCTAAAGATAAATAAATAAATAAATGTGTTTAAAAAATAAAATAAAATAAAAGCAGGCTGCAGGAAGTCTTCATGTTTCCAAATGTTTCCACCTTAGTGTTCCAACATTTCTAATGGCCATTTCTTGCCCTCTCTACATTCCCATTTCTTTTTTAGCCCTTTCACAATACTTATTCTCACCCCAGAACCTTGAACACCACTAGAAAGCTTTTCCTATGAGTCTGCTCGTAACCAACCCCTTCCTTCCAGTCCCAATTTCAATCCTCAGAACCAGCGTTCCCCACCCACCTTATGGAATATACCCTGCCCTGACCCTGCTTAATGGTATTTACATACTTATAATATCCTGTGATGTTATTTATCTCAGTAGAGGTAGCTCCATGTAGAGCAAAGTTTCTGCTGTCTTAGTCCAGTACCTATCTAGAGTTTGCACAGAGTAATAACTAACATAAACATCTGCTAGATGAATGAACAATGTCACTAAGTCTTGGATTTTCGGTGAAAAATATAAGCTTCCGGAATGTCAACTGTAAAATTAAATAGGCAATTATACAAATACTTTCAGGACAAGACTTCCTGGGATTTTATTTTTTAAAGGGAGAAAAACAAACAGCCCCAGGACATAAATACTATAAGAGTACAGTCATTCACGTTTATATCAAATTTATTTTTTTTGCAACATAACACGGAAATAACTGCTCCATCTCTTGCTGACATCAACGGTATTTTTATGTGGTTCATTCAAGTTTTCAATCTAAACAAGATTGAAAGATATATAGTTAAAAATTAGATCACAGAAGCTACATCAAGGAAATTCAATACATTATAGTCAGGATGAAGACAGTATTAATATTGTACTCCTGAATAATCAAATCCAAAATATATGATTGATTTATAAAAGGGGTTTTAATTTGCTAGTAGTGAATCCACACACTTGCATTGACATTCTGAATGAAGATTGAATTCAGAGGGTCTCAGAACTAGGAAGAAATAAATTTTCTATTCCTTTTCTGGGTCACTGTAATCTTTAATATTGAACCAAATCTACTCCATGTTCTATACACCAGAAGTGAATGATAATACTTGTGTCATTCTTATTGAGAATTACTGTGAGTTCAAATTAGTTAAGCATTTTGGTAGTTCAACTGCAAAAATACATAAGACTAACCATAAAATATAATGGAATCATCCATCAAAAAACTCAGTATCGTGACTGAATGGACTGAGCTGAAAGGCCAGGCATCCTGATTTTACATCTTGACTCTCATTTATGCTGTTTGGCCTAGGGAAAAACGTTTCACCCATCAACTGATTAATCTACCAGAACATGTCCAAAGATTAGGATATATTGCAGAGATGTAGGTAAGCATGTACGAGGAGTACAATAAAGGTTTGTTGAATATTGAAAAAATTCATCTATTTCTGCTCATAAATGTCTATGGGGATGCTGAAACAAGTCACCTGATTATTTGCACAGCTTCCCATCCAGAGTAACTGATTCCAGGGAATTCAAGTGACACCAGTGGAGCCTTGTGATTCCTGTGCTGTTTGGAGGCCCCAGTGTTTTTCAAGCAGTCGATGGCTAACATAGAAGCCCAGCTTTCTCCTAGTGGTGAGATCTTATTTCACGCTGTCTCATGGTAGAAACAGGTCTGTCTGCTGCTGTGCAAAGGAGTACTGTGAGATTTCATCCCATGGCAGTTTCAGAGTCCTGTCCCCACTCTACTACACCACAGACATGTTATTCAGAACATGTTAAATCATTATGAGATCCAGGATATTCCAAAGTTAGGTTTTTGAAAAGGCAGAACTTCCAGAGATTAAATTTTGAATACAATCAATGAAGTTAGAGTGTGTGTCTGGAGCACACAAAGACAACCTACTACACTCAGAGAAAAATATCAGGATAACAAAGAGTATGACATTTTACAGATAAACAAATGGTTGACTGAGCTGGTTTTCATTTTTCAGCTGGTCCTCTGGCATCATTTGGACATAGGCTTATTCCTACTGACTGATCATAATCTGTTCCCATACTGAGTGAAACAATAAGACTTAGATGATTGAGCAAAAGATTGAAAATCAGGAACTCACTGCCCTAATCTTATTCTGCCAGTGATTTGTTCTTTGACCTTAGGCAAGGAATTCCATTTCAGTTTCCTTATCTAGAGAATGAGAATAATGATCTTATCTATATACCCCCAAAGGGATAGTTTAAGTGTCATTATTCACAAAGGATGATGGATATATCTATATGTCCAATGTGTGAGTACTATATTAGAATATCAGTATTATCAAACAGCATTATCAGCAAAAGAGAGCCACTTCCAAAGTAAAATTTTCCACTCTTTGAACAATAATGGCTACATAACATAGTGACAACCAAACATATGAAGTGAAGAAATTGCTATTAATTCTGTGAGAGAATTCCTGTATTCATAAACTCCTGTGTATTTGGTTTCTCTGTGGAAGCTTTGTTTGTACTTTTAAAAACTATTACAAAAATAATCATGATAACTCCTCCCAAGCCATTGCCTCAGAAATCATGTTAAGGTGGGTCTACACCAATATGTAAATAACATTTAATTGAATTATTATATTGTATCCCCCATTAAAATGAAATTCAGGACACACACATTTCAAACTGCATTTTGTTCTACAGCAAATAGAACAGGATGCCAGGATGTAGTTTGGAAAGAAGAAAGTACATCCGTCTTAAAATATTAAAGTCTATCAGGTAGAAGAGTTGTTCTCTCCTTTTCTGGGGGAAAAAAAAAATCCACTGAAACCAAAGGGAACAAACAGAACTCTTTTTTATGCATACAACGCAAATAGTGAGTCCCCTAGTGCGCCTGCCACCCCGCTAGGCATATTCAGTATGCTGTGGACATCGGTCAGTGAGTTTGACCGTTAAACTGGTAGGTTGAGTTCAGTGAAGACCTATTAAGAGAATATCTATGTCAAGTGACTCAAAAAACTTACTTAGCTCTTTGAGGAAACACCTGATAGCTCTCCTATCTTGAGGTCGGTCATCCAGGATGGTTACTGATCTAGGAGACCAGCTGAGATGCCTTTATAGTCAAAGACAACATAATCAAACTCTACACACAGAAATAGACTACCTCTTTCATTTATGATACAGCATAGAAATCATGAGTCTTAACCACATGTTTGTCCATACAGTAATGATGTTTTTTAGGAGAATGTTGGTCTTATCCTCAAGACTCCTAGGGTCTATTGGGGGTGCATAACCTGGCCTGTGGGCCACATGCAGCCCAGGATGACTTTGAATGCAGCGCCAACACAAAATCATAAATTTTCTTAACACATTATGAGATATTTTTGTGTGGTTACACATTGCAATGTATTTAATGTGTGGTCCAAGACAACTCTTCTTCTTCCAGCATGGCCCAGAGACACCAGAAGGTTGGATACCCCTGGGAATCATTATAAAAATAGACCAATACCCTATGAAAGCTGACTCTTAAATTTTCAGAATAGAATTTCAACTTTATTGTTTATATATGATATCTAAAGATGAGTATATCTTTAATTCCTAATGCATAACTGCACATCAGTATTTTGTGAGATAATTCACTTTAAAAGTGTCTACCACAGTATCACATGAAAGTGGCCTTTGCAGCCTGATATTGCAGAGAAAGTCCCTGAGAAACATTTGACTCTTTATTCCTCTCAGGACTCTAACTTCTCCCTCAGTATTAGATTTGCAATAAGTCACCAGGAATTTACATACTTGGATTATATTAGCTCAGTTTCCTACAGAAAATCTTCCACTAGGTTATGATTTACTGAGACATTAGCGCCAGTGCTTCTACCTTTCAAAACTTACCCCAAGGAAATATTCCAAATATTTGCAGGCATTTATTTAGTTATCTCCCTGCTTGGCTCCGAAAAGTCCAGAGACTTGCATAAATTAGGAACATTTTTTAAAAAATTTAAATAAGTGGATGAAGGCAATAGGACAAAAAGGAAAAGTGAGGACGATGACCCAGGAACAAGGCTGGTGCGCTATATGTGAGGTATTCTTTAGCTTCAGTTCATGTTTAGTAGGTGGGGGCCAAAGATTTGGCTCCTTGCATTTCTGGAGCTCATAGTCACAAGGGAAAGAATTCAGTTATCTGATTCCCTGAAGAAAAATATTAGCAAACTATTACTCAAAATGAAAGCAGAAACAGAAACAAACAAACAAGAAAGAAAACACTATTCCTGGTATTGAATTGGGAAAGAAATTTCTTACATAGGTCCTCAGAAAGGAAACAGAAAATGCGGTGAACAAATATCATCATCAACATTCTTGATAGCAACACACCAACACACTTCTAAGGGCTGGTTCTTACACTGTCCATTAATGTGGGCTCTTTGCCAACATAAAATTTAATAAAAGCATTTGTATGAGAAGCTAAACAAAGTTCATCTAGGAAAAGCTGTATGTATAAAGGTGTTTACTGCAGCATTTGTATAGCATTAAGTGGATGTTGTATTGTAATAAATCTGAAAATAGAGTTAAAAACATAATCATAAAAACCATGGAGTAACAAGAAAAAACATACTGTGTTAAGTGAAATAAGTGGAATACAAAATGAAGAGAATAATATAAGTGTAAACTTGAGGGTACATCTGGCAGCTCACACGTCCTGGGGTCATTTACCACTAAAGGAAACGGGCTGTGAGGTTCCTTATTAAAGCAATAATTGCATAAGGATGGAGATGATTAAATTTGCCAACATTAAAATAGTTGTGTTACATTGGCATATCTGTGAGTATTTTACTGTTTCCAAACCAAATGTGATGAAACTACAGTGACTTTAAAATAAGAACATGTACATAAAACTTCCAGCTTTCTTAGAGAGGCTGTATGAGAATTAAGCACCTGAGACAATGTCCACATTGTCTGTTATGATACTTGATAGTGTCTATATAAAGACCCACATGAACTGGTATCTCTTTGAACTTCACGCTTGAAATCAGAATGCATCTCTTCTTACACAAGCCAGTGAGAAGCACTGTTTGCCTTTTTGCCTTATCTGCCAGAGATCCCCCCAGGTAACCGGACTTCTAAACTGTGACAGTTATCTCCCTTACAGGCTCAGCAAGATCTATTTCTCTGCTCTTTTCCACTGGTTTTATCTTTTTGTTGTCATTGTTTAGCTTTATTTTATACTGTTTCAGCACTGTAAGCCAACCTGAAACCTTTTGTAGAAGTAGACACATGCACCAAAGATATAACAAGTAATCAAGGGAAATGCCCCATCTGCTAAACATGAGAAAGAATTTCCAATGAAATTAGCTATCTGACAATGGAGTAGACTCAGGTTTCTGTTCATGTGCAGTTTGACACTCTTCTTAGGAGCTTCAATTTTTTTTTTCAATTCCCCAGAAATAGCAACATTAGACTAAACAGCCTTTGCAAATTCTACTATTTTTTTTTTTCAAGAAAAAGATACAGAAAATAGAATATGATATGGGAACAACCAGAAAGTTAGAAATAATTTAGTCTAAATCTTTCTTCCACTGGTGAGAAAAACAAAGCCTGGAGGCCGGGAGGAACCGCAGGTGGATTGCAGGGCTGGAACCCACATCTAGGAACCCGCTGAGGATGCCACAGGAATGTCAGGATGTCAGTAGGAACAGTAGAAACCTCTAACCATTTATTTCCTCTTTTCTGTTTTTTAAACAAAATAATAATTTGCTAATTTCTTGGTAGACATCTTAGATCTCAAAGCTTTCTGAATGCCATTTTTCCCCTCCCTCTAAAAACTCTCTCCAAATTCTCAGGAAGGCTTCCTTAAATTCCTCTCCTCCTCACCCAGTTTCAGTAAATAGCAGATGTGTTAAACAGAGTGAACAAGAAAGTCACTGACAAATGTAACGAACGGTGATTAAAATACCCTGGAATCAATCTTTATCTTCCTATGAAAATACAAGGGATTTTTTGTGTAGAAAGTAATTTATTTTCCGAGCTGAACATCGTCTCCTACATTTTTTTCATTGTTGTTACACATGCAAGACATCTATTGGTAATTTGCTCATTATTCATTTACGTTTCCAAAACCAGATAGCTCTCATTCTTGGAAATTTCCTCATATTCAATGAGGACCCATGATATAAGGTATGTTCCTGTGATGCGGGCACAGGCCAGCAGTGTCCAAGTCATTATGGATGAAATAAAACATACACATGGACTATCGAGTCTAGTGGAGAAAAAAAGGACGACAGTATGGCTTTTCTCTCAAGGGGAGCAAAAGCCGCAGCCTCCTCCATGACAGGCCTTCATTCTATATCTCCTCACATTGCAAGATAGTCCTCACTCACTATCCCTGGTTACAACAAAGGAGCCAATGTCCCTCATCACATCACAGAAAAAGGACATTAGCAAATGAAAAGGCAAAAGTAGTTGAGCCGGTTACACTGGTCCCTGCAAGGTTTAGCACCTGCAGGGTGAGGGGGTTTTAACAAAGAGCAAGCTTCAGAGCAGCCTAGGTATATTGCAAATCTGATTACCCACGAGAGAACCTGTCTGTGGGCGTGGGTCCTGTGCATCTCCAAGTGGGAGCTGGGCCCACACCACGCAGAAGGGTCTGCCACACTACTGCTTTTTATTTCAGACAAGTATTAGATGAAGGGTATGCAAGGCAGCCTCTGTCTGTTTAGAATGTTTCATTTGTTACCGCTTGGTGCAAACACAGTTCAGGTCATGTTCAGGGAAACACATCACATAAAGACAAACCATCCCTGAGGCCCAGCCTATACTTAGAAGGCTGGCCAATCATCTTCCTAATAACTCTTATTATTAGTTCCGGGGTGAACCAGGTGAACAACTGTGAATACTCAGCATGATCCATCACTACTCCCAGAAAAACAGTTCCAAGCACATGCTCTGGTGCAAAATGGGCCAATACCTGTAACTTTCTTTACAAAAGGTAGCTCTGTTTATGCAATAATAATAAAAGCAGTTGGATTTTTATTGAGCCCCTACCTTTAGCAAGCACTGTGCTAAGTGCTTTTTTATGTAATATTTTCTTTAATCCTCATAACAACCCGATGGGATATGGATATTATTTTCATCATTTTACAGAGGAGAACCTAAAGTGCATAGAGAGATTAAGTCATTTGTCCCTGGATACAAAGCAGGTACATATTAGTGCTATGATTCAAACCCAGGCAATGAGACTCTGAAGCCCACACTCTAAATCCCTCCACCCAATGGCTCCCTTTATTGCCACACAGCAAGTAGGTTTAGGTAGCTCTCCTAAGGCACCGATCACAGCTCTAGAGGCAAGTCAACTTTACTGCTACTATTTTATAATAAAATAATGATAAGTAGCAGATCAAGTCTGTTTCTGCTACTGACACCTTTTAAAAGGAAACAGGCTGAACATTTCCACCCTGAGACATTTGGCTGCATCTAATACCATAACTCCACTTGTCTTTTTACCACTTCTCAGGCTTTTCTGCTTCCCCTGCTCCATCCATATCGGTTCTGACCTGGGAAATCATACAATCTCTCACAACTGTTACTGGCTGTACTGCAGACATTTAGCTTCTGGTGACTGTCGTGAATGTGGGATGACTCCCCAGTCTTTCTGAATCGCAGTCCACATTCTGGCCTTCTACATACTGCATGCACCTACCCCAAAGCGACCAAGTCGAAATGTTAATTCATATTATCTTATGCCCCAAGTTTCCTCTCAACTTAAATACTCTATCTCAATTAGTAACACTGCCTTCCTGAAACCCAGACAGGAAAGCCAGAGAGTTGGGGGTCACCATCAGTTCCCCTCTCTTCCTGACATCTCATTTCTAACTAAGCACAGGTTCTACCATGTATATCCCCACTGCCGCCCCCTTGTGGAGGGGCCCCTAAGTTTCTTTCTCCTGGACTACTGCAGTAAGCCCCTACATTGTTTTCCCTATCTCTATATCACATCCTCCTTCCACAGTCATCAAAGTAGGCTTTTAAGATATAAATTGGAACTCATTATTCTATTTAAAGTTCTTTCATTGCCTAGAGTTCAGATACCTTAACAGAGCTCTCTGTGGCACCTATCGTCATGAGATAAACATTCCTCTGTAATTTCTTGACTGCACCATACTGATCCCTGTTTCTGCAATGAGCACAAACTGTTAGCGCCAACTGAAATGCCGTTCTGTGCACATATGATCTGCAAATTCCATAGTCAAGGCCTATCTCATGCATCTCCTCCTCAATGTCTCCTTAAAAGCAATGGCAGTGCACTTGGTCCTGCATATCCGGCTGTACACCAACTTCTGTTACTGAATTCATTCCACAGTGTTGCTCCTATATATTTACACGTACTGTGCCTCTCCTACTGGATTTTGAGCCCTTTGTTTGAATTTATTCATACAAGACATGAGGTCAATAAACCATTTTCTCTTGGCCATGGCCAAGGCTTCCAATAGGTAGGACACCGTTCCCCATCCCACTGACTTAAGACATGGCTATGTGACTTGCTTTGAAATGGGAACAAGCACAGCATATGGCACAACTTAGAAGAGCCTTAAATAGTCTGAATAGTTTGATCTTCCCCAGGCCCTCATCTTCTGCTCTCTACCACAAGAGCTTCATGCCCAGCACAGAAGCTGCTCCTTCGGCCTGAATCCTAGAAGGAAAGATTCATGGAGATGAACTAAGGCCTGCTTGGACCCTGACCTGGATAGTCCCAAAGCACAACCAACACAACCAAAAACCAGCCCTCAGTTAACATGAGTAAACTACCAAGATTTAGGAGCAAAAACTGACCAATAGAGAACATGTTAAAGAAAGCAGCATTACTTCTGAATAACATTTAAACAATGTCCAAAGCTCCAATTTTGAAGCTAGCTATAGTCATACCTGGTTCTGTTACCTTGGATGAGTAATGTACCCTATCTGGCCTCCAATTCCTTCAATTATGAAATGAGTGCTTTGAATAAATGTTCTGAAAGTCACTTCCAGTTCAAATTCTCTAATTCTACTATTCTAGCAAGGAGCTTTACAGAAATAATTCAGTCATCATAATATTCAAATGTAGTAGAGAAAAATTATGATTCCTACTTTCGGAAAGACAAAAACTAAGACAGCAACTTAACCAGTTAGATAAAGCCTGAAAATTCTGCTGACTCACCATTGTGACAAAGGTGCATCCATGGAAATGTGGTGTGTTGTACGAAGAGTGACATGCTTGACACTTGGAATCCTGCTCTGTTCATTGGTCATTCCTCCCACCCTGATAGAAATTCCATTAATGTGCCTAATCCTCATTTTTGCAACCTAAATTACTGAAACAAACAAAACAAAATGCTGAAACTACACCACAAATTTCAAAGAGAAAAGAAGAAAACCAGTGTCTTCTTCCTTCCATTGCACAAAGTGATTATCATAGTTTGAAGGCCTCTTTCTTATGCCATGACACCAAGCTAGGATCATGCAACAAAATCCCTAAATGTTCATTATTGCCCAGGCTTGAATGCTAATGACAGTAGCAAATATTTATATTGTTTGCATTGTTGGCAATGTTCCAAGTACTTTTCTACTTTTTATGTATTATTAATTCATCTAATCTAAAAATGCCACCAAGAGATAGATACTATTTTTAATCTCCATTTTGCAGAAGAGAACACTGAGATGCAAGTGGATAAATGATTTGCACAAAGCCACACAGACAGTGAAAGGAAAAACCCTAACCCAAGCCACCAGACTGCAGTTTATTATCCGTTATAAACTGCAGTATCACTTATGGGAGAATCCAACTGAAGCTCAAATTGCCTCATCTTTCCAACCTACATAATCTTAGCATAAAATTCTACTTCCAGATTTCTTTCAAATTTCTATATAAGAAAGTAATCCCTGCTTCTACTACAACCCATTGTTATTCTACATAAAAAAAACAAAATGTTTTCTTTGCTTTCAACTATTTGCTTACTCTTTTTAAAAAAAACACAGCAACACAACAAATAAATAGATATCTTTCCTATGTGAGTGTGTCTTTTTTATTTAGTTAGAATCACCCCTCCACTGTCACCTAGAATGTACATTTCATGAGGGCAGAGATTGTCTTGTTTGCCATTGAACTCCAGCCTTCTCAATACTAACTACATATTGTAGGCATTAAATAAATATGTGATGAATGAATGAATGAACAAAAAATGAGTGAATGAATAAATCACAAGTTCTTTAAGGCTTGAGTTATTATTTTGTTCAGGATCAGACAAAAATATTTTAAAAATTATGCTTACTGAAATTACATGAAAATAAGAATTTTTGCTTTTTCCCTTTTGTTTTTATGCTTTTGTGTCCTCCATATTTTACTTCTAGCAAAACACTTTTAAAAGCATCTGCAAGTGATGAGAAGATATCTCTGCAGAGAGAGAGAATTTAAAGAAATCCCTACTCTGCTGAAACAAATAGGAAAATAAATTTAGTCCCCACCACTCATAGGCTTTTAAGATGACAACAAAACATTTTTTCAGATTGTACTTGTGTCCAATAACTTAATGCAAAGCATGTTTCTAAAGTGCATTAGAAATTACTTCATGATTGATGAGATGCTGATAGTTATAAAGTAGCTAATATGCATATATCACTTTAAATATACAGTTTAAAATGAGAGATACTGATTTATTAAATTGAATTGTATTTATTTCATTCATTGTTTACATAATAAACACATTTTATGTAACTGTCATAACATAGAAACCATATACCTAAATCATTAAGAAAATTTAAATCTTGATCAATTTTTTGACATTAATAAAGTAAAACTACTGCCAGTCGGGTGTGTTTTCATTTGTAGAACAAGTTACTAGAGATATTTTAAAATTATAAACTTGTTTTCAACTAAAAATCAGGTATTCTTCCCTTTCCTATAAATTAATAGGTCATGATGACTGAAAACAAAACAAAGATCTCCTGTATTGTTTACATGGTGGCATGTTACTTCCTGTCATGCCACGAGAGATTGAAAGCCTTCCAGTGGCCAGAAGCTGTAAAGAGTGGGAAGCAGAAAGTTGAAGCCAGCAGGTGCTTTGGTTTTAAAATAAAGGTACACATATGTGGCATTCACCATTAAAACCATGTCCCTGTTTGTACAAACACCATGTGAAATATGCTACTTAGGCTTAATTTTACAGTATTTTTAAAGATTATGTTTATTTTTTAGAGAGAGGAAGGAAGGGAGAAAGAGAGGGAGAAAAACATCAACTTGTGGTTGCCTCCCACGCACCCCCCACTGGAGACCTGGCCCACAACCCAGGCATGTGCCCTGACTGGGAATCGAACCAGTGACATCTTGGGTCCCTGGCCAGCACTCAATCCACTGAGCCACACCAGGCAGGGCATTTTACAGTATTTTTTCAGTAACACATTTTTCCACTTAGAATAACAAAAAGAAATTGCTTAGGTAATTTAAGAATGAGGCAGCCTTGAGATGCAAACATGTATTTATTATTTCCCTGCAGTATAAACTGAACTAAATTGTGCAGGCCAGTGAAAAGGAGGACGAATTGGAAGGCCTGTGGGTCACTGACTTTCATTTCCAGGGCAAATCTTGTTCAGTCAAAAACTCAACCCTGTGCTGTCTCAAATGTTCTTCCTTTTTCACTTTGCCTCCTTCTGTCTTCCATTGCTCCCCTCTTTTTTAACCTTATCCTTTCTTTTTCCAGTTTGAAATTATTAAATTTATGTTATCTGGACTCAAGATCTAGAGAGACCTGGGCTCAGACCTCAGCTCTGTCACTGTCTTGCTATTCAAAAATATGATATAACCCATACTGAATTTATCAAGATCACAGTTATAGTATTTCTGATCTAGTGCCTGTCTAGTTATTCAAGCATATTAGTGGTAATGGATGAACAATTTACAGATCTCCATTCTATCTGTTAAAGGGTTCCAAAGTACATCACAGAAAACAATTCCTCATTTTTAATCTAAGGAGCATCGTCTACTTTTCTGAAGTGAAAAAGTTTCTTAAGAATAGGCACTAACTGAGCAGAAAAGCACATTTCATTCGCACTGTTTCCCATTTATTCTTACCCATTATTAGTTATACAGTTGGCTGTGCTCTCATTATCCTGTGATGCCTTCCCTTATTAATCTCTTACAGAAAATAATTGTTCGTTTATCTGGGTCCTTAAAGCACTTTGCATTTGGTGTTCTGTATGCATAATAATCAAAGCTGGATAAAGTGTGAACTAGTTAGTTGTTTGCACAATTTTGCCACATGGCAAACACAACCAAACGTTCTATGATGAACGGGTGACCAAACCAACCAATGAAAAAATGAATGGCTAAAAAATAGTTCAAAATATTCTTCCCAAGATTTTTGAAAATTTCTTTTCTATATAAAGACAAGATGAGGCAAGGGAAAAAAAATCAGTACCATACTATTGAAACAATTTAACTTTCAGTAAAGAAATATGTATCAAAAATATTTTTTCTACATACAAGACATTGTGCTAAGTCCTGAGTACCTTGCTCAAAGAAAGTAAAAACAAAAGTTACAAGAAGGGAGGTGCAAGACATGATCATGCAATAGCTGGTGTTCATCCTGCAAGAAGCATAGTGTGACTTAAGGGAGAACAAATGGTTAGGCTGGAAAATGGGTTTCAGCGACATTATGAAGAGCTGAAATGTCCAGATAGGTAAGAATGTATGTGGCCTGCAAAGGAAAGTTATTAAAGTGTTCTGAATCTTCCAGATGAGGGAGGGAGGTGGGCAGGGCAGGGCAGGGGAGAGCAATGGGGGAAAAATGGGGACAACTGTAACTGATCAACAATAAAAAAAATTTAAAGAGGCTAATGAGATACAATGAACAAATTGAATGCATAATCCTTTATTGTATCAAAAAGCAAAAAATAAAGAGCTAGATTTGAGCATATACTGTATAGCAGATAATATTATTGTATCTGTGAAATTTCTCAGGTGTAATAATTGTATTATGATAATGTAAGAGAGTGTCCTTATTCCTGGGACCTACATACTAATACAAAGTTTTTAAAGTTGAAGTGACATGATATCTGCAACTAACATATATGTATGTCTGTATAGAGAGACATACAGATATATGAATGATGGAGAGAGAAAATAAATGTCAGTGTTAACATTTGGTTAATTTAGGTAAAGGTATACAGTTAACTTTTCAACTTTATCAATACAATTATGGGAGAAAAGAAGAAAGATTCTCTAAATGTTTATACTGAGTTTTGATATTTGATGGTATAAAAAAGAATTCTGAGACCAACTCAATTCTCACTCTTGGTAATTATTTTCTCCTGGATGCTCACAGAATTTTTCATTTATCCTTGACATTAAAGTATTTTGAAAAGATGGCTTCAGTATGCATGTTTTGATTTGTTATGCTTGTAACAATTTTGAGACCTTTTAGCCTACCAGCACAGATTTCTTTTTTAAACTCAGGAAGTTTTCTTCTATTATATATATAACTGTAGGTTGCATTTAATTATTCTAATAAATTTCAAAGAAATGTCCGCTGTTGATGCATTATCAGCCCTCACAAATTTTCATCTATTTTTCTTTACTCCCCAAAGTGCATCTCAGATTTGTTCCTTACATCCCTGCAATAACAATTTTGTTGTTTGCTCTCTCCCACATATTGCCTTTCATGCTGTTTTTATGCCTAGTTTCAGATTTATGTTTTCTTGTATTTTATAATTCAAATTAAATGCTTTCAATTTTTTTCATCTGTTCCTTTTAGTGAGTATGGCTCAAAAGTATAAAATTTCCCTGCATCTACAGATTATTGTTTGTCATCCCTGATACTATTTCTCTTATATTATTATTTTTCCCAAACCCTGTTTTACAAGGAGGGGAATGGTTCTTTAATCAAGTGTCTTAGGAAACTCTGGGTTGAAAAGTTAATTTTTTTTCTCTGGAAGACTTCTGAGACTTCAATGTGCTTCGTCAAGTCAGGATAAAGAGAATTAATATGAGATGTTCTTCAAATGCATTCAATTTCTGAACCTTCTGTTCTATGAAATACTTCAGCTTATCAAAGAATTTATGTTACAGAACAGTGATTTTCAACTAGCGTGCTGCAAGAATTTCTAAAAAATGTAATATCTGACTGATTAGTCCTGGGCACTGGCCTCTTTTCCCTTAGATCATCAAATTTTAAAAAATAACAACAGCCAACATAATAATCATTCAATGTGAATGAGCCAAAATTGTACCTACCTTCTTCAGACCAGCAAAAGATATATTTTTTGGTGTGCAGCAGAATCTAGTAATTAGTTTATGTGTCCATGAAATGAAAACAAGGCTGACGATCACTGTTCTAGAATGTAACTTGGGAAATTTAGTAATTGTGTATCTGAGTTCCATAGCTTTCCTTTTTTTTTTTTATCATACTCATCATTAAAAGAAAAGAAACTTGGCATTTAGGAAAGAAACACACACACTGCCCTCCTCTCCATCCACCTGGTCGGGAACATGTTTCCCTCTCACACGCACAGCAGGGCTGCCAACGCACCAAGCCTCGAAGCATGCTGCCACTCAATGTCCATGGCTTCCCTGGAGGAAGGGTGGACCTTGTGATCTGCTAGATTGCCAGCTCACAGTCAGAAACAGAATTCAGTCCTTTGTAATTGCTAAGGACTGATGTTTGTTTTCCCCTCAAATTCATGTGTGGAAACCCTAAGCTCCAATGCAATGGTCTTAGGAAGTGGACCTTTGGAAGGTAATTAGGGATAGAAGACATCAGGCATGTGGAATCCTCAACAATTAAAATAAAATTTAAAAAATAAATAAATAAAAGAAGAGGAAAAGACCAGATCCATCCATCTATCCATCTCTCTCTCTCTCTCTCTCTCAAAATATGTCATGAGTTACAAAATGGTAGCAATTTCACCGACCTCCAAAGGACTCATCAACATATTTTATACCTGGAATTGCTTATTTTAAAGTTACATTCAAAGGGCAATAATATGTATCTCTTTTTGTTGTGCTTTCCTCCAAATAGCTCAAAATCCTCACGCAGAAAGATTTTTTAAATAAGTAAAACAAAGTAAGCAAAGGCAAAAGAGAAAATTTAGGTGAGTCAATTTCACTTTTGGACAAGTGAAAGAAGAACAAATCAGACCGCAAACCTGCTTAAAAATGTTATGGCCTCTAGAAGTACTAGTCATGGATTTGCAGTGAGATAGAGGATTTTTCCATGGGGCAGCACCATAAAGAGAATGGGGTTTTGCCTGTGCATCCGTGGATAAACCAACACAGTTTATTATGTATTATATAATAAACTGTTAATTTAGCTTTATAGAGTATTTAAAACATACAAAATATAATTTATCAGTAGTATTATTAAGAAAAGGCAGGAAATAACACAGTTCATGAAAAAGTCCACTTGCTATTATAGATGATGATATTTGCAATTAAGCTGAACCATCCAAATTATGACTTTAATTAAAAGGCATTTTGTAAGATGGTGCCAACATGTTTAAAATTTAATACATTTTATATGAGATATTAGAGTTATTAACATATAAAGTTCTTTGTAGCATGTGCACTTTTTAAAAAGCAAAACATTTATAACCAATATAAAAATGCTCCTAGAATCCATAGAAGTTTCCCTGCATAAAGTCATGGAGCAATTTTTTCCAGCCATTTAATATTTGCCCCTACTTGGAATATACAATCAGATTCACATTCGTGGTTAATACTAATAGAGTTACTGACACACTCTTGTGGTCACTAGGTCCACATTAATTTTGAATGAAGAATGAATGAATGGCTCAGGGTACTGATAATGAAGCAAACAGCCTTTTGCCATTGGACCACTCTCAGATTAGAATATGTCAACAGATCTAAGAGTTTAGAAGCAATAATGGTATCTCAGTGGTCGGTGGAAAGTGAGTTTGGGTCTGAACGCAATGCCAAGCAGACAAAAGATACGGAGCCACACTGCGAGTGATATTCTTTTCCAATTTCACCTGCTCTACAGAAGTTTTATTACCTGAATACCACTAACCATTCAAGGTGAGAAACTGTCTCTCTAAAACAGGTCTGAAAGGCAGCAAATAGGAGAATGATGTGGTCCAGACTTCAGAGGTTTGAGGAAGTGATGATGGTCTTATCTTCATCCCTGATAGAATACTGGGTAAGAGGTGAGTGAGCACCTGCTGTCATTACAAACTGTCCTGGAAACTAGGGAGATAGGGAAGAAGCATGAACAGAAGCCATAAAAGAATCCTTCTTTGCTCAAGAACTTAAAACCTAGTTTGAGAAGTACATTTTTGCCTATGTGGAAAGAGTTACTCATAAATATAAATGAGTCTTCAAATGTGTAAGCTCAACATGAAGGGCACACACAAGGTCAGCATGAAAGGGTGTACATCTTCCCCGGTGAAGCTGCTGTTGTTCTCATTACTTCTTTAATTGCTTTCAGAATTAATTTATAAGACAGGCAGAAATGCTTACAAAGTAATAAAGTACATGGTGTCACTCAGGTTAATCATTCAGATTATTCAGAAAGTTGCTTCAGATAATTCTAGCCATTTTCAAGTATTCTTAACAAACATATAATTGCCCCAGCCAAAGGCCTTTAAAATACAGTGATATCTTTTCTATAACGATACTTCGTTATAGAATGGAAAAGATAACCATTTGTGCAATACTTTGAGCACTGGCAACCTATTACACTGAAGAATAAAACATGTATTTGGTCCTAAAAATTCCAGTACACTTATTGAAAAATTAAATTATGTCACTACAGAAGCATATTTCATATCCTCAAGAAGGGACTTCACAGCAGCCACAAAGTATTATAAAAGTCCTGCATATTCCATGGGGCCTTCATGTTCACTGTAATGGAAATTTATCATAGTAAATACTCTGCTCAAAACCAGCAGAAACAAGTCAAAAACACAATAATGCTATTTGTATGTTCACCTGCTATTGCCTCAAACACCTCTAGCTTCTTTCCTTTGCTCCTCTCTCCTCTCTCCCTGTACATCGACCTCTTCTGTATACCTTGTCCTGATAAAGTCACCACTCTGCCCCAATCACTCAAATCAGAGATCTGAGGGTCAGTTCTAGATTCTGCATTCTCCCTTATTTTGCCCCATTTATGATCAACCACCAATTCCTGTCCATTCATATCTTCTAAACATTCTTCACCTCCATTCTCTACTCCCTGTTTGTCATACCTCTCCCCTGGGTCAAGCCATCATCTGTGGAGATGAGCAGGAATGTCTAGTCATGAACCCTGGGAGCTTTCCCTGGGCCCATTGGGACTGTCCTACCATCACCCCTATGCCCAGCAAGAGGACCTGCACCTGAATTCAACTTCCCACAGACTCCATGGTTTCCTCTTCCATGAAAGAGGAGCTAAAAGTTCCCACAGTACCCAAGCCCATTGATGCTGAGGTTTCCAAACAACCCTGAAATTAGCTGATATCCAAACTCACTCTACTTAGCACCAAAGCAAGCACTTTTATTCCTAGTCTTAGGGCCACGCCCACACTTGCCTCATAAAAGAAAGGAGAGCAACCGAGGGCCTGTGGTTTCTGGAGACATCCTGTGCTGGAGCCCAGCCCTAATGCAGCCAGGGGAGCTCAAGTCCCATTGCCCTTCTCTGTAGAATGCTGACAAACTCTGCTGTCTCACACTTGTGATTTCGCAGAGCAGCAAGTAATGTCACTGCGTTTGTCTCTCTCACTCCTCCTCGGACTATTCTCTATAAATCTCTCGCCATGCTAGCGAAGGTCAGACCAGGTCACTTTCTGCCTAAGACTTCCCTCTATAGAGTAAAGGCCACATTCCTTAGCATAACATGCAAGGCCCCAAGCAGTCTACAGTCTACACACACACACACACACACACACACACACACACACACACACACGTGCGCTATCCTCCACCCTTTGCTCCGCTGAACACAGACACATTCGCAATGCTGTGTACTTGCCTTGCCAGGACTAATCTTCCCACACTGCTACCTTGTGACACAAATTGGTACAGAACCCAAATGCTCTCTCCTCTGTGAAACCTTCCTGACTCCCCCTGGGGCACTTGGCCCCTGACCCTGTTATCATACAGCAAGACACTGTGCTGTAATATGACCCTCCTGCCTCCTGCCGACTGAGTTCAGGGCCTGCGGCCTTGTTGTCTTTGCTGCCCTTCACCTAGCAAAGGTCTAGCACATACTAGGCACCTTGAATGTTTGTTGAAGAAATAAACAAATATAGAAATAAATGATCTCCATTCCTAGATGAATCACACTGAATATTGCTGATGAGCTTTTTTGCCTCATGTGCTCAATGTAGTGATTTTTCAATTGGAGTCAATCTATGATCACTTGGTTTTGAGAGGGTTTCACTGAAGGTGAA
Source organism: Anoura caudifer (assembly GCA_004027475.1). Classification (NCBI taxonomy): domain Eukaryota; kingdom Metazoa; phylum Chordata; class Mammalia; order Chiroptera; family Phyllostomidae; genus Anoura; species Anoura caudifer. The sequence goes on along the minus strand of PVKU01001340.1, from coordinate 224,757 downwards.
TCTGCAGAGTTGTCTAAAGTAAACTTACAAAGTGCAATGTGGAATCTCTTCTGAAAAACTCACCTGCAGGTCAGTTTTAGTCTTCCGAGTGCATTTTCCTTAAAATGTACTTTAAACAATAGTACAAGTGCTTATAGGATGCCAAACATCAAATTAATATTAATGATAAAAACAATAATAATTTTCTTTAAATGAATTGATTGAAATCAAGAAATAGCCAAACCAGTTCACATGCAGTCAGAATTTTATATTTTTCATCAGAAAAACAATTCACTACCAATGACAAATAACAGTAGGGTCACTAAAACTACCTGTCACACATCTAATGAAGACAGATTCTCCGGCTGCCACACATAATATATGTGATATCCAAAAGCGCTGCTGTAATTCACAACTAATTAGTGTCTTGCCGTTATGAGAGGTGTCACGGCCCTCACTCTCTTCCCAGATCTACTCAGACCTCACAAGAGCCCACAGCCAGGCAAGGACCCACAACAAGCCAATTAGCACCCACCCCAGCTTTGGCCTGCTGCTTCTGGAGTGCCCCCTCCCCACCACCCCGCCTCAGTAAATCATAAGCTTGTTTCTGACAGCTGCAAGCCACAGCCGTCCAAGGAACAAAGGCAATACTTCTATGAAAACTCACGTGGGAAAGAGGCAGAGATAGAAAGGAGATATTATTTGCCTGTCTTGAGCAGCACAGCAGTCAGCAAAACTGAAGACCATCAATCAATCTGACTGATTAAGGAGAAAACTGCACCATGAAATAAATCCATGAGTGGTCTATCTGAAGATCCTCAGTGGTAATCAGCAGTCAGCGGTTAGATTGTTTGTTTGTTTATTTTAATGTAGATATACTGAAGACCATTTTCTTTTCATTTTCCTCCTGTATAGCCCTCCTTCTGGCTAATAAGAGAATTTTCCTTTCAGTAGAGCATAATGGTCTGCATTTACTTTGTCCCCCTGTGAATACGCAGCAATCAGATAATTTGTTTGAAACACTCTAAATTGTGTGACTTATTGAAAAAGAATCTGTAATGATATGCTGATCTCCAAGTAGGGCCTACAAAGCTTACTAAATCCGTAAGCAAGCGCTAGAGTATTCTCAGCGCATAACAGCCAGCATCATTGCAATTTGTTCTAAGCCTATAAAGCCGTTTTGTACCACAGCATTCTACTTAGAGAGTTTTCAGACTAGTCAACTGTAGCTTGAGTATTACTCAAAGATATGACTCAGCTAATTTCACTTTTAGTTTGTTTTCCTCATGGTAATGTTATTATTCTATACTTTAATGCTAATCTAAAAGATTTAATCTAGCTTTTGACTAGATAATGACTACTTAATTTGACATGTAAGTACTGGCAAAGGCAAATAAACAAACATGGATGCATTAACCTCTATAAGGAATTCTCTTGCAGCTCTTCTTATCATTAGACATAGAAATTTCAAAATTTATTTTTCTTTTTCTAAATATAGTATTCTCATGGAAATCTTTAACTCTTCAAATACTTATCTACAAGGATATGCATTGCATCATATTTTATAATAGCAACATAACTGAAAATAATGAAAATGTATAAAATATAAAAGCAGTTAAATAAATGATGACCCCCCCATGGAAAGTAATGTGGCTTCTAAAAGTAATGATGTGAAAATATTAAATAATGTGAAAAAATGCTCACAGGATACTGAGATACAAGAAAAATGAAGCCTAGTTCCATGTCACATACACACACATACACATACCAATGCATATAGATATGCATACCCATGTAGATACACATACATTTGTATCTATACAAGGGGGGCCAAAAATAAAAACAGAATTATCTTCAGGAAGACAGGTCCCTTGTAGTACAGGCTTCCCCTGCTAGGTGAGTGTTCTAAGAACCCATCTGTATCAGTGTTCCAACTGGCATTGTTGTGAGAGGCTGCATTCAGCTTCAGTGAATTATTTTTTCAAGACTCTTTCGACGTATTTGCCCATTTCATTATGGCTGATTTATGAGCATACCTGCCCACAAGATGGTGAGTGTTAAGCAGTTTGTTGACCAAAAACCAGCATGACCCCTCCACCCCACACTCCTTATTCACCTGATCTTGCCCCAAGTGACTTTTTTTATTTCCCCGGCTGAAAAAAAGTCCTGAAAGGGAAATGTTTTGCTGATGTGGAAGAGGTGAAACCAAAAAAGGGCAGAAGCATTCAAAGGCATCAAAATCAACAAGTTCAAAAACTGTTTTCAGGAGTGGGGAAAAAATGTCTTGATAGGTGGACTGCATCAAATGGAGAGCACTTTGAAGGTGACTGAAGTTAAAACATGTAAGAATTAATACACAGTTTTTATAAATAAATTTCAGGGGTTTTTGGGTCCCCCCTGACTCATATGCACATACATACCTATTTATATTTTTATTTATAGTATTATCTCAATTTGTTTTCTGTGTGTGTGTGTTTTTACTGTGTGTGTGTTCAAATTAATATACTTAAAGAAGCATAGAAAAAAGCCAGAAAGGTATTTTAGTATTAAAAATGTATCTTCGGAAAGTTATATTGTAAATTATTCTTCTTTGAGCATTCTATTTCTACAAAAATGTTTATGTTACTTTCATAGTCAGAAAAAAATGTATTACACATAATATAATGGTCACTTACATCACCTGGATGTATACAGGTGTGGACCAGTGTGAAAGCCCAGCCTGTTCAGGTCAGTTCTGAGTACCTAATGCCCATCACATATATGAACCATTAAAAATTTTATCGCCCTGTGTATAACCAAAATTAGAGAGGTCAGTGTCAGATCATAATTGGGAATGTTTCAAGAGTGGTAATTAGAGAACAGCATTTTCTAACCTGTTAGGGGTGGAGCTACATCCTCAAGATACTGTAATACCACATTGAATAGGTGTCAGAATAGGCAGGAACTGAAGGACAAAACCTGACAAACCTGCCTCAATACCACTGCCCTTAATTCACTTCAGCTCCCATCCCCTGCCCTGATATTTGGGACCATCAGGTATGGAAGAAAATGGGTACCAAACACACCATCTGGCCTTGGTTCAGGTCAGATCAAAGTTCCCAGTACTGTGGGCTCAGGACCAGCTTCAATACTGTGCTGCACGCTGTCCTCACTTCCCGCTTAGAGAGCCAGGCAGACACAATGAGGTGCGTGGGCATCGTGTTCAATATACTTTTGTGGCAGGGCAACAGGGATAAAGGAAGGCAAAAATCTCTTCTCCCAAAAAGCTTACATCTAGTTGGTGAAACAAAATATATGCTTTAAAGGGAATAATAACACAAATGATTAGACAGTACAGAGGTCAGAGAAGGGCAAGGAAAAAGTCTCGCCAGAGAGATGGACTGGAGCCATTCTTAAGAGAGGACATTCTGCAGCATTGCAACACACACCAAGAAGCACAGATTCTTGAAAGCAGAGACATGCATGTACCTGTCACTCTTAAACATAATTGTCAGATCTGTGCTTCTTTCCTAGAGCACTGTAAATTAAACATGTCCTTGACTCTTAGCTGAAAAACTACATTTGACAAAATGTTATAAGTCATGGAGTTAATTAAATGCATTTGCATTCAGCATTTCAATTCATTTTCTATTTACCAGACAAAGACAAATGAAATGCAAAAAAAAAAAAAACATATTATGGAAAGACCAATTTTGACAACAGTGTAGTTTTTGCTTCTTCCTTATTATTTCCCTTGAAAGATAGGATCCTTGATAATGCAAATGAGAAAAATGCAGCCAGATCCATATGTTTTTTATTTCAAATCTAGAGTGCATGTTATTGAAACTGTTTATAGAGATTTCTAGCCATAGATATAAATCTCTTGCTAATTTTTATATTACTCTAGAGTAGCTCAATAGATATAATTTGGTACTATTGTGAAAAATAAGAAAAAGGGCAAGTTTAAAATTAACATGTCCTATTCACACAGTAGGTTCAGGACTATAGAAATCAAACCCATAATTAAATCATACAAAATGATGACCATACCTGAAAGGGCGAAATCTCCTTTCTGGCTTTCACTTTCTCTGATTAGAAAGGCACCTGTCTGATTTTCTGAATATAATAGTTGTTTTTCTGCATCTGCTCTCTTGACTGCTCCAAAGAACCACCTAAAAACAGGGAGATGTAAACTTTAATTAATCAATCGACATTCATTTTTTAAGAATCAGGAAGTGTGACAAGAAAGTATTCTAACATAGAAATGTTTGATGTTCTTTAGTGAAACAACTGTAGGTATAAATGCTTTTGATACTTAAGATGATTTTTCAGGATGTTCGTAACCCCCGCAGAGGAGTCTTTAAAAAAATTGCAGACAAGAAGTTTGCTTGCTTGCTGGCTGGCTCCCACGTCCTCACACCTGCGTTGTCTCTGCACGGTCCTAAGCCCTTCATCAAATCAGAGCCTCTGGGTGGGTCCGCCACATAAATGCACTGCATTTAATTGCTTTAAAGTTACTCACCATCACCATCCAACTGCCCTCTACCTCACCTAACCCCTCCTGGGTGTTAGGAGGTAAACATTCCAATCAAAGGATTCATATATTTCACTTTGAAGCGTGAGCAATTAAAAATGTACTCTGGACATTAACTTATTTCCTTCCCCCACCACTATGTGATATGATTTTGCATATTTAGGAGGAACTTATTAACATACAGGAAACTTTCATGCATGGAGAGATTATGTGAAAAAGCTACTTTTGCCGAGGAAGCATTTTCTTAGTGCCACCTCTACTTCTTATCTTTACCCTCTTATCCTTTCAGGTAATAAGTAAACATTCCAGAAATATGAGTCAGATACTGAATGTACAGTTTTGAGAATGGGATCAAGCAACACCAACAAATGACCATGAATTTTAATGTCAGAGCCAGTCTAAAATGCATATGGAGTCAGTTGCCACTCATGTAATAAACAAGGGGGAGCTGAGAAAGCGCCCTTTTACTAATGAGCCCCCACTACAGGGTCATAATGTTGCTCTTTTTCAGTGAAGGTTTTAGGTAAAACACTGATCTTTCATCTTTAAACTCCTCAAGAAAGGAAATGCTGACTTGAAGGAAGAAATACAAGCTGGGTGAGAAATTGCAGCCTGGGAGAGGAAATACAGGCCATCAAAAATGGTTCCGATTGGTTTGGCAGGTCTTGAGTATTGAGAAATATGAGTGATGTAGTTGGAAGGAGGAAAAAGGAATTAAAAATGAAAAGAAACATTAAATATAAATCCCACCATCTAACAAATGCATGGTGCTTCTTTACCACTTCCCCAATCATCAAATTGCAAATTGCACAGTAACCGTTTCAGTGAGGACATGCCAGGCTATGTTGGAATAGTAATAACTCCAAAACTCTTGGTGGTTTAAGACAATGGAGATTTGTTTTACCCTCAGCTACATGTCATCACAGCTCACCTCCATATCCATGTCTGTGTTTACAGAGACTTTGCATTTCCACACGCCCATGATTGCCAGGCAGGGTTGGGAAAGGTGGCAAATCACCTCCTAGTTTCTGGAGCTTCTATTTAAAGCTTCTATTCAGGAATGAACTCACTGAAAAGCAAGTCCAATCTCTGGTAATGCTTAAATGCAAGGAATTGAAAGTGTAATCCCACTATTTTCTGTATGTCAGAGAACTAAAAGAGTTGGTAGGCTACAGTAATGACTACTACATTGGTTAACCTCAGGGGCCAAATTTATGTCCAACTGAAATTTTGAAAGGCCTGGAAGCATTCTGAGGATGATCATGTAAGGAACTCATGGAAAAATAGAAATGCATGTTTTCTACCACTGTGAAATAGGTCAACAGAATATTGGAACAGGACAAAAAACTCAAACAGACCCAAGCATATAAATTAGTGATAAAATGATTAATTATTCAATAAGTGGTGCTGATACTATTAATAATCCACAATAATCCATAAATTCATGCTACCTACATTATACACAATGATTCTATATCGATTAAAGACCTAATGAAAATGCAAACTTTTAAAACTCTGACAATATTGGACTAAGAAAAGTTTCTTAGAACAGACAAAAAGAAAAAGATATACAAATCTTAAGGGAAAAGACTGATAATATTTATTACACCACAATTAAAAACTTCTGCAACAACAATATTACCATGAAATAAAATTAAAATACAAGTCACAGACCTGGAGAAAATATTTTCAAAATATATAATCAAAAATAAGATTAATATTCAGATTATATAAAGACCTACAATCAATAAGAAAAAGACAACACATTGTAAAAATTGGTGTAGGACATACTTGGACAGCTCACAGAGGAGGAAAACCCAATAACTAATTTTTAAAACAAGAAAGAAAGCACAGCTTCTCTCTGTGTTGATAATTAAGAGTATTAGGTATGTTAAGTATAAAAACAACAAAATACAACTTAACACTCTTCAGGGTGACTAAATTAAAAACTCACATCCTAAAAATTAAAAACTCTCAATCAGTTATTAGAAAAATGTGAAAGAAGAACCTTAGTACAATGCCAGTGGCAATATAATTAGGCATAAGTAATTCAGAGACCAATTTGTCAATTTCTAGTAAAGGTGAATATTTATATATGATTCAATTTCACTTCTAGACTGTATGTTCAAATATAGCTGTATATGCTACAAGAACATTCACTGAAGAACTGCAGCATTAAAAATTTGAAAATGACTTAAATGTCCGTAATAGGAAAATAGATAAATTTATTTATAGATCAAATGGAATACTATGCATCAGTTAAAAAGAAATTGTTGAAAGACAAAAAGAAGTTGAATAATACAGTATAATGACATTCATGTCAAGTTTATGCAAACATATAAAAACACTATAATTTTTTATGGGTATATGAATGCTTAGTGAAAGGTAGGTGAATAGTTAAAATACACAGGCATTTTTTTTAGACTTCATTTCCAGAAATGGCAAGATTTCTTTATGCAAATATTTCAAGCAAAGAAGCAACAAGGATCAAATATACTGATCAATTCTATGCATCTTCCCGATTCCAAATACATTGAGTATGCATAAATAGTAAGATGTTTCATCAAAACGCAAATATATAAAACTTTACAAGAATTACAATTTATGTAGCAGAAGTATGATTATATCTCCTACAACTCATTATTCTCAAGATAAATATTCCATTATGTAAGTTTTATGTACACACATTACATTTGTATTTTGAACAATACAAATGATGTATTTTCTCTGCCCAATTTATGTATAAGCAAGCAGTTTTTATAAATCAAATGATTAGAGATATAGTAAATTTACCCTTGATTAGGAACACTGTAATTTTTTTAAATCCTTTCTGAAGTACCCATTCTGTATCCTGGTATAATAGATGGATAAAAGGACTTTACAAGGCAAAGCACACCGTTATTGAATCCATGATAACAATACAATGGAGGTAAACATTTGACTGGATGCATCCACTCACTCAATACCTGGAATTTTACTTGGCTGAGCTCCCATCAGAAAGTGAACGTAAATAAGAACTTGCTTTCTCTCTGGATGTAGTGACATTATAACGTCATCCTTCCTATTCAAAGAAGGCACGATTGCCACAGTTTGCAATCAGGAGAGCACGTGCTGCCCTAGGGACTAATGGGCGAACAATAGCTCATTCCACGCTCTGCACATGTGAAAACTGTTCCTTCATCTGTGGTTTGAGCCTCCGGCAGAACTGTCATTCTCTCCAGTTCTGCCTTTGAAACCCCTGCTGTCCCTATTCTGGGAGGGTGTGCACAGCCCAGGTCTGGCTGGCTGCCACAGCCATTTCTGACACCCTTGTGAAGCCATCGTTCTTGTGTGTGGTAAACAGCAAGTGCTGAGAAGGGGCCAGCATGTCCTGGGAGGTTTAAAGTGTAACTCCCAGACCAGGAGCATCAGCATCACATGGAGACTTGTGAACTCTGAGGAAGGTGCCCTGCAATCTTGGTTTTCATAAATGCCCAGGTGAATCTATGTACACTGAGGTTTGAGAACTGCTGATGTGCAGAAGCAGTCAAGGAGTTAGAAATTTACACAAGATGGCTGAGAATAAGTTACAGTTTGGCACTTACATGTAAAAATTTATCCAGTAAAATGACACCATACACACTCACATACACAAATCCTCATTGGTATTGGTTATTGATATTTAATGAAAATGATCATTATTGCTATGCCATATGTGCCATGGAAGAAAACTTGTTTAAGAACCGAAAAGGAGAGGAGAATCAAAATAACCTACAACCTTGGAGAAACACTTAATTAGACAAAAACAGAGCAAGGGGTATATGACTAAAGTCTAAGATTTGGTTTATTTCGCAAACATTCATCCACCATCTGTTGTATATAAATTCCATAGCCCTGACACAGAAAGATCTACAAGACGCACTGTTAAATGAAAAAGGGTTATATGCAGGGTCATAGGACATCCTAGTTTTACTTCTATTTTAAAAAGTAACAAACTAAAGATTATACGTACTTATTTCTCTGGATCTTGGTGAGAGATGACGAAATGATGACAAAGGACTTTTACTTTTTACATTGCTTTCTTTGTAATTTAGATATTTACAGTAAGATATAGTTTTATATCATGTTACAAGTCATTTAAATAAAAGAAGTCAGACAGAAATAGCTCAAAAAACCTATGTTTTAAAGATCTGTACTATAAACTTTGGCAGTTAGAACTGATAGACACAAGGAGACTCTCAAAGGAATGTGGGACAACTGATTTTGGATAATACACCCAGCAACACACCAGAGGTAAGAGTATAATAATGGTTAAGGATTACCTATGGCACCTTTGGGGGGAGCTATTTCACATCCCTATCCCTGTATGTCCTCGTCTGTTAGTAAGAATAAAAACAATTACCCTGTAGGCTGATTTCGAGGTTAAAAAATAAAATAAAATATGTAATGTGCTTGATGCTCAATAAGTAGCACCTATTTGAAAAGAACTAATTTAAGGGAGAAATTGTATACTTGGTTTTCAACATGTTGGATTTGAGGTCATGATGGAACACGAGTAAATATATACACACGATCTCTTTTGTACTGAAATTTTCCTCCCAAGTGACCTGCCATTCTCGACTAGGACATGCTTCCACAAGGTGGCAGTAGGTCATTTTACTAGTCCAAAGGCTAACAGAAACTATAGCATAACTTTTATTTTACAAAAAAGCCAAGATAAATCTTTTTAAAAACAACAGAATGCATGCGGTGTTACCTAGTCTCAACATTTAAAGAATATAGATATGGGTCGAAATGTAGGGAAGTCAACATAACTTCGAGCCCTCCACTAACTGCCACCCACCATTTCTTCAACTTTACCTTCCCTGCCACTCTGGGCTCCAGCGAAAATTCCCACCCTTGCCGCTATTTGTAGTGGCGCTACTTAAACTCGCCTACCCAGAAGGCCTACACTACTGGGTGACTGCCCTTCTGTTTTGGCATGTAGCGTGCAAAAGCTAATGCGGCACTTAAATTTTGTTTTAATTTTTAAACTATTCCCTGTGTGCGCTTGAAGCTGTAATCCCTCCTCAGCACAAAGACTAGGTCTGCTACAGGCCATGTAACCTTTGGAGCAGTTAAACATTCACTGAGGAAATAATTAATACATTGTACCTCGATGTGGGCATTTCATAGAGTCTTCCGGTTTCTACTGCATGTTGAATGTTAGGTCAGATAGTCCCTAGGTTTTCACGCGATGGTGCTTGCCACACAGCTTGGAGTTTAAAGTGCTCGAGGGAGAAGGCTCATCTGCTCCCATGCAGTGACAGCTCAGATTCAGATGTTATTGGCCTCAGACCACAGATTCCAATCTGACCACTCTCCTCTCCCAAAGAGAACACTTGGGATGAATGTAAAGATCATAAATGAAACTGACTTCTCTGTCCTCCAAAACACAAACATATCAGGGCTTGGCATGTGTAAAGAATGTGTAATAAAGTGACGGTATCACCCACAGTCTCTGAACTAGCATTTGTAGTCACATAGAAACCAGGAAGCTCCTTGCTTGTGTCATTTGATAAAGGTTTTTTTGTTGCTGTTGCTCACTTTGATAGTCATTATAAAAGGGGGATTTTAAAGGAACTTCCCTGGAGAAAAAGTAAGGTAAACTAAAACTGGTACTTTGCTCAGGGTGGAAAGTACGGTGCTGCGTGTTCATGAAAGAATGTGATTATAACCTGGGAAAATACCTCACCTCACAAAACACCACACAGGTGCATTCTTGTTTGTTTTAATAAGCTTTTGAGTGGTACTATTTATTTTTAACAGTTATATGGGGCATTATTTTCAGACAAGACAGACTATTTTTTGTTTCCTAGCCCCCCAAAAGTTATTTCCTTTCATAAAACATTTTCTGGATATTTGTAATCTGGATATTTACAGTAAGGGAATGTCTTACTCTTGGGAATAATTGCTTTTGCATGTTTGGGAATAAATATAATTCCCAAGAGGAAAAAATAAAAGCAATTTTTTAATTTATTTAATTTTAGGGAACCTGAATTCTCAGTGTCAGGAATGATATCTCATCTTACAGTATTTAGTCACTGAGTATTCTTTTTAAAATGTACAAACTAACTAGTTCTTTGGGAATTACCTCCACAGAGTAAACAAGGCCAAACACTGACCTCAGTCAGCTGGTAATCTGCATCCGCATCCTGCTCCAGATGGGTTAGTAATACACTTCGGACATGGCAGCCCATTCCACATTTCTCCAGTCCAGGTTTCGCTTACAAAAATAAAAGGAAGTTTCTGTCCTTTTTGAATGTTTTGCCTACACCAGGTGGTATTCAAAATATTTTGCGGCTGATAAAATATTTTGGTACCCACCGTCAGAACAGACACCAGCAAAACCAGGGACTTGTGTGGAGGTTTCAGCAAGGTAGCAAACATCCTACCTCTCAGCGATGCACTGTATCATCACCTACCTTCATGAAAGCCTATCCCAAGCAAATAAATCCTCATCCCTACCAGGTAATACTGATATAATTGTGCATGTGCTTTCTACGCTGAAATAGTAACATTTATTTCATACCAACTATATGAAGAATAGATAAAAAGGCAAAAGAGGAAAAGAAGAGTATATTTCTTTTTCTTTGAGAATCTTAGAGACTCAGGGAAGGAATAAAAGACCATTTTAACTAGGTAATGTGTCAAAAAAAAGTGATAAAAACAAAAAGGGCATTTAATTGTCAAAGGTGTGCAGTCAGAGAAATGAACAACCAGCAGTGTGGTAACAGTGGAAGCTTTCTGGAAGAAAACACACTCTGAATAGGATTTGGAAGAGATGAGAAATTCAAAGAAATGAAGGACAGGGGTGAAGGACCACAAGATCTCTGTAAGCAGATTGGTTTGGTGAGCAATGGTAGGAGAGAAGGGTCCATTAAAGGGAAAAGCAAGAAAATACAGTTCTTTGATGGTTATAGGTAATTCTGTGTGGAACTTACTAACTCCATGAGAGAAGCGGATCTTCAACAAAGTAGAGAATTCTAAGTTCTAGGTTCATCAGAAAGAAAAAAAAAAAAAAAGACAGGAAAATTTAACTTGTTCTTTAAAAATTGTTTAATGAACAAACTTAAGAGGTGAAAGTAGAGAGAGGAAAGCAAAAAGGATTGTCCTATGGGAGGAAGACAGAATTTTAGAGCTGGAAAGAAATTTTGAGGATCCATGAGTAAATCTCTGAAACTTGTTGTAAATGTGTTTTAATGTACATGCATTTTCCTGGGAAAAGAGTCTGGTGTTTCATTGAATTCCCAATGTGCCTGTGACAGAAAATACTCACCTCTTTCAATAAGGCCTGGTGTTTTCTCCAGGTCCACACAACAGCAGATGGTAAAGCTATAGCCACAGTCTACCACCATAAAATTAATCCACTCATTTAGTCTTCACTCAACAATTGCTTACGGAGCAACTACTATGTGCCAGGCACAGTTCTCATTTGCACAAATGCAGCAGTGAGTGGAACAGACAAAATGTCCTGCCTTTGTGGAGCTCACATACAAGGGGGAAAGACAGACAATAAGCAAAGTAAATAAGTAATTATAAGTGCTCAAAGGTGATAAGTGCACAGGAGGAAAAAAATGAGCAAAGTGAGAAAGGGGGAGAATGCGTTTTTAAAATCATTTTTAGTGAGCAGTGATATGCGGCAGGTGGAATTCAGAGGATTTTCCTGTGTGTTCTTGAAGTCAAAGTAATCGGGAGAATAAATATAGGGCTGTGGAGACAATTAGATACCAGCTTTGAGAGACCACACTGGTGAGAATCACATTCCGCACTAGGACTGAAGCCAGTGTCCAGATCTCTCAACTGCAGCTTGGCCAAGACCTATGAGCATTTCCTTCTAATTAAGAAATAAACAGTGTCCATCAACTTCACTCATTTTTTATCACTGATATTTCTGGAGACACAAAACACCAGAGGCTACAAGTATCCTCCAAGGAAGGGGCTATGGCTCTTCAGCCAAAGAAAAGTGAGCAATCTGTTCAACAGGAAGAATACTGTTTTATGAAAAATAACTATACATAGAATAGAAATCACATTTCTGATCATAATAGAATAATTTAGGTAGGTTATCTTCATAGTATCTCTTAAATCCATATAAAAATAAAAGTGTTTAAATGAAATTGTTGTTTGCACTTTGCAAACACAATGAAGAACAAGATCTCTATTGGCTAATCCTAATCCATATGACACAGAGATACACATATACACAGGGATGGGATGCATTGAGAGGTGTGTGTGTGTGTGATGTGTCAGAAGCTACATCACAGATGTACACTAGTTTCATTGCCTCTCCAGGGGTTTCAGTGAAGCAGATGTTCCCACACAGACAAGGGGTGAAACAGAGTCCATTAAAGGTCACAATGGACACATCCATTCTCTTTTGCTTTTCTATTTTTTAAAAATAATTTGACCCTGTGCACACAGCTACCCACTAAACATCACTATAATTAATAGTTACCAATAATAATGCCAGCATTAATTACTGGAGGTTGTTTATAACCCACAGAAATGTTACACACTGGACTTTGAAATGGCAGAAGTTGAACACATCTACAAAGCAGCTTGTTGCTATCCAAAGGAAAATCAGAAGCTGTGCCAGAAAATACACCTTTTGTTTGCAGTGCCAACAAGCTATTTGTCAGGAAACAAAAGGAAGTCTTGGCCAGCCCTGGTGGATTTTTCAGAAACCTGAAAATTAGTTTGGGGCTTGTTTTTGCTTAGAATTAGAAGGAAGGGCACTTTGTGCAAGTATATTACAGCATCACTCCTAGGAACTGCTATGCGGAAAGGCCGGCTGAGAAAAGGAAAAGTGCCCTCCACCCCCACCCCGCTGCACAAGCGCACCAGCTCTACCTAACTTCCTCTAGGGTCTCCGTTGTCAGCTCCACTTGCCTGAGCATGCAGGGAAGGGTGTGTTCCAGGCAGGGGCTCCCGAGGTGGAGCTCAGCAAGATGCAGACTCCCAAGTGCAGCAGAGAATTCTGAAGCAGGGAACCTAGCAATGTATTTTGAAAAAGCACAACCGTGTTTGGTGAGGAGAGGGACTTCCCCTCTCCTCTGCTATCACCCACCCGAATCCTTTGTCCTTTCTCATCCACTCGGCCCCACACTGGACCTTACTCTTCTATTGTCAACCTACTCAAAATATTATAAATCTATTCCAAATGTTGCATGAAATTTATCAAGAGCAAAGATTTAACTACAAACTAGGCTAGAAAACAAGTTCTAACATGTATCAGAAATCTCTGTTGCTAGAAATTTGATATCCTGTCCCCAAAGAGGGAATCTCCCAAACCATCTTTTCCCTCAGGTCCAGGACTTCCAGCCAGGCTGCTAAGGCTCTTCTCTTCTGCCTCTTGCCAGCCAGGTTTTTACAACAAAATCCTCCCTGCTTTTGGATGCAAAAGCAATTAGCTTCCCTACTGCACCCTCACTCCAAACTTGATTCTGGGCCTCCTTCTGTATAGTCCAACAGAAGTGAAATTGTTCCGCTCCATAGAGGCCCATCCACTCCATGTCTTGATTCTCCACAGCAAGAACAGCCAGAGCCCGAAAACAGAGTTTTCTTGAGAACATCAACACCTTAAGTGAAACACCTCGTACACCACTGTCCACAGCGGAGGGTAGCAACAGAGTCATGTGTGCTGTTGCTGCCAAGAGCAAGTCTACACCAAGGATAAGGGTGAAGGGGCAGTTATAATTACCTTTCAAATAATGCAGTTTCAGTAAAATTATAAATTTCTTGAATATTTGCTCTTTTAAAGCCTCTTCCTGAGAGGATAAACTCTAATGATACACAAAATAAATAGTATTTGTTATTACACAGCATGTGAACTTTTTGCATGCAAGTATGTTTTCTAAAAAGCTGAAATAAGCCCTGCCTGGATGGCCATCTTACTAATTAGCAAATTGCATTTTAATAAGGTTTCATTTCATATTTTTGGTGATACTGAGACTTTTCCAGGTACTAAGACACCACACTAACTTCTTTCCCTGGGATTAATCGAAGAAAGAACTCACTGAGACCCACAGAGTATAGTAAATTCTGACCAGTCAGTTGGGACCCAAAAAAGAGTTTTTAAAATACAGATTTGAAAAAACCTGCTGTTGGAATGAGAATAAAGGACAGGAATATCCTAGAGTCTTGGAATTGGGACCCAAAATAGGCCCGAGCTGCAGGCTTTCGCAAGTGTGAGTGGTGGTAGATTCATTCCATGAGTGTTTCCCTCCCGCTTAACTACTGCTCATCCTTTGGATTATGACTCAGAAGTCTTGAGACTGGAAATCTTTGCCCCAGACCAGTTGAGTCCTCTCCTTCATATCCGTTCCCTTGGTTTCCTTTTCTTCAGTATTATTTGATTAATTCCTACTTCCATCCTATGCTAGTAAGCTCCAAGAGAATAAAACACTAATTTGGCTCAGCGCCTGGTTTTAAATATACTCTCAATGAATGCCTTTAAATGAATATGTGAATGAATTACATGATTATTTGGGAATGTGAGCCTTACAGTTAAAAGTTAAATCTGGCCAAATAACTTCAAAATACAGCAAAAGAATAGAGGGAGAATCATCTGAAGGTTTGGAACAGAGAGCAAAAGCATGTCGGGTCTTTACCAGTCATGAATACCCTCACAGCCTCTCAGGTGACCACATTCTTCCAAGAAAGGTGAGAGTAGTAACAATCATACTGCAAATAACATTTGGATCTACTTTATAACTCGCAGTGTCATCACCGACATTACGACACTTATTCTCAAGGCAAACCCAGGAGTAGTTAGTAGTCAGGTGCCTCAATCCCCATTTTGTGAAGGGAACAATCAGAGCTGAGAGAAACTGCATGACTTGTTCGAGTCACACGTGGGCATGTAGTAAGCAGTTCCAGTGTGTCAGTAGATGTGCAAAGCAGATGCATGTGACCTCTCTGAAACTGTGCGTAATAATGGAGCAGGAAACATGGACTTGTTCTCAATTCGTAACTTTACAGAGTGGGTCAGAAATGTAAAGAAACCATTACATAAAGAGAAACCCCAGGCTGAAACTATTATAAAGTTATCAAAAAATTTTCACCTAAATTCATAGAAAATTGCCCCACATGTGACCTTAATAAAAATGAGGATGCTCGAGGACACATCCCTTTCTCTGTGAGTGGATAACCTATCTTCTATGATATTTCCCTGGGAAAATATTAAATAGGGTAAATCATTGGTTTAAACTAGTGTAACAAATTATATATTTTTATTTCTCATTTTTAAATTTCTCTTTAACTTCACTGATTTTCTATAAAGAAAAACTATGCCCTGGCTGGTGTAGCTCAGTGGATTGAGCACGGGCTGTGAACCAAAGGGTCGCGGTTCGATTCCCAGTCCCGGCATATGCCTGGGTTGTGGGCCAGGTTCCCTGTGGGGGCACATGTGAGAGGCAACCACACATTGATGTTTCTCTCCCTCTCTTTCTCCTTCCCTTCCCCTCTCTCTAAAAATAAAGAAATAAAATATTTTTTAAAAAAAGAAAAGAAAAACTATATGAGGAGATTTACCCATTATTCTCTTTGATATTTTGCCTGAAAAAAGTGTATCATGTATAGTACAAAGAATCAATCACTTTCAATAGTTATGACTTATTAGCAGCCAAACTTCAGGTTCCAAAAATATTTCCACAGGTATACTTTTATGATGTTAAATACTAATTCCTATTTGTTGTTTAAGGGTAGGTTTTGTTGCATAAGAATCAAATTTTGAAAATGGAAAATCAAATTAGATTCAAATAAATATTTAAATAAGTTAAACTATCCTAAAATTATTGTTAAAATTATAAATATGAATTATGAAGGTTAAAAAAGCTTTTCTAAAGTATCAAAAAAATTAGCCAAACATTTCAAAACAAAATAGATATTATTTATTCTTCCTATAAAAATGTTATTATAAAATCATTGTCACAAAGAGAGTCAAAGAAGATAAGGTCAAAAATGTAGAGGAAAAATTTATAATGAATGCCGTTTACTAATATATTACTATTGTTGTAATGTTTATTATTCGTCCCCTTAAGTAATTTGAAGTGATCTCTTCTTCTGTTCTAGATGAATATTCCCCTTCATACTAAATTTTGTCCACACAGTATTATATTTTCCTACAGAGAATCTCCCCCTCCAAATTATATTAGCTGCTGGCAACAAAACATAGATCCACCCTTGCTCAGAAATATTTTCTGAGACAAGAATGCTCAATTACAAGACAAAATTTCCCCATTCTTTTAATTTTCATACATACACTCATACCAGACATTTTTGAACTTTGCATTGTATATTTTCAAACATATTCCTAAGTGGAGAGAATAGTATAATGACCCACTTTTCTCCAACAGCCACATTTAATAATTATTAATATTTTAAAATCTTATCTCTTATAGTATATGCTTAACTGATCTGAATACAAATGGTTTCCAAAATTTGTTTGGAATATTGAAATGAACAAAAAGGGCTACTAAAATTTTAATGTTTTCATGGTAGTTTTTTTTTTTTTCATGGTAGTTTTTAAGAGTGATATTTTATGATCAATTAAATTTTAAAATCAAATTATTCTTGTTCTTTAGAAACTAAAAGGATGGACTTTTAAATATTTTTGATGCTGAGAGACATTTAAATTTTTTTTTAAATTGAGATAAATTTTTATTGAGACCAACTATGAGCTAGGAACTTAAAAGAAAAAGAACAAATCTATACTTGATTACAAGTTTACATTATAATTGGAAAAACACTCATGTACACCAGTATAAAAAGAAAAAAAGTCAAAAATATAAGGTACCTAAGCATACCATACATCATTTTGATGTCAGATAATTGGAGAAATATATTTTAAAAATAAATGATTCATAATTGACATGTAAGGCAGAGATTATGAAAAAAGACGTACATGGTACAACTGCCTGAAATAACTACACTGCCACCTTCAAATTAAAGTGCTGTTTGCAGGAGTTTGGTTCCACAAGCAAAGAACAAGGAATTTACACATCACGATAGGTCCCTGTACTGCCTGCAATTCTCATGCCCATTGCATGTAATTAATTGAAATTAAATTTACAATGGTGATTATGCCACTTTATGTCAGTTTATCTCACCCAAACTAACACAAGGAAAAGTAGAATATCCTTAATAACTTTACATTTGTTAAAGAAATTTTATTTATAATTCAAAACCTTCCCACAAAGAAAACTCCATATCCCCAGGGCTTCACAGGTAAATTCCACCAACATTTAAGTAAGAAACAGTATCAATCTTACACACAAACTCTGTCAGAAAACACAAGAAGACAAAATATTCTCCAATTCATTTTGTGAGGCCAAAGCTATCCTGATACCTATCCCAAAGGTATTTCGAGGGAAGAAAACTACAGAAAATATCTCTCATGTGCACAGATGCAAAAAAAATCCTTAAAATGTGTTATTAAAATCAAATTCAAGAATATAGAAAATAGCCCTGATGGGTGTGGCTCAGTGGGTTGTCATCTAGCAAACCAAAAGACTGATGGTCAGTTCTCAGTCAGGGCACATGCCTGCATCTTGGGCCAGGTCCCAGACTGGGGACATGCGAGAGACATCTGATCACGTTTCTCTTGCATTCCATACTTCTTTCTTACCCCTTCCTTTCCCCTCTGTCTAAAAATAAATAAACTCTTTTAAAAATATATAGAAAATATATCATAACTAGTTGCAGTTTATCCCAGGAAGAAAGATGGTTTATATTTAAAAATCAATAAAACTGATCATGTTAAGGGATTAAAATTAAAAACCATATAATTAGCTCAATAACTACAGAAAAAAACTTTTGAAAAATTCAACACCTATTCAAGATTAAAAGCAAAAATATTCAGCAAATTTAAAGTAGAAGAAAATGTCCTCAATCTTGAAAAGGATAAAAATAACAACAACCAAACCCCTTCACCTAACATCATAATCAATGGAGAAATAAGAACAGAGCAGAGATACAAGCAGTGACATACCATGAAGGAGACAATGTTTGCGGTTAGATTCCAAGCACCAGAACTACTGACTAAAGCAAAAAGCCAGTAATTCTCAAAAGAATGTGATAGAATCTAGAGTAGCTACAAAATGTCCTGTATTCAACCAAAAATTAGCAATATTGCAAAAGACAAATACCATATGATCTCACCTTTAACAGGAACCTAACAACAGAACAAACAAGCAAGCATAATATAACCAAAGACACTGAAATTGAGAACAGGCTGACAGTGACCAGAGGGGAGAGGGGAGGGAATTTCAAGGGAAAAGGGGAAGGGTTTAGAGCAACAAGTATAAAAGACACAAGGACAAAATCTAGGTGGGGTGGAAATGGGAGGGAGGTGGGGAGGGCTAGGGTGGTGGGCTGGGGTGGGAGTAGAAGACAGAAAACTGTACAAGAACTACAATTAAAATAAAATTAAAAAAAAAAAACAAGTCTGATTCATACTAAAGGAAAAAAAATGCAGTCAATAGAAATTAACTCCAAGTAGGCCTAGGTGGTAGGTTTGAAAATGAGCAAAAACTTGAACAGACACTTCACAAAAGAAGAGATAAGACTGGCCAACAGGAACAGGTGTCCGACACTGTTGCTTTGACCATTAGTCACTAAGCAAAGGCCAATTAAAACCACAGTAACATATTTCATACCCAGCAGAACGGCTAAATTTTAAAAGACTGAGAATATCAAACATTAGCAAGATATAAAGCAGCTCTCGTATGCTCTTGTAAGAGTGGAAAAAGTATAAGCCCTTTGGAGAACTATTTGGCAATATTTTATAAAGTGAAACATAAATTTATTCTATGACACAGCAATTCCACTCTTGGGTATTTACTTAAGAAAAATGAAAACATATATCCTCAAATAGACTTGCACAAAAATCTTGATAGTATCTTTACTCATAATGGCCAATACTGGGAAACAGCCCAAATGTCCATCAACAGGAGAACAAAAAGCTCAAATGTACGATTGTACTAGTACAATGAACTAGTATTCAGCACTAAAAATCAAACTCATGCTACATGCAACATGTTTGAGTCCCAAAATCATTATGATGAACAAAACAATGAATACACAAAAAAGCAAATGTTGTGTGACTGCATTTATATAAAGTGCAAGAGTAAATGAAACTAAGCGCTAGCGATAGAAACCACAGCAGGGCTTGTCCAGGGCAGGGGAAGGGAAGAGTCCAGAAGGGATTGTGAGGGAACCTTCTGAAGCGGTGGGCATGTTCTGCACCTTCGCTGTTGTGTTGTTTATATGGGAGTGTACATTTATCAAAATGTAAGCTTAAGATCTGTGCATTTTACTCTACATAAACTGTACTTCATGAAATTAATTTTTAAAAAGTACACTATGTTGTTTTTATAATCCAAATATTTCCTTAGTTAGACTTGAAAATACCTAGATTGGCAATTGTGAAAAAGATTCAATGGAAAGTTTGACCTCAGAAATCTCCCTTTCAGGTGCCATGGCACCTGAGCGTGTCCCTCCTCCTCTCCTCTTTGTATTGAACAGCCCTGAGGGAATAAAACTGCCCTGCTCCTCCTTCCCTAGGGTCCTGTTCTCAGCTGAGGAGTGGGAACAGAAATGTGACTCTCTTGGGGATATTAACATCTGCTTCCCTGGTGAGATATTTATCTGTTTTTTTAAAATCTTTTGGAGAAGGACAGCAAAAAACTCCAACTCCATTAATAGGAGAAATTGGAATTAGTGGGGCCCCAGAACATCTGTTAAATGATACCACATAGATTGCCATGGTTTCTTTGTAAAGATATAGACACATCCACAGTTTTTAGAGGACTAGCTGAAGCTCAAGGCCTGGAGTCAGGAAAGTAAGTATCTAATCTACAACATGTTATGCAAAGTTATGCTTCTTGTACCTCTTATTTTAGAAAGGAAATATTAAGACTGAGAAACAAATAAAAATGTAGTGTTTGCTTTCACTTTTATTATAAAAAGGACTATAAACTTCATTTTTATATATATAATATATGTTGTATTTAACTAAAAAAATATTTTAAATTTCAATTCTAAAAGGGAACTTTTATCAGTACTGTTGAAGTCATCGTGAATTTATGCCTGGGCTATAAACATATTTTCAAAATAAGAAAGTCCTTTATAGAAATAATAAACCTTGAAGCTACACCCTTATAATTTTGACCTTTTGACCATGTGATTGTATCTTTCTTTGTGATAAGTCTGTTTTCAACAACGTCCTTAATATGACTCAGCATTTGTGTTATCCTTTGTTAATATAAGTGATCTACCATAAGTTCATGCCATAATCTAGGATGTTAAACACTCTCGGAAGAACAAGCTACAGTTCTCTGTTTTGCTTAACTCCAAAGTTTGCCACTTACCCACTGTAAATGAGCATGTTTTGCATGTTGCATGACCTCTGGCCTCAGTTTCCTTCTTGACATTTCTATTGGAAGCTCCTCACCCTATATTCTACCAGTAACCCTGTAAGGTACAGAGAACAAGGGTCCTATCTTTCCACACTGTTCTTTCATTCAGGACAATACCTACAGAAGAGGGAGGCATTTTGTGTTTCTTTATGTATATAGACTATGGCCTATTCATTCAAATATTCATTTACATAGTTTTAACTATGAAATCAAGACTACTGATTTCAGTTAAGAAGAATATATAAGTAATTATCTAAATAAAATGCACCAATATACCAAAAACAAGGAGAAAATCTTCAGGGTCTAAGCAAAGAGATCATAAACATTTTATCAAAAGTATGATAAATAATAACAAAACATGGTAAGTTGAACCTCAGGAAAATTAAAAACTTTTATTCTGTGAAAGAGCCTTTTAAGAGGGTAAAAAAACAATCACATACCAAGAGAAAATATGTAATATATTTGCAAACCACATATCTGACAAAGGACTAGTATCTCAAATATATAAAGAATTCTCAAAACTCAACAGTAGAAAAAATCTATTATGAAAATGGACAAAAGACATAAAGAGACATGTTATAGAAGAGGATACACAAAGGGCAAATAAATACATGAAAAAATGTTCAACACCGTTACCCATTAGGGGAATGTGAATTAAAATCACAAGATATCATTACCACTTATCAGAATAACTAAACTAAAAATTAATGGCAATACTTAATGCTGGATCACTCATACATTGCTGGTGGGACTATAAAGTGGCACAGCCACTCTGAGTAACAATTTGATAGTATTATAAAAATAAAAATGCAACTACCATATGCTCAGCAATTGCATTCTTGGGAATTCATCCCAGAGAAATGAAAACTTACATTCACACAAATCCTGTGTAAGAATATTCATAGAGGCTTTATTTGTAGTAGCCAGAAAAAAAGAAATAAATTGGATGCCCTTCAATGGGTGAATGGTTGAATAAAGTACGCACATGCATACCATAGAATACTACTCAGCAATAAAAAGGAATAAACTGTCAATACAAACAACAACCTGAATTATGCTGAGTGGAATGGAAAGTCAATCTCAAAACCTATGATTCCATGTATAATATTATTGAAATAAAATTAAAGAAATGGAAATTCATAGCTGCCCATGGCTAGTCCCAGGAGCTGGAAGAGCCAGGGACAGGATGCTGAGAAACAGGGCAGTGATGACTATACAGCAGTAAGAAGAGGGAGTCTTCTGGCAATGGAACTGTCCGAATCTCGACTGCATCAGTATCAACAGCCTGGCTCTGATACTGCAGTGGAAATATAGCACAATCTCTATGCACCAATTTTCCAGTAAAATGTTTGAAGTCAGTGAGTTGATGAATATGACGTACTAATTAGTAAGGACATTCTAAGTGACTTACGAAGAGATGAACTTAGAGTAATTCTTGAGTTATAGTGCAAAAATTCAATCATTGTTGTTAAATAGTCCCCATATTCATGGCAAAGCATAACAGGGACAAATAGAGGGGCCAAAGTAGATCAAACATCGATGATAGAACATACATATATAGATGATACATAGATAGATGGATAGAGAGAGAGAGATTGACAAACAGACAGGCATACGACTATTAGGTTTGTTTTTTCTGATATAAAAGTGTCAGAAATGTGAATAAGGCATTCTTCAAGGAGCCAAGTTCTCTGGGACTCACGTTAGAGCTGGCAGCTCTTCCCACAAGAGTGATAAAGAAAGAAAAGGCTTCAAAAGTCAAAAGGTAAGTATTAAAGAGATAATCCTCGCAAATGATTTAACAGGAGAAAGGAAAGGCAGCACACAAATGAATGATGCCATTAATTGGGACCTAGAAAAATGAAGTAAGATGTGTCAAAATGGGGTAAGAATTAAGAGTATAAAATAGAGAAGAAACATTAAATTCATAATAAATCTCAAAGAGTATTGGATATTGACCATTGTGTTTGCTTTCTGCAGAATGACATGCTTCCACACAGGTGGGAGCAGGACTTAAAGAGTTGACCACAGGCCATCCTAAACTGCTAGATGTGTTGAAAATAGTTATTATTTCACATGGTGATTGCAAGGACTAATGAGAGAACATATTTAAAGTATCTGGCAGGGCTCAAATACTCTTACTATTTAAGATACTAATAGGAACAAAACAGTCCCAAATAAAGACTCTCAGCAGAAAAAAGACAAGGAGACAAAATTTTTAACATATCAAATAGGATAATAGATAATACTTATAGTAATTTATATTATATAAGCAAATGAATATTATATAATGAACAATGGGTATAAGCAGCCTAAATTGTCCAATAGGTGATAGAATTTAAGATTGGTTAAAAAAATCTAATTGCATGTTTATTTCTTGAGGCACCAGAGGTATAAAGAAACCGAAATGATAAATGTTAGACAAATATGTATCCATGTTTCTTAATTTAGAAAAACAATATTAACTTAGAAAAAGTAGAGTTTGGAAGTTTTCTTTAGGGCAACAAAATAAAGAAGTTCTTACAATTGGTAGCAGTCATAGTGAAAAATTAAAATATGTTTATATATAAAATAGGGTAAATCAAAATAACATACAGTAAGAACTACTTGAAATTAAAAGGGAAAACAGGACTTATTTAATCCAATTTATAGGTCTATAATCGATTCAATAAACAAAAATTTTTAGTGGCTTAAAGAAGTAAAAAGAATACAATTTAAAAGATTAAGATGAAAAGACATTGGCTGAAAACTTCAAAAAGAAATAGGAACTTTGAAGTTTGGTGGGGGGGGTTTTAATGCTAAGAAATTGTTTAGAGATAGGTTCAGGGCTAAAGAGTGTAGCCAGGCAATATCTATAGGAAAAGAAAATGAAAATCATTATAATATTCATAAAAAGTTCCAAGGAAGGGACAGTACAAATTCATGTCATAAGAAGATGTTTGGCTAAGGCACAAAGCCATTCTAGACACAAGTTGCTTGAATAAAAATTAATGATACAGATATTATGAATGAACAGAATCCCCAAATAGTGCCACCTATGCAGTGCTTTTGGCTGAGTTCTTAGATTCTTTGGAAGTAGTTAGTAATAGCATAGCATGGCCAGGCATAAGACACCAAAAGAAATAGCATTTTATGGGATATGTGAAGGATCGTTCTCTCTCCTTCCCCACTGCCCCACTTTAGGACTTAAGAGAAATTCTTGGAGAGGGCTGAACTGTGGAGTGGTAGGCTCATTATCATCTTACTGTCTGCCTGTACTATGGTGAGGCAGGGAAAAATAACTATATAGCACACAAATCCAAATTATACCTTCTTAAGAGGGGTCTATGACTCATAAATAAAAACTGATCAGGGCATGCTACCAAGAAATTCAATAAACTTAAGAGTATTTACACTGTGCTTTTTGAGATGGTCAGAAAATAAGACATAGAATTACTAAAGTTAACTTAACCAGAATCATCAAAGAGAGAGAGAGAGAAAGAGAAAGAGAGAGAGACACCCAGATTAATAAAATTAGAAATAAAAGAGAAGTGACAATCAATAACACAGAAATAGAAAGGATTATGAGAAAATACTAAGAACAATTATATGCCAAGAAATAGACAACCTGGGCAAAATAGATAAATTTGTAGAAACATACAATCTTCCAAAACTGAATCAGGAAGAAGCAAAAAACTTGAATAGACCAATAACTAATGAAATTGAAGGTGTAATCAATAACTCCCAGCAAACAAAAGTCTTGGACCAGATGGCTTCACAGACAAATTTTAACAAACATTCAAAGAACTAACACTTACTCTTCTCCAAATACTGCAAAAAATTCAAGAAGTGGGGAGACTTCCAAGCTGTTTTTACAAAACCAGTATTACCCTAATTCCAAAACCAGGTAAGCCCAGAGACATATGAAAGCATTACTGGCCATCACAGAGATGCACATTAAAACCACAATGAGATAATACTTTACACCAATCAGAATGGCCATCATAAACAAATAAAAAACAAGTGCTGGCAAGGTTGTGGAGAAAAGGGAACCCTAGTGCACTGCTGGTGGGAATGCAGACTGCTGCAGCCACTGGAAAATAGTATGGAATTTCCTCAGAAAACTAAAAATGGAACTGCCTTTTGACCCAGCAATTCCACTGCTAGGATTATACCCTAAAATCCTGAAACACCAATTCAAAAGAACCTATGCACCACGATGTTCATAACAGCACAATTTACAATAGCCAAGTGCTGCAAGCAACCTAAGTGCCCATTAGTAAATGAGTGGATCAAAAAACTATGGTACATTCACACGATGGAATACTACACAGTAGAAAGAAAGGAGCTCCTACCCTTCACAACAGAATGGATGGATCTGGACAGCATTATGCTAAATGAAATAAGTGAAACACAAATACCATTTGATCTCACCTATAAAAAGAATTTAATCAACAAAACAAACAAGCAACCAAATATAACCAGAGACAGTGAAATAAAGAACAAACTGACAGTAACCAGAGGGGAGGGAGAAAGGAGATAATGGGGGAAAGAAGGGGCAGGGTCATCAAGGAACATGTATGAAGGACACATGGACAAAGCCAAAGGAGGGTAGTAGGGCCAAGGTGTGGATGCGTGGGGCAGGGCAAGAGTGGTGGGGGAAAAGGGAAACAACTGTACTTGAACAACAATAAAAAAAAGATACAAAAAGAAAACTATAGGCCAATATCCCTGATGAACACAGATGCTAAAATTCTCAACAAAGTATTAGCAAAAGGATCCAGCAATACAGTAAAAAGATCACACACCATGATCAAGTGGGATTTATTTCAGGAATGCAAATCAATAAATCTGGTATATTACATAAACAAAATGAAAGATAAAAATCACATGATCATATCAATAGATGCAAAAATAGCATTTAATAAATTCCAGAACCTATTTATGATAAAAAAAAAAGCTCTCAACAAAGTGGGAATAAAGGGATGCTTCAACAATATAAAGGCTATATGCAAAAAACCTACAGCAAACATCATATACTCAATGGGCAAAAACTAAAACCGTTTGCCTTAAGATCAGTAACAAGACAGGGCTGTCTGCTTTCACCACTCTTATTCAACATAGTACTGGAAGTCCTAGCCACAGTGATTAGACATGAAGAAGAAATAAAAAGCATCCAAATTGGAGAGGAGTAAGTAAAACTGTCATTATTTGCAGATGATATCATATTGTACATAGAAAACCTTATAGGTTACACAAAAAAAAATTACTACACCTAATAATAAATGAGTTTGGCAAAATAGTGGGGTATAAAATCAATACTCAGAAATTGATAGCATTTGTATACACCAATAATGAACTATCAGAAAGAGAAATGAAGAAAACAATCCCATTTACTCTTGCAACAACAAAAAATATGGTACCTAGGAATAAATTTAACCAAAGAGATAAAAGACCTGTACTCAGAAAATTATAGGACACTCAAGAAAGAAATTGAGGAAGATAAAAATAAGTGGAAGCATATAAATGATTCATGAATTGGAAGAATTAACATCATTTATATGTCTATACTACCCAAAGCAATCTATAGATTCAATGCAATTCCTATAAAAATACCAATGGCATATTTCACATATCTAGAACAAATATTCCAAAAATGTATATGGAACCAAAAAAGAACCCCCCCCCCAATAGCCTCAGCAATCTGGAGAAAGAACAAAGTTGGAGGGATCACAGTACCTGACATCAAACTATACTACAAGGCCACTGTAATCAAAAGAATCTGTTACTGACATAAGAACAGACACATAGATCAATGGAACAGAATAGAGAGCCCACACTTTTTGGCTTAATTAATATTTGACAAAGAGGGGAAAAGCATACAATGGAGTAAAGAGTCTCTTCAAAAAATGGTGTTGGGAGAACTGGACTAGTACTTGCAAACAATGAAACTACACCACCAACTTACACCACACACTAGAATAAACTCAAAATGGCTAAAAGACTTACATATAAGTCCTGATACCATCAAAATCTTAGAGGAAAACATAGGCAATAACATTTCAGTTATCTCGTATTTTTGCTGATATATCTCCTAGGACAAGGGAAATAAAGGGAAAAACAAACAAATGGGACTACATCAAATTAAAAGCTTCCACATAGCTAAAGAAGCCATCATCAAATTAAAAAAGGAAACCAACTGTATGGAAGAACATTTGGCAATGATAAATCAGACAAGGGTTTAATCTCCAAAGTATATAAAGAACTCATATGACTCAACACTAGGAAGACAATCCAATTTAAAAATAGGCAAAGGACCTGAGTAGACACTTCTCCAAAGAGGACACACAGATGGTGCATAGACACAGGAAAAATGCTCAGCTTCCCTGGGCATCTGCAAATTAAAACTACAATGAGATATCACCTCACAACCACCAAGATGGCCATCATTAATGAGTCAATAGACAGGTACTGGTGAGGCTGTAGAGAAAAGAGAACCTTTTTGTACTGTTGGTAGGAATACAGAGTGATGCAGCCACTATGGAAAACAGTATGGAATTGCCTCAAAAAAATTAAAAATGGAACTGCCTTTCAACCCAGCGATTCCACTGCTGAGAATATCTTTAGGATCCCAAAATACCAAGTCAAAAGAATATATGCACCCCTATTCATAGCAGCTTTATTTACAATAGCCAAGATTTGGAAACAGCCTAAGTGCCCATAAGTAGATGAGTGGATAAAAAAGCTTTAGTACATTTATACAATGGAATACGATGCAACAGTAAAAAAGGAATTCTTACATTTTGCAACAGCATGGATGAAATTGGAGACTATTATGCTAAGTGAAATAAGCCAATTAATGAAAGACAAATACCATATGATCTCAATTACAAGTGGAATCTAATGAACACAATAAACTAATGAGCAAAATACAGTCAGGGGCATAGACACATGGAAGAGAGTGACAGCCATCAAAGGGGAAGGGGAAGGTGGGGACTGCTTAAAAGAAGGTGAAAGGGTTAGTCAAAGAACATCTATACATGGCCCCTGGACATAGACAGCAGTGTGGGGATTGACTGTGGAAATGGGGCATGGGCTGAGGGTCGGGGAGCAAGGGGGAGAAATTGGAACAACTGTAATAGAATAAACAATAACGTATTTAAATGAAAAAAATTAAAAGAAGCAACAAAAATAAAAATAATTGGAAAATAAAAAGTTTTCCTAAGAAAAATCAGGTTAAAGAGGATATCAGAATACAACAGAGTATTTTGATTTCTAGAAGAATGATGGCAAGCAAAATAATCCCCAAACAGCAAAAGGGGTGACTAATATATTTGGATTTGGATTCCAGCCCTGAGACTTGCTACTTACAAGGTTTTTAATCTACATTTGTACAGAGAATTGAAGGAAGGAAAGGAGCAGGACTCACAGACGTCTAGTGAAAGAATATTCCAGGCAGAGGAAAGAGAAAGTGCAAAGTACCTGAGGAAAGATCACGCCTACTGTGCCCCAGAACATGAAGGAGCCCAGTGTAGCTGGAACAGAATGAATGAAACATTCAGCAGGAAGTTCCACATCTAAACTTTTAGCTCCATTAGGGCAGGAAGTTTCTCTCTCATCCCTACTAAACATTGTAGGAATCACTACATAAGTGTTCATTGCTTAAATAAATAATCAATAAACATTATCAATAAACACTGATAAGTGAATTACTGAGTGAGGTGAGTTATGTTCCCCTAAAATTCGTATGTTGAAGTCCAAACTCCCTTATCTCAAGAATGTGACTCTATTTGCAAATAGGGTCATTTCAGATATAATTAGTTGAAAGATCATACTGAAGTAGGACAGGCTCCTCAGCCAATATGACTAATCTAACGTCTTTATAAAAATCAGAAATTTGAAGACTCAGACACACACAAACACACACACACATGGGGAGAATGCCATGTGAACATGATGGCAGACATCCAGGTGATGCATCTACAAACTAAACCAAAGATTATCGGAAAACCACCAGACGTTAGAAGAGACACATGGAAAATTCTCCCTCATAACTCTCAGAAAGAAACAAAATCTTCATCCCAGACTTCCAGCCTTGAGAACCATAAGACAATAAACTTCTGTTGAAGCCACTGAGTTTGTGAAACTTTGTTACAGCAGCCCTAACAAACTAATACACTGAATGAATGGTTTCTTTTGATAGAGCCCACACACAATGTTAAAAAAAAAAATAAGATCCAATTTTTAAAATGTCAAAGGATTAAAAATTCATTACAGGAAAATGTAATGAGTAAATGAACAAATGCAAGAAGTTCAAATTTGCTAGTATAGAAAGTTTTAGAAATTTGTAATTTCTAGTAGAAAAATGACGATAATCAGCAGTGACAATGTTTTGAGAGAATATAACCATTCTATATGGTATCAGCGGACTCATCTTTTGAAGGGAATTTGTCAATAAGCACTAAGAACCTTAAAAATGTTCATTGCCTTTGGCTCAGTAATTCAGATTCTGGGAATGTACCCTAAAAAAAATCATACAAAATGTGGAAAAATCTTTATATAGAAACTTATTCATTGCTATGCTACAAAAAAATGGAAAAAAACTAAATGCTAACTATTAAGAACAGGGTTAAATAAATTATGACACATTTACTGATAATAATGGTGTGGAAATTAGAAAAGTTCATATAAAGACTGTGTGGTACCATTAAATGCATAGAAGTGAAAAAGCAGAATATGGACACTGGTTATTTTCATACAGAATAATATGCACATAAAAACTAAAAAGACATTTTTATATTTGTATATCTTTTGTATATGTGTATCATTTGGGAAGTGTTTTAAATAATTTTCAAAATATCAACACAAGGCAATATATGATTAAGTACCAAAGATATGAGAATTTCAGAGAAGCAAAAATCACATCTAGCTGTAGTAGTGGAGGGGAGATGTAATATAGCAAGTGGATTTAAACTGAACCTTTAATATGCATTCAGAGAAGCAAGAAAAGCACATTCAGAACAATACTTTTAATATCTGTTCCATTCTCCACATCAGCCCAATTTGGAGAAGGAGGGAATATACTCAGCAGATCTATGAACATCCAGGCCAATCAGAATTAGGGCCCGTAGAGTTCCATAAAGTCATGTGACCTCCATTTTCACCACCAAAAAGGACATAAAGGTCAACTAGTAGTGGATTCAGTATAGTTTTCTTTCAATTTGATATTTGGAAGATAAAACTGTCACAAAAGTACATCATGATCAGCTTTAACCAATTATGTACAAATATGAAACAATGGATTGGGAATAAAATTCATTTTAAGAAATGTCATGATCATTCACACAAAATATGTCTCAATATCTCAGATATAAATTCCAGAGTTATGTTTGCTGTGGCTTCTGATAGACTATTTAGTACAAGATGTTGGTCTAGCAAAGTATTTAGTAAATTGAACACTCTAAAATCTACCAATCTTTCCATTCCTTCCAGATTTGTGGATAATGACTTACATTACTCCATTCTAAAATAGCCTCACTATAATTCTGAAATTATAATTAAATTGAGATAGGAGGGAAAATAATAGAGAAACTTCCAAAATACATTCTCTTCCTTAGGGAGAAATAATGAAAAGAATTTAGGAAGGAAATCTTTAAAACGCCGTATTGAATTCTGCCATCTATGTCTCACTCCTCAGACTTGCCTATGGTGTTGAGCACATGGCAGACGACAAATTTCTTTCTGAGAAAATCAACACAGGTAAAAATAATACAATTAAAGACTTTTAATAATAGATAATGTTATGCAAAAATTATAAACTATATTTCAAAAAACACCATATCAACCTCAAAAGGTAATCTATAAGCTGAAAAAGATTATTTGCAACATATATGAGAGAAAGGGGGTTGTTTTCCTAATAATGTTCTCTTACATATGAAAAAGAAAAGATCCAAGAAAAAAGAAGCAAGACATGAATGTCAGTTTACAAAAGGAAAATTTTAAATAACCAATTAGTAAAATAAATATGTTCGATTCTACTAATTTTAAAAAATGCAAACTAATGTAAGATATTATTATTTTTCACATAACAGAAACACAAAGGTAGAAAGGAAAAATAACATTAAGTCTTGGTGCAGGTATATGGTGAAGGGGTGAAGGTTCACATAGTGGGTACAGTATAATACATTTCATTTTTCTCTAATAAAAACCTATGCAAACACACATATTCATATGTATATAATTATCACAAGATATACATGATTCCTATATAATATATAGGCAATTCATATGTAGAAAGAGGAGAAAAAGAGAACATGGAACAAGGAAAAAAATTCTAAAAGACAATATACGTAAAAAACGTGGACGGTTACTACTTCTGGATGTTCAGAGAGGAAATTTCTCTTCACATTCTTCAATGTTGTCTGAAACATTTTGTAGAGTATATTTATTAGTTCTCATAGTCAGAAAAAAGTAAACCATTTTGAAAAAATAAAATACTAACATAACCCAAAACAAAAAATGTAGGCCGCTTTGCTTCTCCTAGAACCACACTTCCAAAGCCGCCTCTCACCTTGAGGTGGCTCAACCCTGCCGCCTAGACCATGGAACCTAACACCAACCCACCATATTCAAGGAAGGAGTAATATCTACAGAACAATTCAAGAGTCATGTAATAGGCATTATAAAGTTGCTTAACAATGCATCATTCAAAAAGAAATCTTTAATAAGCATAGGATATATTAATGAATGTGCCTGATCTACTCAGCACTGTTATTACACTTCATGTTTAAAGCACTTCACATTTCTGATTAATGTTGGTTAACATTAGAAGTCCTGTTCATTACAACTAAAATGTCAAGTGGTATTACAGCAAACATATATTAATTTATATTTCATGAGTGGTTTTAATTTCTTAGGGGAGGGGGAAACATATTTGAGATACCGAGAATAAATTTACATAATGACAACACAGAATTGACCCAAATTATTTTTTGTGTGTTCAGACCTATTTTTAGATGTGCACATATTGCATTGAATTTATGAAGAAAAATTCTAATTTAAAGATATAAATAAGAGAAAAATAGATGTAATATCAAGGATTTTGAAATAACTAGGACTAAAATACAGGTATCTGTTTACTAACAACACAGCCCTTTGTTGACATTATTAGAAGTACAAGAGACTATTTTGTATACTCCCAGATTTTCTCTTCTTGCACTTAGTATTCTTGAGCCAGAAAGACTGTGTTCTTAAGACTGTACGACAGAACATAGGTTGCCACTTAGGAATGAGAATCAGTTTCAAACTCTTCAATTCCAAACTCTAAGTGAAAGTAATACTTTCTTATGATACCAATAGACCTGAAAGTAGCTATGTTATCTAATATTACAAGAAATGAATGTGTGTGTATATGAATGGATATATATAACATATATGCAACATAACATAGATGTAATATATATTATAAATATTACAACAAATGAATGTCCATATATATAACATTACTATATATATATATATATATATATATATATATATATATATGGATCAAGGAGGACATTCTCTCTTTAACAATTCAGGGTTGATTTGGCCATACCTTGTAGATGAATGTTCAGGGAACAGCAAGGTTAATACTAAGCTGCAAATTTCAGCTTTTTAATTATATTTGAGCAAGTCATTTTCTCCATATTTCTTACACATTTATTAAGCAATAATAATTCAAATTCCAGGCTCCAAGCAAAATTTTACAAAATCATTTTTAGCTAGACCTATACTTCTCTCCTCCCTACCCCCCAAAAAAGTTTTGTGGCAGTAGAAGAATCCAAAGAGAGAGAAATAAGGAATGAAGTCAGAGTGGTAACGGTAGAGAACAGGGACCATAACAAGCAGACTTGGGAGTTAATGCCGAGTGAGAAAAAAAGCTGATGGGGAATCTTGAGCAGAGAGTAATTTTAATTTTTTGGCATTTCAAGAGTCACTCTGCCTGCTGGGTTGAACACAAACTATATTTATGGCAACAGTCAAATCAGAGAGACCAGTTAGGAAACTATCACACTAAGCCAGATTGAGAGATCAAGATGGATGGGACCAGATGGTGGAAGAGGCTGGTGAGAGATGGTTAAATTGTGCATATATGTAGAAGATGAGGGCAAAATAATCCACTAGGAGTGAGATGGAAAAGAAAAATGAGAGTCAGGGTGATTCCAAGATATCTGGAGTGAGCAACTGAAGGCCTAGTTGCTATTCACAGAGTTGCGGGGAGACATTGTGGGGCAGGAGTGAGAGAAATGTAAGAGCTCAGTTTTTAAAGTATTGAAAAGGTCTAGAATTTGGAAACTCTTTTGGATAGAATAGTGTTGAATAGATCAGTGAATATACATGAACATACATGTCTCAGATTGAACAAGATGAACAATAAAGTGGGAGCAGATAAAAAAGAGGAGCAAGAGTGGGGGCTGGGCACTCTGACCTTCAGTGGTGGAAGAGAAGGAACCAGAGAAAACTATCTTGGTCAGTGCTGTGGGAGGAAAACAGGCCAGTAGTTGTCCTGGAGATCAATTAAAGGAAGTTTATTAAGGATGTTAAATAGCATTGATTATTAAATGTGTCAAGTAGTATTGATAAGATAACTAAAATGAAGGCTAAGAACTGACCAATGGACTTTGCAATGTGAAGTTCCCTTGGTGACCTTTGATAAGAGAGGCTTCCTGGAGTGGTAAAAGTCTAATTGCAGTGTGTTCAAGAGAGAATCTCGTCAGCAAAATCTAGACTGTGGAAAACTCGGCAAGCAAAGGAAATAAATTTCAAGGAAATAAATATAGAGCAGAGAAACATGTTAAAGAAGATTAAGGAAGAAATCACCCAATTGTAACATACAGACTTCATTTGGATCCACAAACCACAAAGTAAATCCCAAAAGAAAAAAGAAAAGAAAAAAACCTGCATTCAAAGAATCAAAGCATTAAAAACAGCTTGTAAGACTATGGGAAGTTTCACACTGACTGGATAGTTGATAATATCAGGGTTCTTTTATTTTTTAAGAGTGATCATTATATTTTAATTGTTTATTTGCTAAGACATTTCATGTCTTTTAAAGATACCTACAGAAGAATTTACATACAAAATTATATGATGTCTAGGATTTGCTTCAAAATAACTGAGTGGTAGGTGAGGATAGGGGTAAGGAGAAGGAAAATGAGGGTGAAATGAGATTACCATGTGACAGTAACTGTTAAAGCTGAGTGATAGATAGTACATGAGGGTACTGTTTTCTACACTTTCGTAAAGGTTAGATATTTCCCACAGTAAAAGTAAATAAGAGAGAGAGAGAGAAAGAAAAAGGGAGCAAGAGAGCAGAGAAGTCAGGATGCCAAGTATAGGCAACTTTTTCAAAGGTTTGTGCAGGAGAGAAGATGAATGTGCTGGGGGAAGAGTAGAGTTGTGTTTAAGAATGTCTATTTTACTAGCTTTCTGATGCATGGCTTTCCAAGAAAATAATTCTGAAAAATAATTTAATTCTTTATAACTAGAGTTTAAATCATGATGGTAAACTCAAGAGGTCAAGAATTTTTTTAAGAAACCACTATCCACATATGTACTCAATTTCCATTGAACATACAGAATGCTTAGGAATCAGGCACATTTTTAAATTGCTAATTTTTTTCCAATAGGACCGCATCCATCAAAAACATGCTTTCAGAAACTTTCTACTTAATAACATTGATTGAAAATTCTCCTTCAAAGTAAAATCTGCTAACATATGCCTGAATTAAAAAAAAATTAAGCAAAGAACATTTCATATAATTTATATAGCTACTACTTAAAATCAAACTTTTCAACCATTGACCTCTTAATAGAGTTATTATGAAATGTTTTCCTTAATTCTCTACAATACTATTTTTTTCCTAATAGTGAAGCTAACAGGTTCAAAGCTTTTGTGTTGCAACAACTACTCAGGAATAAAGAGTGAGCAGGTGAATATCTGTTTCTATGGTTTCTGTTTACAGTAGAGAACATTCACAGTGACTGTTACTTTTCTTTGTAATAGAAATTGAAATACTGCCTTCTCCTCCCTTATTCCTGGTGTATTCTCCCTCATCTTGTCTTCATTCCATCAATTTCCCTTCTCTTCATCGGGCTCTTTTTCTCAATGATCATTACTTCTCAGTTCCATTAAACATGATTTCATTTCAGTAATCCATTCTAGAAGAAGCATCTGGACAGAAAAGGAATATGCAGTCCCTCTGTCCACTCTTTTTTAGTAACTTTGACCAAATATTTTGTTTCTGAAAAGAGATCAGCAATTTAACAAGAAATGACAGTTTTCCTCTTCACTTGGACAAAGGCTCTTTCCAAGACAAATGCTTGAGGAATAGGGGTAGTTTGTGCGTCTCTTTCAGCAGGTTCTGAGATCCATTAGATAAAGTAAGCCTCAGGAATGCAGTGAACTTTGCCAATTAACTTGGATTGCCCTCAGCCAGTATATTGACTTTCTGCTGGATCAAACTAAGCCATTCATTATTTATACTCTTATTTCTTTACAATACAGCACAAAATTATAGCAACCAAAAGTTGCTAAATATGTCAGATGGATAAAAACATAGGTTTAAAAAACAAGGCTAGGTTTATTTTTCTCATGCAACTCCCTGTACAAAACGAATTCACTGTGTTCAATGATGTCTATCAGTTACAGCAATGCAGGTAGAATGCTAAATGTTTTCTTGAAATATTTTATCTCCCCAGAAGTATTAAACAAAGATTCCTAGGAGACGTTCTTCCTTTGCATTTGAAGTTACTTTCAAAATCAAATAAACTGAAAATACTTATTTGGAAAAAGAAAAAAATAGCATTTTGTCCATTAGTTAATTGACATAGCTTGACCAGATAAGTGCCAGGCTACTTAGCAGCAAATGTAAATACACAGATAAGGTGAATGAAGCAAGCGAGCTCTATCCTCGGAAAAACCAACAGCGTAACTCTGCAGAAGCTTATGTAAACTTTCCTTGATATATGTTCAGCTATTTTTTCTTTTAACTCCTCAAAAAGCAATTCATATTCTACATGTGAACATCTTATCAGAATAAAAATGGTTTTTATTATTATTAACATAGTATCTCTTTGACTATTAAATCAGGGAATAACAAACCCTCAGGTTTGTCCTCATGGAAAATGTCAAGCATACCCAAATGTGTCATTACTTCCTTTGTGACGCTTTCTAAATTACTGGGAGCTAAGCATGGCTATTAAGTTCTTCTAAGCCCCTACAGAAGTCCTTTGTTTTACCACCTTGCCTGTATAGCCAATTTCCACTAGCAAATGTAAAAGACTTCTTATATCACTATTAAGTTGCTTTAACCCAATTTGCCCACCTTGTAGGAAGTCAATTCATTTTCAGGTCCCTGAAGTCACCCTCTGTACAATAAGTGGTATATTTGGGGGGGATTTTTTTTACATTGTGAATGATAATCAACTCTAAAGTGTAATATATCATTTGGATGGTAGAATGAAGGCAAAATGAAGGAAGAAAAGGATTAAATGAGCATTTTATTTTCTTCACTATGGGCCCAACTGTAAAGCTTCAACTGAAAAATTGCATCTGGTTATAGTCTTCTGAGAATAAATCCTTATGTAACACAAATGCAGAGGCTCCTGGGATACTTTTTAAATACAGTTAGAATCATATAGGCCTAGAATGATGATCTTCCTTACATGCCCACATCTGTCTGATTTATTTCCATTCTTAGCATACTGTCATGATCTAGTCTTCCCTCAACTAGAACGAAGTCATGTTATTATCTGTCTGCTCATCAAAGTAGAGACATTTCTTAATCTCTCTGCTTTCTCAGATACTCTCACCTTGTTTTCCTTAAACATTAGCTTTTTTTGTTCTTATAGGATCTTGTGTTTGTTCCTTATGTATTTTTTATGTTAGTTAAAATTAATCTGCATTCCTTACCCACATTTTCAAACATTGTGCCCCTTCCTTCCTTTTGTGTCTATTTTTTTTCTTGCCTCCTTATCTGTTTCTCCTCTAATGGGTCTCACACAGGGTTGAGCCCCTACCAGGGATACTTTCCTGCCTCACTTTACAGATGAAAAGATATTCAGAATGAACACACACACACACTGACTGCAATCCCAGAAACAAGGAAACAGGAGTGGAGGCGGTGCCCAAGTCTCCAGCAGATAAAGATTTATGCCTGGTTGAAACTGAAAAGACGTGAAACAAACAATGTAAGAAGCAAGAGAGGGAGCTCCAACTAGTGTTAGACAAAGAAAAGCCAAGTGGGAGCAAGGTAAGGGAGTGGCCAGGTACGTTTTTTGGCCAATAGTCATTAATTGTATTTAACCTCTCATGTTTGGCTTAAAACTGTCTCTCAACCAAGCTCAGAAAGACAATTTTAAAAAGTGATTTTTAATTAGTATATAGATTAAGATATAAACCTTTTTTCTTTATAATTTAAATTTCTAAACCCCAAAATATGTATAAACTAATTTTTATGTATATAATAACAGGTTCTAATAACAGACCTCACAAAGCTTAACATATGTTCCAGAGAATAGGAATAAAAAAAGGTTTCAGAAAAAGAAAGAAAGAGAAAAGGAAGAAAATAAGCCAGGTAAGGTCAAATAAGTTTATTGTGAACAAGCATTTAACTGGACTCCGATCTTTCTGGGAACTAAGAACTAAATGTGTATGTGTGTGTGTGTGTGTGTGTGTGTGTGTGTGTGTGTGTGTGTGTGTGTGATATGCAATAAATTCTATGCTGTAAGGAAGTAAATAAATTTTCAAGAGGAGCAAACAAACTTTGTCTGCACTGATTTTATAACAGAGGTTCTTATACTTTTTTCATATTATTCCTTTAGAATGTCATAAAACCCATAACCCTTATCCTAAAGAAATGCACAAATATACATCACACAAATTTTATGTTCAATTTTGGAGGGTTCATGGACTGTCTCAGGCCCTTCTCCAGTGCCGTGAGGAGCCCATGGTCCACAGCTTAACAATTCCTGTCACTGGAATGTGGGGGAGGGGTAACTTAAAAGTCATAGTAGATAATGACAACAGATACTACAAAAGCTATATCTTTTTACATCTTTCTTAGTTATGTTAAGAGGCTCATATTAAAGGATAATTCAGTAAACATACTTTTGTGAGGAAGATAGAGTCATGAACTACATGTTTGATCACAATATCTGTACTTGGCCTTTTGGCCAGCAAAATTGCTATCGTTTATTGTTCATGACATGAGTGACTTCTATTCATATCTTAAGTATTCTACAGAAGCATAGAATCTACAATGTCAGATGAGTAAGTCAAACAGCTCTGTTTATCATTCCCCTATTTTATTTTATACTTTATTAACATGCATGCCCAAACAATACAATTTTTGACTTTCCCTATTTGTAGACATTATATAATAGAATCATATTATTTGCAATCTTTTAAAATGTTCTTTTCACTCAACATCATGTATCTAAATTTGCTGGTGCTGTAACATGCATCTCAATTAATCATTTTCACTATTGTATAATATTTTATAAATAAGTGAACCACAATTCATCCCCCACCCCCTTATTGGTGGACATTTGGATTGATTTCAGTCTTTTGCTATTAGAAATTGAGTTTCTATCAACATTTTGCAAGTAAAAGGTTTTACTCTGGTGATGGAGCGAGGGAGGAACTTATAGGCCCATGACCAGTAATATTTTAGGTCATGGGCTAGCTGGTTCTATGGATAATCCTTAATCATTGTGCTTTAAAACTTACCTTAATGTCACAGATATTCTTTCATACTTATCAAACACATTTATTTAAAAACAGTAATAAAGTTAAAAGAAGCCATTGATAAACTAGAATATATTGTAATTTTAAAAATTATGGAAAGTGGATAACTATGCTTTAAAAGATATCAGGAGGTTCACTAAACATCAGAATTATAATAAGTAAAAACTCATCTATTGTGATTCTTTGATCTCCAATAACGATCATGTAACTGTTTTGCTTTCTACCATTTTACCAGGGCCTACTAAATCCATAGCATGAGTTTCTCTTTTATAAACTTCTTTAAGTATTAAGAGATAGCAGAGTACAAACTGATCCAGCATCAAAACCAGTATCTGCCTGTTTTCCCATAAACTACTGCATAACACAGATACAAGATATTGAGTCAATTTTGTACTGTTTGTATCTGAAACAGTGGCATTGTATTCACTGCATTACAATAGCCTCAAGCTAAACAGAGAACCATCCTATAATTATAGTATACAATAGAAGGCAATCTGGGCTTACTTAACCCACTCCCCAGCTGTCTCCTAGAAAAATGCAAAGAGGACCATATACGTACATAAGACATTACTAGAATAGGTGGACTTGAATAAATTATTTTTATATTATAAAATAGTACTACTACTGTACCATGGAAAAGAAGTATTAAAAATGTAAGTGCCATGTATGTAATTAAGTGTTGAGTATTTTAAGAGTTTTTAAAATGATTCAGTATTTCCAAGTAAGTTGTGGCCATGATGGCTCCTTAACGTACTACCCTGTATCTCTCCTCCACAGACTTTCTTTAAAAGTTACATATATTTTCTGCCTCTAAATTAAGCCCCAGAACTTAGCTCAATCTTCCCATGTGAATGACCCCAGAACTTGAGACTATAGCACTAAAGAAAAAACATTAATTTTTCCCTTCCCCTAAGTCTTCTTGATTTTCATTCATGAGATTGTTCCAATCCCTACACTTTTTTTTTTTAACTTTTTTTAAAAAACAATGCCACAAGTTGAAATTAAACCCTTATAACCTCACACTGAGGACCTTTGGAACAACTTCCCTACCCCTGCCTAGTTTCTCATTTCCTCGATTCATTCCACATCATCAGTCATTTCAAAGCTCTGTTTTCCACATATTTCTTTTCAGACAAAATCCAAATTCTTTAACCTGGAACACATGTTCTAAATACTTGTTTCCACCTCTTTTTTTCAGATTCATTTCTCATCGCTCTCTCCATGAATGCTTCAGCTAAACCATAAAATTTACCAATCCCTGAACATATTTTATTTTCCTTCCTTTACATTCAACAACTTGTACTGAATTGTTCCATCAATAAGCACTGCGTAAAACTCGTAAGACAGCATTTCCACTACAGGGAATTTACAATTTCACAAGGAAATTGATGGTCTTACCTCCTGAGATTATAAATTCTCTGGAGCAGAAACATGTCTTAGTTTTCCAAGCATGACACAGGAAACACAAGTATTCTTCCCTCGAAAACGTCACAATCTTATACGGATGATAGAAATTTTACAGCCAGTCACCAGATGATAACAGTACAGATTCTGGAGGCAGGCTGCACAAAGCAACTATGGGTGCCATCATTTATTAGCTGTGTGGCCTTGAGCAGCTTACACCACCTCTCCTAGCTTCAGTCCCCTCACCTGTCACTGGAAGTAATAAAGGTATTTTTTTCATAAGGTTGTAAGATATAAGGTAATACAAGCGAAGTTATTTGTGTGGTGAGAAGTACAATGGTAAGACCTCAATGAACATCAATTATTACTAACTAGTGCTCTACTCACAAGAAATACAAAATCATGTGAACAAATTATGAAGGTTAGAAAAAGCTTCTTGAAAAGGAGTCATGTGAGGTGAACCCTAATAAAAGGGTGTGATTTTCCCAGACCAGGACTGATCTCTTCTACCTTTGTACACATTCATCCACATATTTGTTTTTTTCATTCACCTATTAAACAGTTTTTTTTTTTCAACTGCATGCTTCATGATGGACAGTTTGTGCTACTCTTATAACATATATCAGCATCTGTGTTATGCTAAATGAAAAAGAGAAAAGCAGTGGCTGACATCCAGGAGCTGGCCTGGCACTTAAGACTAGGCCTGGCTGTTCTCCTGTTGAACATAAACAATCTCACAGAACGTCAACACCAGACAAGGCTGCCCTGTGACCCTGATGGATCAGAAAATAAGATCAGATTGCTCCTGATAATGTCTGAAGACCCATAATAACATGGATATTGTCCAACCACAAGAATGTCCAAACACTTATCTTAGTGAATATAAAGTAAATGCTATTTCTTTAGCAATTACAGCTTAATCTCAAGTTAAGATAGCAAATCATACATTTCTTCCCACTTTCTCACAACAATCAATCTAGAGTAAAGCCTTGCTTCTTAAACCCTCCCCAAAATCATACACCTTAAATGCGATAATGTGCCTTTCTGAGAGAGTCCTGCTGAGATGCACCACTGCTGTCTACGGTGCATGTTCTCCTTCCCTGCAATGAATAGTAAACCACTACATTGGATTCCTGGTGGTCTGTGGCTAAAGGCCATTGACATACATTTTTGATATGAGTCTTACCTCCATAGGTTGTAAAATTCTCTAGAGAAGAACTGTTTTATTCATTTTGGTATCTCTCACTATACAAAAATCAGTGCTTTAATAAAGTAAATATATGCAAAAAGATTATTGAATGAATACATGAATCACACAGGCTCTATCTTCTTTAATAACTAGAAATGCTGAAAAGATTTTGAGGAAAGTGGCCTGAGTCTTACTTCACAGAAATGACACAAGCATCCTCCAGAGATGGGTTCCTGGAAGTGACTTTGCAAGCAGTGCAATTCTTGGGCTTACAAGACTATGGCCCTCCTGTAATAGGAATCTTGGTATGTTGTAATTGATTAATATTCAGAAATGGTAAAAAAGATATAGTGAGATCAGAATAACATTACAGCAACTTGAAATCTATCAACAACAATGGCCCTTCATGAGAACCATATTGGATTCTTCTGAATCAACCAAATCATGCTGACAATGTGATAGGCAACATTTGTGTAATGGAAATATTTATTTTGATATAAGATTCTAAATGCCTTTCAAATTAGAAGTCTAATATAAAGTTCAAAAGTTCTTAGCAATAACATTTCTTGAATTGCAAAAGTTCTTAATAGTACTTCTTGAATTATATTCTCCTTTTAACCTTAAAAAGGCATAGTATTGATCAACTAAATCCCTAATTTAAAAATCCAGTCTGAATTTAAAGGCACTACTAAAATATGCTGCATGAATAAAAAATAAGAAATAAAAACATTAAGGAATCTGAAACTAAATTAATTCAATTTTTAAATGAGAAAATGTAACTGAAAAACTTTGCAGAAAAAAATGGCTTTATGACAAAAATATCTTACACAAGAGAGAGCCTACTATAGCATTTGAAATGAGCCAAATAAGCAAGAAGGTGGGAGATATAGATCACATGACCTACATTTGCATCTATGCATTTTAGCAAAATTCTTCTGTTCCATTAATCTTCACAGAAATATCCACATAAACTAATTCTAAAATTGCAGGCTTCAGGAAAATAGCCATAAGGAGGCCGTTCAAGCTGCTATTAATCTGCATAACTACCTTCTCCAGAAAAACCAGCCCAACCCTTCCAGTGCTAAAAAGTACTAAGAAGCCCCATTAAAAGTGGGAGTCAGAGGATGCTGCAGAAAAATTAGCAGCTAATTAGTAAGAAAACTAGTAAAAAGAACAATAAGTATTTTGTTAGGTGATATTTTAGAATGTAACAGTGAAAAATCTATTAATATTTAGCAAAATAGTCAAATTTT
This sequence comes from Anoura caudifer, assembly GCA_004027475.1. Lineage (NCBI taxonomy): Eukaryota > Metazoa > Chordata > Mammalia > Chiroptera > Phyllostomidae > Anoura > Anoura caudifer. The sequence continues at coordinate 182,210 of PVKU01001340.1, read as the reverse complement.
CAGCATACACAAACTGAAAATTATATTATATACATAATAATTTGAAATTATGTATGTTTAGCACAAAAATTGAACTTACAGGTCTGGCCCACAGCATTATTTTGTAAATAGGGTTTTGGTTTTGTGTTCATTTAAAACCTCAGGCCAATAATCACTTTATTCTAAATATAACCATAGTTTAATCAGTATAAATGTGATTTTTAGATACCACTTCAATGAGATTGACAATCCGCTCCTAGATTCATATTCATTCTACATTACAAACAATGTTCTAATCTGTCTGTGACCCATAAGTTTTTTCCCCAGGGATGGATTAGAGCACTAATTTCTGGAAAAGCTATTATGACTATGAGTCTAACCAAAAATTAAGGCCTGAACAATTCACTGAGAAAAGAATGCAAAGGAGCCTATGCCTTTAACAAAGAAACTCGGGAGATTTTCCTTGTAGGTAAAAAAGCAACTCAGAAGAACAGTGAAGAAAAGAGATGGCGCTGTCAGCCGCTCTTTAAAACCTGAGATTTTTAGTTAAGCAATCATTCATTTAATTATTCATTTACTCAATCAATATTTATGAGTACTGATTATGCATAGCTCTGGGTTTAAGCCAATGAATGTCATAACTAAGCTCTGGGGCTTAAGGCAATGAATGGCTCTCCTTCCCACCTACCACATCCCAAGTTTATGGTCTTGCAGAAAATAAATTTGCAATAACGACAAAGGAGGTTAAAGTCTCTAAACAGGAGCACCTTATTCAGTTTAGAATGTCAGGAAAGCCTACAGGGAGAGAGGAACAAACAAGATGAGACTTAAAGGGTGCATGAGAGCTGGTCAGGAAAAGAAGAGGAGAGAGGCAGGCAGGAAACTACCCAGCCCATGTGAAGCCCGAGACCACAGGTGAGGGAGAGCATGGAAGAAAGGCTGAAAGAAGCTCAACATGTGAGCTGAGGCTAGAGTGGCGGTGTATGATCCATGTAGGCAGAAGTAAATAAGGAGCTGCCCAACTAAAAATAAATAACATTTGTTAGTCTTCACTGTGTGTCAGTTTCTCTATGGTGCACAATTTCTGTACAAATAATCCCATTTCTGTCACCTAACAGTCCTATGAAATAGGTATTATTTTTATTCCTATTTTACAGATAAGAAACTGAGGCAGAGGGGTCAAATGATTTGCTCAAAGTCACACAGCTAAGTCATGACAAAGCCAGATCCATAAAGGGCAACCAGCACTAGATTTCCACCAAAATTCTACTCTACTACTGTTTGGACCTCGTTAAAATATCCACCAGAAAAGCACAAAGATTACTCTGACTTTTAGTTACCATGTAGATTCTCACTGCAGTGTTGGTAGTTAGAAAATATGAAGGGAATTTTCTAAGATGATAACCAGACAGATCTAATTGAGGCAAAGTCTTGTGTGTTTTGTGTTTGTTCTTGTTTTGCTTTGTTTATTTTTTGTTAGAGACTTTTTGTTTTTTGTTTGTTTGTTTTTGGTTCGGAGCCTCAAGACCTAGTGGACAAGATGTAATAGTTGCTTAATAAAAATGAGAACGTTTGTCTACTTGGACAAACTGTTGTCACTTCATTGCTTCTCAGGCATTTTGAGATTTCATATAATCAAGTTTTACTGCTGTTAATCAACTGTTTTAAACTACTATTAATTACACTTACAGTTTAACTGTGATTTTTATGCACTTCAATTGGTTCCTTTTTCCACACTTCTATGACTTGGTCATCATTTTTATAAAATTTATTTTAATTTAGCAGTTATTAGCATTTTCTTAAAAATGGTAAAACCTATACAAAAATTTATTACATAGAAAATTAAGATGAATACAATTACATTAATGTAAATAAAGTATAGTTATATTAAAATAACAAATCATATAATATCATACCTGATACAAATTTATTAAAGTTAATTATTTTAGCAATATATTTGTCATTGTTATTTTTACATCCAAGGATAAGACAAGAAGAATCCATTATAATCCTATAGATAACACAGTCATTTAATAATAAGCTTTTCTACTTAATCTCTTGGAAAATATATATGCTTTTGTTTATTTAAATTATTTGTCCTAAAATTCTTATGGATTTATCTAAAACATTTGATATACATGTATTACTTATATATGTAAGCCTATTTTTTACTTGGTTTCTAAAATTATGGTGTTTAGGTATACTTTGTTCTAGAAGGAAGAAACTGAAAATGCATTATTTTTTTTCTACATATATACATTTAGTCTTCCCTGAAAACTAGTACAAATGAAAGAAATAAATGATCTTATGAAGAACAATTTTTGGACTGCTTGCCCACAGGCAATTTTCTAGTGATTTAAGCTACTCAAAGTAGATATGTCAGAATAGTTTATGAATATTCTGATTCATTTTTAAACCATTGTTCCTCTCCTTTAATTTAAGATTCAAAACTGGCTTCATTTCCCAGCTGAGAAAAAAATTGACTGACATCTAGGTTGAAAATAACCAGGAACACTGTGTACAACTTGTCTTGGATAATTATTAAGTTCAGCAATATACAAATCAAATAGTGAAGCTGCAGTTCCACTTTAAAATGGTGGTGCAAGAGAACTGTCTTTCTCAGAATATACCACTTTATTTCCCCATACCAGCCCCTTTCATCAAGCCAGACTATGGCAACAAACTTATATTAGATAAAATATTGAAGGAGCTCTAGTCTGACACATTAAAGAGGAGCACAATTAGAAATATACACCTTAAACAGGATGGAAAGAAATCTCATTATGTTATACATTATAAAATTTTAACACTTTTATCCCGTAAGTGTAAATTTTCAACAAAATTTCAAGTTACAAATATATATTCTCACTTTCTTTTTCAAGGTAGCCCATAAAAGGGTGACTAGGAAAGGAACTGGAACTCTACCCTTACATGGCAATAGGAAGAGAAGAAGCTTTCCAACATAGACTGGCATAGCTTAAAAGTGTGTGGACAGCACCTAAAGCACCTAAACAATTAGGCAAACAGCTTTATAAACTCTGTATCTAAATGATTTTAGGGGTAAATTACACAATTAATTATTTTGTTTTTCATCAGTATGTTGTATTCCTTGAACTTTTTACAATGAAAGCAATGGAATTTAAAGTCATTGTTCTTGGTTCTAGGATTGATATGTAACTTATAAATCACGATTTTCTAGGTAAACTTTATATCTCTAAAAATTGTGAATAAAAGAGAAGGAAAGGGTGTTCTGAGTAATCAGACCATAAGAGTAAGTTTTTGGAGGGATTGCCATATTGAAGATGTGGAGAAGAACACTCATCTATGAAAGGATCTTGAAATTTAAATTGAAAATAAAATAAATATAATCATTCATTGCAAAAACAAAATAAATCATTAAGAACAGGTTTATTCAATTACTACTAAGGAGACTGGATCAGTAATCAAAATTTCTCAATGAACAAAACCCTAGGACTAGATGGCTTCACTAGTGACCTTTACCAAACATTCAAAGAAGAATTAACACCAAACCTAAACTCTTCCCAAAAAAATCAAAGAGGAGGAAACACTCCCAAACTCATTTCATAAGGTCAGCATTATCTTGATATCAAAACCAGAAAAAGGCATTACTACAGGGAAAAATAACTCGTATAGCAGATCAATATCCCTGATGAATATAGATGCAAAAATTCTCAATAAAATTCTATCAAACCAAAATAAGCAACACATTAAAAGAATTATATACCAGACATGGTCAAGTGGGATTTATTCCTGGGGTGCAAGGAAAAAGGTTCAACATTAGCAAACCAATCAGTGTGACACATCACATTAATAGAATGAAAGAAAAGAATTATATGGTCATCTCAATAGATACAGAAAAGCATTTGACAAAATTCAGCATCCATTCATTATAAAAACTGACCAAAGGAGACACAGAGGGACCATATCTCAAAAGCATAAAGGCCATATATGAGGAGCCCACTACTAACGTTATTCTCAATGGTGAAATGTTGAAAGCTGTTCTAAGATCAAGAGCAAGGCAAGGATGCTCACTCTCACCACTCTTATTCAACATAGTACTAGAAGTATAGTTAGAGCAATCTGGCAACAAAAATAGATAAATAAATAAACAAAAGGTATGAGAATTAGAAAGAAAGAAAGAAAAATTGTATCTATTTGTAGATGACATTATTTCATTTAGAGAAAATCATAAAGACTCAACCAAAAACCTGTTAGATCTAAACAATGAATTCAATAAAGATGCAAAATACAAAATTAACATACAAAATCAGTACACAATCACAATGTATATAGCATCAAAATGTATATATCAAAATGTATAGCATCAATGTATATAGCCATTTACAATAGCATCAAAAACATTAAAATACCTAGAAAAATTTTAACTAAGATGGTGAAAGATCTCAACTCTGACAACCACAAGACATTGATGAAAGAAATCAAAAAGGACATAAATAAGTGGAAAGTTACTCTGTATCCAATGGCATTTTTTACAAAAGTAGAACAGCACTCCTGAAATGTATATGGAACCACAAAAGACCCTGAATAGCCAAAGAAATCCTGAGAATGAAGAACAAAGCAAAAGTCATCACATGTCCTGATTTCAAGCTATTCTATAAAGCTATAATCATCAATATATACTTGCATAAAGACAGAAAAATAGACCAAGGGAACAGAAGCAAGAGCCCAGTAATAAACCCAAGACTATATGGTCAACTAATACATGATAAGAAGCCAAGAATACTCAATGAAGAAAAGGCCATCTTTTCAATAAATGACATAGGAATAATTGGATATTCACACATAAAAGAAAAAAATGAAACTGAACCCATATCTTACACCACTCACAAAAATTAACTCCAATGGATTAAAGACTTAAATGTAAGACTTAAAACCCGGGAACTCCTAGAATAAAGTATAAGAATAAACCTCCTTGACATGGGTCTTGGTGATGATTTTTTGTATATGACACCTAAAGCACAAGCAACAGAATTAAAAATAAACAAATGGAACTACATCAAACTAAAACACTTTTGCATAGCAAGAAAAACCTTCAGTGACGTGACAGACAACACACAGAATGATAAAAAATAGTTGCAAACCATGTATCTGGTAAGGGGTTAATACCCAAACTACCTAAAGAACTCATAAAACTCAATAACAAAAATAGTAATAATAATGCAAATAAAAAGTGGGCAAAGGACCTGACTCCAAAGAAGACATATGAGATGTCTTCTCATGGCATCTCATGAAAAGATGCCCAACATCACTAATCATTAGAGAAATGCAAAGTAAATCTACAATGAGATATCCCCTCACTCCTGCCACAATAGCCATCACCAAAAGACAAAAAATAACTAGAGACAGAGGAATACGGTAACAAGGTACAAACTTCCACTTATAAGATAAGTACTAGGAAAGTAATGTCCAACATAATGACAAAAGCTAACACCACTGTATGATATATAAGAAAGTTATTAAGAGGGAGAGGGGAGGTAATTTCAGGGGAAAAGGGGAAGGGTTTACAGGAACAAGTATGAAGGACACATGGACAAAAACTAGGGGGGTTGGAAATGAGAGGGAAGTGAGGAGGGCTGGGGGATGGGCTGGAATGGGGTAGAAGAAAGAAAATCGTACAAGAACAACAATTAAAATTTTTTCAAAAGTAGTATTTTTAAAAAAGAAACTTATTAAGAGAGTAAATACTATGACTTCTCAAGGAAAATGTTTTCCTTTCTTTTTTCTTTATTTTCTTTATATTGTATCTGTATGAGAAGTTGGATACAAACTGAACCTATCCTGCTATGCATTTCACAAGATATGTAAGTCAAACCATCCTGCAGAATACCTTATATTTATAGAGAGGTATTCTATTTTTCTCAATAAAACTGGAAAATAAATAAATAATAATCTTTCTGGTCCTGGGAAACAGAGCCTAGAGAAAAAAAGTGGGGGAGAGTAAGTTCATTGCATGGCTTAATAAAAGATATTCAGAAAAGGAAAAGCATTTATAGGTGAAATAATAATCAATTATTAAATAGGTTTATCTTTTAACTATAGTCTAGTTCATTATTTGACATCTCTATTTCCTGCTATTACAAACAAACAAACAAACACACCAAACACTAATACCTTCAACCGTTGGCCCCAGCACTAATAACTCCAGAAGTATTTGCACTGTTTTCTTGTTAATGCAAGTCAAGAATAAAGACATAAACATACGAACACTGTCGTGCACTGCATTGAACTAGTCTCGTTAGCAATTAGATGACAACTGTCATTTTTTCCCATTGCCTCTCATCCCACACATGTGAATATAAGTAATTTTCACCACTGAATGCTACTTACTGAGCTCATTATAAAATAAACTGCATTAACTTTCACAGTATTCATTAGAAAAAAATGAAGAAAAAATAAAAACTCACTGAAGACTGATATTAAAGGAAGCCATTTTTGTATAATTTCCAAGCATGTAGGTACTCAGTGGACTACTTGGGCACCCTCACTCAGAAGACTAAAGTTAAAATCACTTCCACTTGAAAATCACTTCCAATGGAGGGGAATTCGAGAGGCCACAGCTACCTGCTAAAAGTCATGAAGCAGCTTGGCCATTTGATGGCGAGCACCCTCATTAGTAACCTGGGTTCACAGGTGAAGGCCATGGTGAACACTTAGAAGAAACAAGTGGCCTGTTCTGACCAGGAGGCACAGCACCAGCAACATGTGGGCATCAAGCTTTTATTCCAGTGGATGTGAAGGTCCCAAGGGAAACCCACTATAGAGATCTAGGACAGCAATGGCACATGGGAATGCTGCTGAGAACTAATTCCAAGACAAAAGGTCAGACGTCCCATGTAAAGGGAAAAAGTATTCTTGGCTACACATAGCCCCTGAGAATCAAAAAATAGCCACAACGTTTTAGTTGCTTTTCTCTGTTTGTTAAGAAGACTCTAAATAAATAAAGATACTGTGCTTGAGCCTCAGGACATTATCATTTTTGAATTGCTTGTCTTGTTTCAGTGCATGCTTTCTTCAAGTATGTCAAGTATGAATGTAGCTGAATTACTACGTATGAAACATCAGATAATCCAGAGACCTTACAGATGAGGAAATGCAGGCTCTAAGCAGTTAAATGAATTGAATATATTTAAAAGCCATAGATTACAGATTCAAGGCATTAGTATTAATATTATAGTGTTCATTCTCATGGTATACATATGTTTCACTAAGTATAAATATACATACCAAACCTTACATGGAAATCATAGTAGTGAAACCATAAATGCACATAAGTACTGAATAAATAATATTTCCTATAGATTATCACAGGAAATAAATGTTCATGCAAGTGATTTTTCTCATTTGAGAACTGATCAATTCTACTCTCCAAAAGTCTCTATTTCAATTCACTTCTATTTAGGCCTAAAATAAAATCCTTCCCAACATTTACAGTCTCTTAGTGTTGCAAAGAATTTCAAAAATCACCATAAGCCCCTTCATAATTGGATTTGAGTTTGGAAAATAGCAACAACTCTCCATGGCTCTTCCCTACCATTTTCTTCCCTGGGCCAGTAAAGAATACTACAGTCCACATAAGAAGAAGAAAAATATGAGAAAAGTAATGAATCCCCAGTGGTTCCTCTACTAAAGATCCATTCTATAACATGAGTCCTGAGAGTCATTCCAGTCTTGGGTTTCACTAGAACCAGGCAGAAACAAGGTTAGGGCCAATAACAGACCCCACTTGCTTTTTAACCCACCAGACCCCAAGTTTCCACTGTCGAGATCATGTATTATCTACTTTATATTCGACCACCACTACCATAACTTTCCCCTTCCCCCACTCACCATGCCACCACCATACCTAGCACTTGCATGGATTGATGGATGGACAGACAGACTGATGGATAGATAAGTGAATAAATACAGAGTCCAGAAGAGGTAAGGCTTACTTGAGTGTGGTTGGTAAGGTACATGAATGTCTCGCACGGGATGGACAACAATTTGAACATTTCACCTAAAATGTCATATGGTGTGCTTCTGTGTGATATTGTAGTGTTACAGAATTACATGCTTATGATTTTTGTAGTAAAGATTTTGTAATTAAAAAGGGGGGTTGTTATTTGTGCCAAATCCTGTACATGCAATTTTCCTCTTTGGGTCCACTATAATTCATAGCATTTATTCAAATATCAGGGTAAAGTTTTTATCTCCTTTTCTGGGGGAAATTTTGTCATTATTTTCCTGTTAAAACTTATTGAATAGCCCTAGCTGGTGTGGCTCGGTGGATTGAGCACCAACCTGTGAAGCAAAAAGTCTACAGTTCAAATGCTGGTCAGGTTTCTCTCCCTTTCTCCTCCTTTCCCCTCTCTCTAAAAATAAATAAATAAAATATTTTTTTCAAAAACTTCCTAAATATGTATAGCTGGAAAATTTTTAATCATAATGAAAAACAAAAGATGTCATACTTTGGGTAGTATGACTTTATACCCAGGACTCAAAGAAAACCATCTAATCATGAAAATGCAGTGAAGAGTTAGCACCTTCTAAATGTTACTTTTATGTCAGTTACACCTGTTTGTGCCCATCAGAATGAAAAGGGAGTAAGATTAAAGTTAGGGCTGGAGTTGATGCTTTAAATGTTGAGAGAGAGAGACTTTAGATTTGAAAGTGTGGTTTAAGGAAGATCTATGATATACCTGCAAATGAAATTCAGTTTCTGTTGTTAAAGTAAAGGAGGCATGACTTATTTTACAGTCAAAGAAAAGGTACAGTATTAAATGCACCATTTGTTGATGTTGATGAAGATGCACCTAGAGTCTGTGGGTATACATACTGAAATAAAAGTCACATCAACAACAATAACCTGCCCAGGTCACACTCACTTAGCATAAGGAAGTGTGTTTCAAATAGAAGGTTCTTGCCAATACTTCCTCATAGCTTCTAGGCAGCTTTTTGGAAAATAGGGAATTGCAGATAAGTAAGAAGGAAAACTCATTACCCACCCTCAGAGAGTCAAGAAATAAAGTGTGGGTTTGTAATACTCACGGCTCGGCCTGTAGGCTCCTGTCTTCAGCCACATAGTTAGAAGGAATATATCCCTGCAGCTGCTGGCCTGAGCGGTCTCCCCTTTTCTCCAAGTACCGGGCAAACCACCAGCCCTCATGGGAAGTATCCAGGACTTGGAGCTTATCGCCTGCTTGGAAGCTCAGGTCCTCTGCAGTCCGAGCCTGGTAATCAAACAGGGCCACAAAGTAGTGGCCCTGTGGCTTGGGAGCATTAGCGGGGCTGGGGGCCCCTACGTTCTCATTCACCACCTGTTTGTCTGCCTCCTGGACAAAGCAGGGGAGATAAGATTTCAAGTACGCCCAGAGCCTCAGGCAGACGTTGCCCATGCTGCCCTGGTGGAGAGGAAGGGAGAGGGGCTTGTCCCTCTCCCCTTTGTCTCTGCAGATTCACTTTCTCTTCCTCCACTGGGAAGCTTTGAAATCAGCACGAATTCACCAGGCTTCAGAGAGTGTGCTTAGCCCTGTTTCCCAACGGTCAGGCAGAGCTGGCTGCTTGGATAGACTCACCAGCTTGCTTTCTGTGGCTGAAGCTGTTGTCCCAGACCAAGCTGAGTGGGAACTGGGCAGCTGCTCAGTGGCTAGACGCCTCTTCTTCTTGTCTACTTAAGAATTCCACAAGAAAAATAAAATTAAGAGGGCTTTATTTAGACAAATGTCTGAGAACAGAAAAGAGCCACCTTGCTTTTTGTCCCAAGAAAAAGTTAACAAGACAAAGATGTTAATTCCAGGTGAGATCTGCAGGTCTTGCCTTTGCCAGGAGCTCTCTCCCTGCTTCAGGTCTGTCTCCGTAGTTTGACCGGTCCTGACCCCCAGGGCTCTTTCCCTTTTGCTAATGAGTAACCAACAAGCCAGGACTATTGCCTTTAACATCCTGAGCTATGAACAAACTAATAATTTCTCCTTACTTCCTGGTTTCTTTTTCTCTGTGATCTAAGTGAGATTCCCGCCCTCTTTACCTCTGGCTTCTCCAACACCCAAGAGAGACCAGCGCCCTCATCAGGGAGCCAAACTCTTAAAGCAGCTGCCAAAATCCCTGCTCCTGGACAACAGGCTAGCCCAGGGAGCTTTTTGTCTTGCTATCTTCTCAGCACAGAAATTAATGGGAGATTCCCCCCAAAGCCCCTCCCACCCCTGAAGATGAGTAGGATTGTTTTGCCACCACTAGGGAAAATAAAAAGGCAAATTAAAATGTTTAGGTATTTGTTACTAGAAAAAGGTCAATTGGGAAAGAACCATTGAGTTCCTACTTTTTTCATCACTATAAACATGTTTTAATAGCTTCAAAGTTTATTTACAGTCTGGAAAAGTATGAAAGCAGATGACTAAAATGCTGAGAACCCAAAACATTGCTTTCCCCCACAGAAACATTTGATTTCCCACCTCTCATGCACTATTTCTGAAACACACACACGCACGCGCACAAACTAGGTGAGCGGTGGCAAGAGTCGAAGTGCTGCGTGTGTGCTGCTGTGGAGGCTCTTTCTGCTGAAGTCCGACCTCCAGGTGTGTATAGTTACTACCAGCTTTGTTAGCAGGAGCTCAGGACTTAATGAAGCTGAGACCAGCACTCAATCCCAACAGGCAGTGCATTTTCCGCTACTTCCCTAGCTCAGGGCGGCTGGCTTACATCACACCTGTGTGTCCGGGATCCCAAGGACACCGGCAGTGAGTTCGGATGGATCAGTGTGCTGCCATTGTCACTAGTAGAGAGCACTGCAAACTTGTTTATGATGTGTCACTTATTTTTGTGTAAGACATTTATTTAAAAATCGCTCTCTTAAAAATAATCTCTTTCTTGGTGGAGTCTTGAACCTAGCTAACCGAGCCCCTAGTACAATCTCTAAACTCCTGGGGTTTTTTGTCAAACAGCAAGGTATTTTTAGTAATCAGAAATATTGAACAGAAGAAGAAAAAAAAAGGAAAGAAAGAAAACCAGAGAACCATGGCCTCAGTCCCACCTGCCATTACCTTGTACTAAAATCAGGCATTTGCGGCGGACAGAGCATTTGATTAGGACAAGACCTCAGGTCACAACCCCAGGTTTCTCCAACCATTTTGAGAGTCAGAGAAGTACAAATTTGTCAGGAATAGCAGACCAAAAGCTGAACCAGGTTTGTTTGTGTGTCCGTTTGTCATGTGGGATCCAAAATGGAATTCCACATATAAAACACAAAATGGCAATTACACAATACTGAGAAACCAGAAAAATATTTTGGTCCAAACACAATATTAATTATGAAAGAATAGGATTCTGTTTATTCTCCTGAACAGAAACATAGATGCTAAAGGTTTTCCAGATCTGAAAATGAAATAGTATTTGGAAGAGAAGTACCCAAAACCAATCTGTAACTGGAGTTTGAGACTTCAAACATGTGAAGGTTCCAAATTCAAATATGCCTCCATTATGGTTATGACAAGTCATTCCGGAGAAAGATGAAGGGGCAGGTCTGCACAGCACCGTCCTGGGCTGTGAATGACATTGAAGAAGCAGCCAACCAGCCAACGACATCAGGCGAGCAATGACCTGAGATAGCTCAGTCAGCAGCGGGAAGAGACAGGGTTTCCTTGTGTCCACAGCACCAGAATTCTGCAGTCACCCAGGCTTGAAGTCTTGCAGTCTTTTTTTATTCTGTCCCTCATTTCCCTGAGCTAATCAATCACCAAGTGTTGCTCAGTCTTTCTTTTCATTTACTTCACAGGTTTGTTTGTTTGTTTTATTCCTTCTGGATGACAGCTGGGTACTGAGAAAAAAAAAAAAGAATATTACTCCTTAGATTACCCCACAGGCCTCCTAACTAGTCTCCCTTCCTCCAGTTTATCCACATATCTCTGATTCACTTGCACACCGCTCCATTTTTATAATAGTAACAGTGCCAGAAGTCATATGTGTGCACTGGTAAAGGTAGCTATCAGTTTTGGAGGGCTTTCTATTTGCCAGGCACTGTGCTAACAATGTTATAAATGACACATCACTTAATCCTCAGAAAACAAAAACAATACCTATAAGAAAAGTTACGTTTTCTTTAATCTTAAAGAAGAAGAAACTGGGGTTTAGGGGCATTATGTAACATGTCCAAGGTCACACAGCCACCAGGCAGCTGAACCATCAGTAACAACACCCTAGTCTCAATCGGACTCCAGAGCCTCAGATTGTAACTCCTCGATTTCAATGACTCTCAAACAAAAATCTAATGTCAAACTGCCATGTAAAATTCTTCCGGGACCTCCAGTGCGTTTGGAATAAAACCCAAACTCGTTAGCTGGCCAAGGTCCTGGTAACTTCTCCAACCTCATAGCCCTTCTCTACTGCACCAGCGCCCTGTGACGCAGGTTCACCAAGTAACCAGCTGCTCCTGAGACCCGAGGCCCTCCTTCCTCTGCACCTTTGCTTTGTCCTCTACCTGCTTCCTGGGCAACTGCCTTGTGATTTCCTAGTGACCTCCTTGTGACTTTCCTAGTCTGGGTTCAAGTCGTACCTTCTCTGCCATAAGGGATTACAGAACCTCTACTCGGTGCACCCCTAAGCCTGGTGCTGCACACTTGGAGCTTGTTTGCCTATTGAATTCTACTTAGTTTTCTTACTTCCTTGACTTTCCCAGGAGAATAAAATTTCTATGAATGAAAAAGGTCTGTAGCAAAACTGACAAGTTCAGTGATACAAAGTGACTGGAGTGATTTGATCATAAATTCCTTGACTGGGCAGGTCACGGCAGTCACACCCAAGTATATAACTCTTTTGATAAAAGGTTTATCCATGTCCTAAACAAGCCCAGTCCATTGTTGTGTGCTTCTACGCAAACACATTTTTGAAATGCCAGAATAATCCTCTTTTTCAGATCCCTCGGAGACATAATCATCCTCAAGGGAGCACATACTCTGTCAATCATCCTGTGTGAAGCCTGAGAGGAAAAGACACCTACTAAGAAGGGCTCCTAGTGGCTAACTGGGCTGATTTTAAAAACCAGAGCCTGGCAGTCATTTTGTGCAGCGACCTCTCATGTAAACTGCACTTTACAGAGAATCTGGCATTGAACTGCCTGCCTCTGGGCTGAGCTGCCTGCCTGCACCGTGTTTCTGCTGTCTGAGCCAGCCCTTACAAAGGTGTTCCTGGAATCCTATTTCAACTATTAGGACTTAGGATTTCCCCATCCAATCAGAGCTGCACAGCTCTGGCCAATCAGAGCAGCTCTATTCTGACCAACCAAGATGGTGCCTTTTGAAACAAATAAACTGTGAGGGTTTGGAGCCCTCATTTTCAAGAGGATGGATCAGTCAGGGACCTAAGGGGTGGAGACTCCTGTCCATATAAGCCAACTTCCCTCTGGCTTGGGCAGCACACTTCCCACTGAAGTCTGAGGACTGTTTCCCGGACTAGAGCTGAAACACCAAAGGTGTCTTACCACAGCAGAGTTTGGCAGACCAACACAGGGCAAAGCAGGTCGGTATGGAGCGGAGCAGAGCAGACCATTGAGGAGCAGAGCAGAGCTGTCTAGAAGACAGGGGCCTGGCCCCAGCTGTTCCACAATCGTGCTGTTCTCACTGCCATGTTGTATCACAGTTGAACTGTTGTGCACTGAATGAAGTCTCCTTTGCTGAACCTTAAATTGGAGATTCCTATCGGCACTGAATTAGTGCCAACAACCATCAGTTGACAATCCAACCCCCACTACCTTGCTGTCTTCTCCCTTCATGTAATCCCTAAGTTCCAAACGCATAAAAGAAACTTCAAATTGCTGTTCTTCAGAGCATTTGAGATCTTGCTTTCTCGCATTTGTCTTCAGTTTGGTTCAAATAAATTCGTAGAAATTCTCTACAGGTTTGGATATTCTTATGTGGACATTCCTTCTCAGAATTTTCAGGGAAGAATGAATTCCAGTACATAAGGAATAAATGCTCAGTAACTATTTGTAGGGGTGTGGGGAAGAAGGAAGGGAAGGAGGGAGGGAGGGAAGGAAAGGAAACCATTGGGATGAGATAAACACATGCAAGAATTCACAATAGACAGAAAGTGTTCCACAGTGTGAAAAGTGCTGAGAGCACAAAATGAGTGATGCTCTGTTTATTGCCTCTCAGCCCCCTTCTTTCCTCTCTTATTGTTTCCTGAATATGGAGTTTCTTTGCTAGCCTCCTAAACCGGTTTTACTGCCTATCGTCCTTATAGCAAACTGTCAGCGCTTTAATCTTAAATCCCTCTCCTGCTCGATAACCTTCAACAGATCCTCTTTGCCTGATAGATATGGGTTGGAATTTAGGGCTAAAGAAATTGTACTTTATCTGATCTTTATCATATGTATCCTTCAACATCCCCCTACTATTACTGCCTTCTTTTAGTTGTCCTACTCAGTCAAATTGGTTTACTGTGTCTCCCAACTGTTCTTGCCAGTTTCCACATCTGATTCTGTCTCCTTCACCATTGTTTTGGTTGGTGTTCCTTCTCCTCCCCCAAATTCCTGCCTGCATTTTGAGATCTGAATAAATATCCCACACCTCCTTAAGATCTTCTTTGTCCATTTGGGCCAAAATAATAATTTTCCTCTTTTTAAAATTTTTCTAGTTCCTGAAATCACCCCCTCCCAACACGCAATGAATTTAAAGATGCTCCTATATCTGATTCACTGAACAATGCAACAGAAAAATTCCACAGCTATTATTCCATTTTATACCAGGATATATCAATGATCTCCAGCCCCTGCTAAGCCCTTAGCACTGTTCAGCATTCTTTTACATATCAGTCTGGTCAGCTGCCTTCTGTTTATTTTCTCATAGCATTGTTCCAAATCATGAACCATTTTTCTCAGGATCTCTGCAGATAGGCCTTTTAACTGATAATGTGCTAGTCACAGAAATTCACAAAAATTCCAAATCTATTCGACATTAACCAATTGAATTTCCTTTTCTCATGTCAGAAAATGTACTTCCATCTGCAAATCCTTGCACTTTCCTCCAGGGGAAAAAAAATTTCTATCTACTTGCCTACCCAGTGTCCAGTTTCTTCTTCATTACTAACAACAGAAACTTACTATTATAGAAGCAAAAAGCTAGAGAGTACATTTCTCTGCCCTCCTTGTAGCTAAAAGTGCCCAATAAAAAATAAGCACAAGTCTCTTAAAGGAGACAGACTCAGCTAGGAGGTTTATTCTTTTCCCTTCCTCTTTTCTTTCCTCTTGCCTGGAACTCAGTTGAGATGGCTGGACCATCAGCAGACATCTTGAACCATAATATGACATTAAAAATATAAAGAGCACCAATAAAAAGGAATTCGTGTCCTAGGTGTACCTACCTTCATACTTGTTCACTACATAGGAGTCAAATTATCTTCTTCCTATGCAAGCTATAATTATTTTGACTTTTTATTGTACATATGTAAGGCTAATCTGAACTGATATGTTTTCAATGACAGAAAAAGTAGTTAAATCTCATGTCTGTGCTCTTGATATTATTCTCTGTAGAATGTGGTTCTATCAGTTAACTTTCCTCATGCCTCTCTCAGTGTATTCCTCAAAGCCCATAGTCAAGCTGAAGTCTCTCAGGCATTGAAAAAGAAGAGAAAAAAAATTACTAAATCCTTTATTCCACCTTAGAAACCACCCTGTCTCTCTTCTTCCACCACATTCCTCAGAGGAATAGTGAATGTTTTCTCTTTTTCACTTTTCCTTTTTTACTCATAGTCTTTGATCTGGCCTTGTTTTATGCTACATCACCTTGCCATTTGCCAAATTGTTCCTTTTTATCCTTACTCGGCTCGATCACTCTTCACTCTCCAACAGAGGTGGTTTTTCTGAGCTTTTCACAATGCTGACTGTCCTCTTGATTTTCTTTCTCTGACAATCCTCAATATCTGCAAGTTGGTCTTCCTCTTCCAATGCCTCAGAGTTGATGTTAACTAGCGATCTCAGCTGGATCCCTTGGCTGGGTTCTTTTCTTCCTCTATACACACTACTGAGTGGCCACGCCCTCTGGGCCTATGGCTTCAACTGCTGATAACTCTCAGAACTTTACCTCCTCCCGAGGCTGATCTGCTGAGATCCCAACCTACCTGATCATGGCCTATATAGAATGTCCCACACATAGCTCAATTTCAAATTCACAGGTCCAAATTTTTATGATTCTCTCAAAACTTTTCATTTTTATGCATTATCTGCCTCAGTCAAAATCATGTCAAATAAAAACCTTAAGAAGCATCCTAAATTCCTCTATGTTCCTTATTTCCTATGGCTGATGAATGAACAAATTATCTGAATTCAAAGTGTTTACTATCTCCTCTATTTATCTGCTTCCTCTCCATCCCACTAGTGCTGCTTGAACTCAGGACATCCTTGGCTCTTTCTAGTTCTTTAATAATCTCTAAACTGTTGATCTTTCTCTCTTCATTCCCATTCTTTCCTAACCACAGTCTCCTCTGTAGGCAGAGTAATTTTTTTTAAGATTTTATTTATTTTTTATAGACAGAGGGGAAGGGAGAGAGAAAGAGAGGGAGAGAAGCATGAATGCGTGGTTGCCTCTCATGTGTTCCCCACTGGGGACCTGGCCCACAACCCAGGCATGTGCTCTGATCGAGAACCAAACCAGCGATCCTCTGGTTCACAGGCCTGCACTCAATCCACTGAGCCAAACCAGCTAGGGCGGCAGAGTGATCTTGCTAGAGTATAAATCTGCTCATATTGAACCCTTTTAAAAAATACTTCAATACAAAGAATAAATAGATTCAATATATCAACATGTTGTATATACAGTAATCAAGTCTGTGTGATATCATCAGAGGAACAGGCACACAGATCAATGCAGCAGAATAGACAACCCAGAAATAAACCCACACACATAGGCCCAACTGACTCTGGACAAGGTTAGAAAAACAATTCAGTTGAGGAAAGACAGCCTTGTCACCCAGTGCTGCAGCAGTTGGACACCCAGACAAAAAAAAAAAAATCTTCACCAAGTCTCACACCTTATAAAAAAATTAATTCAAAAAGGATCATGGACTTGAACATAAATATACAACTATAAAACTTTTAGACAAAAATATAAGAGAAGCTCTCAGGATCTAGGGTTTGACAAAGAGTTCTTAGTCTTAACACCCAAAGCATTATCCATAAAAGGAAATTTGATAAATTAAACTTCATCAAAATTTTAAAATTTTGTTCTGTGAAGGATCCTATTAAAAGAATGGAAATACAAGCTATAGACTGGGAGATAATGTAAAGTACTTATATTATCTAACGGCTAGAATATACAAAGGACTCTGCAAAATCTACAGTAATAAAACAAACAACCAATTTAAAACGGACAAAAGACATACACAGACATTTCACTAAAGAAGAATATACAGATGGAAAATAAGCACATGAAAAGATGTTCGACATCACTAACCATCAGGAAAGGCAAATTAAAAGTATAATGAGACACCTACTAGAATGGCTAAAACAAGAACTAACACAACACCAAATGAGGATGGTAAGGACGTAGGGAAAATAGGTCACTCATACATTGCTGGAGGCCATATAAGATGGTACAGTTACTCTGGGTAGCAGTTTGGTAATTTCTTATAAAACTAAACATGTGGATATCATACAAAACCACAATTGTACTACTGGGCAATTATCCCTGAGGAACGCAAACTTACGCGCACACAAAAACTTGTGAACAAATGTTTGTAGCAGCTTTATTCACAATAGCTCTAAAGTAGAAAGAACCCAGATGTCCTTCAATGAGTGAATATTACTGAACAATTAAATGAACAAACTATTAGTATACACACCAATCTGAATAATCTTCAGGAATGTATGCTCAGTAATTTTTTTAAAAAAGCTGATCCTAAAAGGTTCCTTATTATATAATTCCATTTATGGAACATAACACATCTTGAAAAGATTAAATTATAGAAATTAAGACTCTGTTAGTGGTTGCCAGAGGTTAGGGAGGAGGTAGAGATGAGAAGAAAATAGACATGACCATAAAAAATATAAAAGAACGCCCTGGCTGATGTAGCTCAGTGGATTGAGCACGGGCCTGTGAACCAAGGGATCGAGGTTTGATTCCCAGTCAGAGCACATGCCTGGGTTGCAGGCCAGGTCCCGGCAAGGGACGCACAAGAAGCAACCATACATTGATATTTCTCTCCCTCTCTCCTTCTCTTCCCCTCTAAAGATAAATAAATAAAATGTTTAAAATATATATATAAAAGAACAACATGTGGAATTCTTGTAATGATGGAAATGTTCTTTATCTTGGATGATATATATATATATGCATATCAGTATCTGGATTGTAATATTGTACTATAGTTTTGAATGATATCATCATTGAGGGAAGCAGGAAAAAGGGTCCACAAGCTACCTTTTTATTATTTCTATCAAACACAAATCTACAATTATTCAAAAATTAAAAGCTTTGTTTTTTTCAAAAAAGAAAATTACTCTTCAGTGTTTATCCATTACCTTGAGCATGAAGGCCATAATTACCAAACAGCAGCTGGGGCCCTTGCTGCCCGCCGCCACCCTCTAGGCAACATTCCAGAGGCAAAGATTCGGTGATAAAGGAAAGGAGTCTTTTCTTTTTAAAAAAAAAAAGAATTTATTTATTTATCTTTAGAGGAGAAGGAAAGGAGAGAGGGAGAGAAACATCAATGTGTGGTCACCTCTCATGCTTCCCCTCCTGGGACCTGGCCTGCAACCCAGGCATGTGCCCTTCCTGGGAATCGAACTGCGATCCCTTGATTCGCAGGCCCAAGCTCAATCCACTGAGCCACACCAGCCAGGGTGTAAAGGAGTCTTTATTCAAAAGCTACACAACTTTGGAATAACAACTTTCTGCAGGTATTTGTCACTTACAGCTTTAATCACTTAAACCTACCAATTAGCACTAAAAGCTTTAACTCCAAAGGTCCCCTATCTTTTTAGTTTTTTAATTATCTTATTTCTATAGGATTAATTTACAAACTAAAACAACATAAGATAAAAGAGCTACACAATTTTGGAAGAATGGCAGAACAGGTCCTGCCTCAGAGCCTTCATGTCTAGAACACCTTAAGAATACCCCTGCCACCCTCTGCCAGGCCATCCTGATCCTAGGCTCTGCCTGGACTTTTATTCTGCCACCCAAAATCCATCCCACATACCATCCTTTCGGAAACACAACTGCAGCACGATCATCCAGGCATCCTGGGGGAAGAGAGCCAGAGAGCTAGTCTCTGCCCTTCTTTTATTTTAAATCTTCTGGCCAATAATTCCATGCACACTGGAGGCCTCAGCTTCTCAGCCAAATCTGTCATAGGCTGTTTACCATTGCCTCCAGCAACCTCCTCCTACCACCCCTCCCTCCTCCTCCCTAGTGATATGATCAGATCTCTCTGTATCAATTTGAGTTCCTTTGCTTACAAGTAACTCAATTCAGTTTTGAAGAAAAAAAATTTTTTTGAACATTCCTTAGCACCACCAAAGACATGAAATAGGCATGATATATCTAGATTTCAGCAAGATAACTAAAATATTCTAGAGATATTAGCAAAGGGGATTAGGTGAAGACTTTGTTTTCTGAAAGGACAATAATATATACAATCTCCTGGAAGCAGCTGCTAAGCCTATTCTAGAATGGAGATAGGTATCCAGGTCCTTGACTGTTAAACAGATACCTCGCTAATCCAGGTTCTCATCTATCTACCAGAAAGATTGTTTTAGTAATGCTGAGGGGACTCTCTGGTCTCTTACAGACTCTCACTATTCCCCCAAATGACAGAAAACCGAAGCACCTCCAAGTCTGTTTGTTTCACTTCCCTTTTGTTATTTTGAAAAGCTTGAGATTAACAAAAAAGGATTTGTGATAGACTGAGCATCAGCATGTATATCATTAAAGTTCCTTTAATATTAGTTTCTTACTGTTAGTTTTGTAGGTTTCGAAGTTAGATTAGCAGAGCCATGCCTCTGTTGGGGCTTAACTCCTTCAAAAATTAATTTTTACTCCCTATTGCCATGGAAAAGATTTTTTAGTTGTAGTTTAGGTAGCAATAAAATTAGAATCACAACTGGCTGCAGAGGTGGACCCAAGTGGCATTGCTTGTAAATTGGTTGCCCTTGGTTGGGAGTCCCCCGCACACTGCCACAGGGACACGGAATGGCTGCGGGTGAGAATTCCTGTGCCTTTGGCATTCTTTGACCCTGTCATCTTGGATAAATTATTGACTGCTTAGCTCCAGTTTCTTCGTCTGTAAAATGCTGACAGCTCCTAGACAGTAATATATACCTCATAGAATTGTTAGGAGAATTAAATGAGAAAATGCATTAAAATATTTAGCCCACTATCTAGCACATGGTATGTGCCCAATAAATATTACCTGTTATTGTGAAGACACATAAGTGCGCCACCCTGGGGTAGCTCTGCCCTCTCCTTTTACCACCAAGACCACTTAGAAGAAACTGCTACATTTTCTTATAAGAGGCTCACTTTCCACCTCCAAACAAAAGCAAAATGCACACCATCGTCCAACTCCAAAAGCAGCACCACGTAAGTAGCTACAACTATGGTTCTATGAGCAAGTGAAGGGGATGGTTACATTGCACTATGCACAGGAAAACATCTTTAAAAATCCATTTTAAACATCTCTGCTTTTTCCTCAGAATTTCTCTCCATATATACTGTCCCATCTGTTATTTCTTAGTCCTCAACTTCCCCAGTTGTACCCCTCCTCCCATGCCTCCTTATCCCTTCGTCTACATACTCCTCCCCATTCTTATAAATTAAAAATATCAATTTATAAATTTCTATGAAGTGAAAGAGGTGATATCTGTACCACCATCAGTAGATCAATTAAAGTATGTTTTAATTATACTTTATATCTTATAGTTTGTGTTAAGATTTGGTGTCAAAAGATTATAGAGCACTAGAATGCTTTTGTTTACATCCATTAGAATGCCAAAGTGGATGGATGCTTGCAATAGGTTCCCCTAAATGCAATGATCCTATTGGCCACAATATGCTGTTCGTCAGATACTGTCCTCCAGGGGGCGATCACCCAATGCCAGGGCAAGGAAAAGGGGCCCTAGAGCTGGAAAGCATTTTTGAAGGTGTGTTTCTGCCTTTTAAGGGTGTTACAAACGCTAGCACCTCAGACTTTATGCAGATCCTTTTCCCAGAACCTTGTTGGCCCCAAAGCAGAGGGTGTGCCCTAGCCCATGGACCAAGTGGAGAAGTCTCTTTCTTGCCCTTGCTTCCAACATGGAAAAGCCTCTGAGAAGTCTGAGACAAGGTCTATATGAGCCTCATGGATTGACAGCCTCACTGAAAAATAGATTATGGTGTGTGCACATGCCTGTGTGTGTGCTACAACTTCTCTATTGATGAGATAGGTTGGAACCTATGCTACAGAAGGAGAAATCTATCCCAGGTAGGCATGTGAGAAAAGAGAGCGAATGGGAAAAATGAAGTGACATCTAAACTGAGGCTTGAAAAAACAATCTGAATTACCCAAGTGAAAAAGGCAGTGCAAGAAAAGTGTCTCTGGCAGAGGGAAAGTGAGTGTAAAGACCCAGAGGTAACAGATAAGCTGGTATGTTTTTAAGAAATAAAGGCCAGCCTCACTTGGTATTTTCAGGAGGTCTTATCCAGCTATGAAACAGGCTCACTCTGCTGAATTTCTCACCTGCAACAAGAAAGGATTCAGGCATGGAGACCTGTAAATGGTCAAGAGAAACTTGCTGGGGCTTAGGCCACCTTCTGTTCCTCTCATCTTTGACACAAAGCACAGGTGGGTGGACAGCAACACTCACATATTTGATCTAGCCCAACTGCTTCTCAGTCCTTAACGTTCATGTGAACTGTCTGGGAGTCATGTCACAATGTAGAGTCTGATGCAGTAGATCAGGGGTGAAACCTGCAACTCTGACAAGGTCCCAGATGATGCCCATGTGGCTGACCAGTTTGCGTAGCAAGAGTTCAGTGACTCAAATCACAGCTTGCTTCTCTGAGTGAGACATCAGTACATCCTCAGCTCACAATCACTTAATTAGGAAAGTAATGTTATTATCTAGTCTCTTTGATCTTTCATCCTGGAAGATATTTTAAAGACCAACTGGTCCAATTACTTCATTTCAGAATGAAGGAAACAGCCCAGAAATGACAGGTGACTTGCTTCAGGTCACAGAGCTATTAGTGATGATAAAGTCAGGAATACTCACATTCTTGCCCAGGAGGGTCTTTCCTACCCACCATGCATCTACTCCTCTTCAAGAAGTCCAGTCAAAGATTCCATGCAATCTTTGGTTGCATGGTTTGGGGAAGAGGTTTCAGAGAGTGGAAGAAGAAAAGAATTTGGTCAAAAATCATAATGACATGACCGTACATGGGATTCTAGAACCAGGTTGTGTTCAAATTGGGGTAGGACTTCTCAGTCTAGGCAATTTATTTTGTATCTTTCTAAGTATGTGTCCACAAATTAAATAACCTGAACCACATGCTTTACTTTCTTATAATGCTGCATTTGTGGTACACAATATTCCAATATAATTTTTCAGCATTTTTAGTATTTTCAAAATTCCAGTAATTTTAACAAAATTTTAACCTGATAGGGGAAAAAAATAGTGCCATATGTCCAAACAGATATATCTCCAACTAAAAGATATATGTAATAGATTTATTTCTGTTATGCAAGCTGTAAAAATTTTAGTCATTAGCAACAACAACAAATGTACTGGTTCTTACTTATACATACATGATTTTATATAGAAACAAAAAAATTCTTACGCTAAACTTCCCAAATTTAGAATTTTCCAGTATCCATGCCAAGTAATTGGGCAGAGCTTCAAGAATTTCCTTTCTATCTAGGCCTTTTTTTTTTCTCTTGGTAAATAAGTAGTATACTCGGCATTCTTTATTTTGATATTGAACTATCCTAAATAGCCACATTCAGGTTTCTACTGATCACTCATGTTAACAGGCACTGTTTAACTATCCTTATGTTTTTAAGCATCTCTTTTCATTTGTTTCTTGATTTAAAAGGAAAACAAATCCTATTGCCCTCAAAAATTTCTACTATTTAAAGTCATGTTTAAAGAAATATTTTGGTTAACTTTAGATAAATTATTCTAATAAACTTCCAAAAAAATCTTTATGATGGTTAAATTTTTCCAAGCCCATAGCATTTTCATAACTAAGCTCATAAGAATGATGCTTTAGTGATGGTTATATTGAAAGTCTCTTGTCAAACCACATAATATAGTTGGGTATGGCAGAGCAACTTACAGACTTGTAACTTGTGAAATGATCGATAAGATGGAGTTGATCATTTTAGAAATATAACCAAGTCTCAGGGTCTTGGAAAATCATCAAAGTAAATCTGTTCAATATAATAAAAGACTATTAGAAGGTGGTTTGCTTTTTCTCATTTGAAGTTAAACCACAAGTCACACCTTGTCCTACATATACAGAATGATATATATGTGTTTGTTTCACTTCAGCACAAAAAAAGCCTATTACCTGCCTGCTATCCTCATCTTCAGAAAGGAGCATTCGTTCCAGCATGGTTGACTGTGCACATTTTTACAACTCCTCACTTAATAAAAATTTCAGGATATCGAACTTTAAAAGGTACAAATAAACTGTGCTGTAAATCCATTCTACAAACCTAGGCCCACATGTATAGAAGGTGACAAACATGCCTCTTATCATTCTCCACTTTGGCCTCCAGGAGAGGGTCTGTCTCCAGCCTCTGAGGTCATCTGTTAAAGCTCCATTGCCCAGTTAGTGTCAGGTGCCATCAGAACTTTGCCCAATTACCAAAATACTCATCTGCTACTCTATCAGAAACAACAGTAAGATCCGTGCATTAGAAGATTAAGCCGCATGTTATTAATGGACCAGTTGAAGGAAGCATACTCTAGTGACTGTTATAAAACAGTGGCCTATCTATTAACAATTATTTATTTCAGGAGTTCTTGGGGCTTACTCTTTTGCTTCACTGAGCCAAAAAATATTTATTGAGCTCCTACCATGCATCAGGCACTGGGCTGCTGCTTGGAGATATAAAATTAAATAAAACAAGCACAGTCTCTCCTGTGTAAGGTTATTATTGCAAACCAAAAATGTGACCAGATAAATACTGTCAGTGCAAAGGGAGATACAAATCTAAATAAGGTATAAAGTTGTTTGGAAATCTTGTTTCCCTCTTTGAGTTCCACAATAGTTTTCTTCTTATATAGTTTATTCAAAACATGATCATCGAACATCACCTACTAAGTATCAGGCATGGTACTTGATCTTGAGAATATAGATATGAAAAAAGATATAGCCTGTATCCAATACACAGGTGTTAGAATATACACTAGTGGAGGAGACAGAATTGCACAGTTACAGAAATAATTAAAACCATTTGCTAAGAGCTATGAAGCAGAAGTGCCAAGTGCTATAATAGGGCTATTGTGGTCTTATGTGCAAAAGTCTTGTGTATACAAGAGTATACACAAGATATACACTTGTCCATCTCTTTATCATACACAAAGCTTAGAGAAGTACATTTTTAAAAACTGACAAATAAATATTTGTTGAGTTACTGATCCCTGAATTTAAGAATGGGGTCAGAAAATCAATCCTTAAAAATGAAAATATTAACAAAATAACTAGTTACAATACTTTTTACTGCTGTTCAAGGACATTGCCAGTTCTCCTCTTCCAAGCACATGGTAGAATTGAACTTTCCTACCCTTTGAAGATAAGCATGCCCATATAATTTGATTTGATCAGTGAAATATTAGAATTGATATGTATCACTTCCAGCTAAAACCTTTAAGAGGAGTGTGAGATCACATGCATTTTCCCCCAGCCATGACCAGAGCATTCTAGATGAGGGGTGTGGTCTGTTTAGCCTGCATCCTTGGCTGAGCGAAACACACAACAGGGCCTCCCTGACCAGACAGGTACGTGTAACCCAGTGCTGAAATAACCTTTGTTGTTTTAGTTCTCCCAAATTTTAAGGGTTGTTGAAACAACAAAGGTTATTTCTCAGATATTATAATAGCCTTTTCTTGTAGGACTTTAATCTAACTCATATTAACTGATAACCTAAAGCTACACAGGTTACCTATTGTAGAAAGTTTAAGGTGCACAGGGGCGTCTAGGAGAAGATAAACTACTGATAAGACTTGAGCACTTCCTAAATCTCAGCAAAACTTAGAGTGCTCCCTGAAAAAGTAAATATCCCTTTGAAGCGGATTCTATAAAATGTAATGTGTTTGTTGTAAGGAAGTTTATTACTGTTATAGAAGTATTTTGCATGTATATGACTGATAAGAAATACTCAAAGAGAAGAACAGACAAAAAGACTGTATCACTGTCTCTATTGTGCTCTGATTTAGTTACCAGTTATTACAGAACTTTGGTCATAATGAGAAAGGATCATATTCTAGGACATATTAGAGTGAAGTTATCATCAGCTTAGTAACACCCAATTATCTTTTGCAGATTCTGTATTCACTAAGCAACTTTCTCTGTTTGGATTCCTGAATGTATCTTACTAGCTTGCCACGTATATCTGTTGTTAGGAATTAATAATTTGACATTCTCCTATGAACATGATTAACTAGACTATATTTTGTAAATTTGATCATTTTGGGATAATTTGATTTTTATAAAGTTTCTCAATAGCATTATTGAGACCCTGGCCCTACATCAGTGTCAATTCTATAAAGCAGCGATTTCCAACCGAGGTGTCACAGCACACTGGTGTGCCTCAAGAATTTTTAAATCATGCAAGAAATACTTGACTATTTAGTTAGGGACACTGACCTCTTTTCCCTTAGATTGTCAAATGCAAAAATGACAGCAACTACCCTAGCCAGTGTGGCTGGTTGGTTGGAACATCATCCCATAAACGGAAAGGTCATGGTTCAATTCCCAGTCAGGGCACATGCCCAGGGTGTGGGTTTGGTCCCTGGTCAGGGTGCGTAAGAAAGGCAACGGATCGATGTATCTTTCACACATTGATGTTTCTCTTCCCCTCTCTCTCCCTCCCTTCCCCTCTCTAAAATTAAAATGCATGTCCTCAAGTGAAGATAAAAAATAAAAAATAAAACAACAGCCAACACAATAGCCATCAGAGTAAATGAATCAAAATTATACCTATTTTTTGTCAGATCATTAAAAGGTATGTACTTTTGGGTGTGCAGCAGAATTTTAGTAATTAATTTACATGTGCTATGAGATGAAAAAGGCTGAAAATTGCTGAACTAATGTGCTGAGGTTGCAAGGCACTCAGTCTGAAATGGCTGTCAGCCTTATTGGGGCACATTTGGGGCTGGAAGACCACACTGTCAGCACCTTAACGAAAATCGCAGCTATGGCTGGAAAGTTACATAGGTTGAAGTTATGAGAAATGAAAGACATATTTACAATAACAATCTTGATCTTAAAGTTAGAGTTGATACTTTCAGCAGTCAAACTGTAAGGTTGTTCAAATGACCACTAGCTCCCTGCCGTCAAAACATATGAAGTGGAATGTTCAAAAAATAATCTTTCTGAACTGGACTATCTCTCAACATTTAATGTACTTGTGTTTTTGCTACTTGTAAAACATCACCATTATGAATACTTTGAGAACTATTACTAACATGTATTTTATTAGAAAGGTATTATTTCTCTATCTTATATGATCCATAAGCTTAACCAAATACTGAAGTGTAATTTATTATGTTCAGAGTCTCATATTTTTAGTTAAATATACTTCTAACTTTATACATGCAATTGTAAGAAGGAGGCAAGAATTCATGTGACAGACATTTGATGTGCAATGATCTTAACTAGAGAAATATTAGTCTCTTAAGCAATGGGTTTTAATAGTTATTCTTAAGTAATGACAAATGTCCCCAGTATACTGAACAAATTTCAATGGGGAAGATCATAGACAATGATCTAGAAAATGTTAACTGGAAACAAGAAAATGTATTGAACATAAAGGAAACAAAATGCATTAGTACAATAGCAATAATAAAAAATAAATTCAGAAGAAACCACTGTGGAAAATACTAAATAAGAAAAACACCAAAGATGTTAAAGATGAAAGGGGAAGCTGCAGATAACTGATCATTATTTCAAAACTGTTCCAAGAAGAACTGTAGTCCATGGCTGATTTTCCTTCTGCACATAATATTATGTAAGAAACAGTTTTCAGTTTGTGTAGTAATATTTATGCTGCAACTTTTTATGTAAATATGTTTATAAATATTAATCATCCCCACAACAACACTGTGAGCTAACTAAGACATGCACAGAGATGACAGGCTGAGAGCTGAAAGTGGTGTTTGGCTGCGATGCCAAGGGCTGCTGAGGGAATTCATAAAAGAGCTGACAACAGAGTCAAAAGTGCCGCCTGGGCAGAGGAAACTGTCAGGGCTTTCTTGTCCTGTCTTGACTCCTGTCCTCCACGGTGACACACAGCGTCAAAAGCACCTGCTTCCACATTTCCCCTGCAGGGTCAGCAAAGCTATCACAGAGGCTTCTTCTGTCTTAGCGCTTGGTGTTTCACAGAGTTAAATATCTCACTTCCCATTAGAAAACAAGACATATTTCACAGCAGAGACCTGCTTCAAGAAGTCATCCATGAGTCCAATGAGAGAAGTCTCCTTTGGACATAAGAAGGAGTATCATTGCATTCTGCAAAGCTAAAATCAATCATACTTGTACTGACTCATCTGAATTCTTAGTGACTAACACCTTTGTTTACATGCTTTTAATGTTAGGGAGTTTATAGTTTGTATGTAGCTGCTGGTGACTAACTCTCCCGGTTTACCCGGGACTGAGGATCTCACAATACAAAGGACTTTCTGTATTAACATTGGGGAAGCAACAGGCAAACCCAAATAATGGTTGGTCACCTTACCTGTGGGTAATGAAATATGCTGGTTTTTCTTTGTTTATTTTATGTGACTAATGAATTGAGTTAAATCAGTTGTCTTATTTCTGTAGGTAAATAGACACACATAGGAGAAGTTAAATTTGAGCAAAAAAATTAATATAATTTTTAAAATATACCTTTTAGTTAGTCTGGCCAAATTTTCATACAGTTAAGTTCATATACTGTATTCTAATTTCCATGGGGTAGGAGCATCACTAGATATAAAAATCCATATGGAAAACTCATTTTAAAGGGAGCTGGAGGTCAGTGGAGGTGGGCAAATGAGGGAAGAGAGACTTTGCTTGGAGGATGGGTGCAGGATGCAGGGTGCAGATGATGTTTTATTGAATTATGCACTTGAAACCTGCGTGGTTTTGCAAACTGATGTCACTTCAGTACATTCAATAAAAAATTTCTTTCCTTGAATAAGAGTCAGACTGAAGAGGTTAAACTGCCCCTATCCCATCACAAGGCTTCTTCTCACCTACGGTCCTCGGCCACCCTACCTTAGAGCCTAACTCAGGGGTGTAGGAAACTTCCTAATGCTCTCCAGGGCACAAGACAATCAGGGCCTGCCCTGTTTTCTGCCTCGGCTCCTCCACCTGCTAGGCCATGCTAGATAAGGCCTTCTCTTAGAGATTACAGTCATGCTGACTACGACCTGGGAAGCAAGAGCACTCCTTGTTCTGAGGTCTCCCCATCATCCCCTCCCGTATGAGTGCTCAGCCAGAGGAGAGAAGCAGAGATCAGGCCCATTTCAATCACCCAAGGGGGTCTTAGCTATCACCAAGCCCCCTCTGATTCTCTTCTTTCCACCTGCTTGTTGACCTCTTCCCTCCTTTTGGGAGAGAAACCAGCACTTATGTCATCATCTACGCATTTCTCTCCCGTGGGTGGCATAGACTGCTCTGTCCCCCAGGCTCTGGCTTTTCTCTGACTATTTACTGTCTATGTGACTATGAAGACATAGTTTTTTTTTATTTTTAATCTCAT
This sequence comes from Anoura caudifer, assembly GCA_004027475.1. Lineage (NCBI taxonomy): Eukaryota > Metazoa > Chordata > Mammalia > Chiroptera > Phyllostomidae > Anoura > Anoura caudifer. Next base: position 153,278 of record PVKU01001340.1, on the reverse strand, counting down.
TATCCCCATTTTCTCATCTGGAAAAGTGAGAATAATTATAGTATCCACATCATATAGATTGTTGTAAAGATTAAATGAGTTAATAGATGTGAAATGTTTATAAAAATTTTGACACAAAGTAAGCGCTCAACAAAAGTTAACGTTTTTTGTTTTGTTATGATTAACTTTTTTTTATCTTCATACAAGGACATTTTTTTCATTGCTTTTAGAGAGAGAGGAAGAGAGAGAGAAACATCAATACGATTGGCTCCCTTCTAGTATGTACCCCAACCAGGGATTGGACCCACAACTCAGTTAAGTGACCTTACTGGGAATCGAACCCACAACCTTTCAGTCTACAGGATGATTCTCCAACCAACTGAGCAACACAGGCCAGGGCTTCTGATTATTTAAATTCCAGCTATAAATTACAAAAATAGTAATCTTTTTTTTCTTCCACAAGCTGCTTCTTACAATATAGAAACCCTTTCTTTTACAACTTGCTGTTCCTAGTAAGGACTCAAAAGTCTACCTTGAAATTCAGGTGAGAAATTAACTCTCTTCATTTAGAGTTCTTGTGTGCCCTCCTCTTTTTGGCCCTGAATCCTCTGCTCAGCTTTAACTTGAAAGAGTGTCTCTCAATCCCAAATTAAGGTATAAAAAAGAAAAAACACACAAGTGATATTAGTTCATCTTGCTAGTTATGTGACCTTGGCAAGTGGCTTAAATTTTAGAGCCTTGAACTGCCTCATAATAATAATAATTTCATGATTGAGTAAATCAATCAATGATTATTTATTGAGTACTATATAATAGACACCTTGTCTGGTCCAGGAGATAAAACCTTGAACCAGACTGACATCATCACTACCCTCATTGAGTTTATAGCCTAGCATGAAAGCTAGAGATTAAACCATTAATTATAGGTAAATGCAGTAATGTCGATTGTAATGAAAGCTACAAAGGGGACTTCAACCTGATCAGAGGCTTCCTGAGGAAGAGACATTTAAGCTGAGGCTTGAAGTGAGAGGCTTTATTGAAGACTTGAAGATGAGCTAGGATAAAGAGTAGAATAATGACTGATGAAATGAAATGAAATGAACTCAACCAGTTGTCTTATTTTGTAGACAATCAGATATACATGGTGCAACATTAAATTTGAGCAAAAGTAAAAATCTTTCATGATAATGTCATGTGCAAAGTAGTGACAAAGGAAGAAACCTCACATTTCCTAGATGCCCAAAGAAGGCCTTTGTGGCTGGATTGAACAAAACAAGGACAGTGGCAGAAGGTGAGAATGAGTTATAAGGGCTGGACCTGCAGGACCTTCTAGGCTCTAGAATGTGAAAATGTACTGAGATAATAAATATAAAATTTTGGCACTTAACAACCTTTCACTTAACATTAATTCCTTAACATTCCTTAACAGTGATTCCTTTCTGTAAATTCCTTCTGCAATGTAGTATTTCTTAACTTCATTATAATTGTTGGTGTTCTTCATATTTAGTATTTTAAATGAAATTGAGCCACTTCACATATAGTCTCATCTCATAAATAACTTGTATATCTGTTTATGCTAGGAATACTCTCATCAAAAGTTTATATGTCACACAACTCCACTCTAAGAAGACAAGCAACCCAATTAAAAAATGGGCAAAGGACTTGAACAGACACTTCTCCAAGGACATACACAGGGTCCAGAGACACATGAAAAGATGCTCAGTATCACTAGCTATCAGAGAGGTGCAAATTAAAACTACAATGAGATACCACTTTACACTGATCAGAATGGCCATCAAAAACAAAGCAGCAATCAACAAGTGTTGGAGTGGTTGTGAAGAAAGGGGGACCCTAGTGCACTGTTGGTGGGATTGTAGACTGTTACAACCACTATAGAAAACAGTATGGAATTTTCTAAGAAAACTAAAAATGGATCTGCCTTTGGACCCAGCAATTCCACTGCCAGGATTATATCCTAAGAACCCTGAAACACCACTCCAAAAGAACCTATGCACCCCCATATTCATAGCAGCACAATTTACAATAGCCAAGTGTTGGAAGCAACCTAGGTGACCATCAGTAAATGAACGGATCAAGAAACTATGGCACATTTACACAATGGAATTCTATGCAGCAGAAAGAAAGAAGGAGGTCCTACCCTTCGCGACAGCATGGATGGAACTGGAGAGCATTATGCTAAGCGAAATAAGCCGGGTGGTGAAAGACAAATACCATATGATCTCACCTTTAACAGGAACCTAATCAACAAAACAAATAAACAAGCAAAATATAATCAAAGACACTGAAATTGAGAATAGGCTGACAGTCACCAGAAGGGAGAGGGGAGGGAATTTTAGGGGAAAAGGGGAAGGGTTTACTGGAACAAGTATAAAGGACACATGGAAAAAAACTAGGGGGGTGGAAATGGGAGGGAGGTGGGGAGGGCTGGGGCAGTGGGCTGGGATGGGAGTAAAAGACAGAAAACTGTACAAAAACAACAATTAAAATAAGATTTTTTAAAAGTTTATATGTCTATTACCAAATAATGGAAGATTTTCCAAAAATTATTCATTTTTACCTTACAGTATGTTACAATGGGTGTCATACACGTATGCATATATGAGTATACAGATATATAGATATATGAGCTCTATTTATATATGTAAATTTAGAAGTTTTAAACAGAAAAGGTTAAAATTACTTATCTCTAAATTCTAAAGCCATCTCTCTATTCTGTTTTAAAGAATTCTGCATTACCCCTCATTTTATCCTTCACATATTTTATTTTCAACTGTTGTATCTTTTTCTGATTTTTAAAAAAGGACTCCACTATTAAATTTTTGCTATCATTTTTTAACAAATGAAAATGTGTCATTGCCTTATATCAATTTTAGTCTTTGTACAACTACAACAGTAATAAAGAGTAATAAACAGTAATAAAGAGGTAAAGGGTGTGAAATAACCTGTAAGCACCATGCCAAACTGACTTCGGTTGGTCACCAACATATCTAATGCCTTTGTTGCATTAATTCTGAGGATAAAAACTGGTAAGTGAATTTAACTGCTCCAAGGTCTCACATCTCACATTTCAGATCGACTCGTGTGTGTGTGTTTCTCTGACTAATGTGGCACAGTGAGCTGGCTGTGCTGATGACGTTGTAGGCCCGGGCGGTATTCATACTTCTAACATGTAAGCGTTCTGTGCACTGATTCTCTAACATGAAATAACAGTGATAATAACAACAACAAAAGGCCTTTCACTGTGCCAGCAATTTGAATCTGGACTTGTCAGAGAAAGGTACTGACCAAAGCAAGGAAAGTAGGAAGGTAATATTACAAACTATTTTGACTATAGTACATCTGCATTCCCTTGAAAAATTTCTCTCCCAATTAATAAACATACTTTCAGCCACCCAAGGACAGTTCCAAATTATCCATGTATCAGATTGATTATTAGAAAAATAAAAGGAATGAAAACTAAAAAGTTTTAAGCCCTTACCACATTAGATTAATAAAGTAATTCATTAAAAAAGAGGCGTATTATGCATTTTATCTTGTGTTCTTACCTGTGATGTTGGTGTTGTCATTTACCTTCATTACAAAATAGAAAACTCAGGCTTAGAGGCCTTAAGTAACTTACCTGAGGGCACACAGGATGGGCCAAGGAAAAATTAGCCCCCAAGGTGTCCGATGAGAAGTCTCCACCGCTCACATGGCAGTGGGATGAGCACTTCCCTCAAGACTCCTCCGTGACTGAAAATGCCACCTAGACTGCCATCCTCCCCACCTTGGAGCGTGCAGGGCTGCCTGCCCTTCCTTTCAGAGATGCCTGTTTGCTTCAGCTTGCTCCTCAGGCAAGTGGTCTTTAAGCTCCAGGGCTTGATCTCACTCATGTGGAACCTAATAAACAAAATAAATTGGCAAAAAAAAAAAAAACCAAAGGCATGGATACATGGAACAGACTGACAGACCTCGGAGGGGAGGTCAGTGTGGTGGGGAGGGTACTGGAAGAGATTAGCCAAAGAACATATATGCGTGCATGTGTGCATAGCATGGTCCACGGACACGGATAACAATGTGGTAAAGGTTCGGGGTGGGGCTGAGTGGACAGGAACAAAGAGGGGGGAATGGGGGAGAGGGGAACACCTATAAGAGTGTCAACAATAAAAAAATTAAATAAATAAAGACCAGGAATTCTCACTTACCTCATTCAATTTCTAATTTCATCCTTTTAAGTTCAAAGTGCTGATTCCATTTGATCTTTTTCTACATTATGGCCTATCTCTCCTCTAACCTAAACTGTAATTGCCCCTTAACTTCTTTCCTACTCACTGTATTCATTTACACATTCCCTTACTTACTGAACAATTATTTTCTGACTATAGTTACATCCTCACTTAACCCCTGGTTGTGACTTTAGGCAAAATGCCATAAAATGAAACCAATTTTACCACAGGGTAATTGATATACACAAGAGTCAACATCCTGTCACATATTTCTGGTCACAAAAATATCACCAAACTTCTAAATAAGTACCTAAGACACTTGTAATATTAAACATTGAAATAAATGTGAGATACACATGCATTTAAGAAAGATTGCTAACAAGCAACTAGCAAGCGGCTTATTCTAGTTCAGGGTCGTGGGAGGCCGAAACCTCCTTGCAGCTCAGAGTGCAAGGAGGAAACCCATGCTTGACAGAACGCCCTTCCATCACAGGGTGCATCACACACTCCCACACTCACTCAGACTGGGACAGTGTGACCCACCAGCTCACCTGCCGAGCACATCTGTGATGTGTGGGAGGAAACCAGAGTCCAGAGGAAACTCACACAGACATGAGGAGAATGTGCAAACTCCACACAAACAGTGCCCTTCCATCCAATTGAGTTTTTTTTCTCACCAACATTATAACGAAATAACCAACAAAATGATGTTATTTAAGGACCTGTAGTACTTCCTACATGCCAGGCACTAGGGAAAGTCTGGGCATCTTTCTGTCAGAGAAATGGGAAGTCACCTTTTGTAGGTCATAGATCTTAATGTAAACTCTGCCTAGGACCACATGCCTCTATTTGTTCCAACCCTTACAGCGGATCAGCTCTTAAGGCCACTACACACAGCGGGACGCTGACATGTCTTACAAGACCGTGTACACTGGAGAATGAAAACTGAAGGAAAATGGTTTTTTGACCCAGAAGTAGAGTGTTACCTCTCCTGGGTACCCTCACTGTCTTCCAGCAGTTGTGAACGCGGCTCCCCAGGATTTGTTGGACAGAGGCATCTCACTTGTTTGATTACACTATGGTTTATTCCCAAGGTCAAATACAATGGACAGCTTTATGGGGACAGTCCTGTTCCACTTCTAAGGCACTGTGACCAATCTGGAAAAATGGGTCTAACCAGCCTGGAGTCCAGTTGTTCCATACAGGAAAACCCTGAAGAGTTTGCAGTAGATGCACAAACTCCTGATAAGCAATGTTGGTTGAGAGGGTGTTTATGGCACCAGGCTTTGCATTAGGTATTTTAATCCTCACAACATCCCAGGTGAAGTAAATACTTATCATGTTAGACTTTGAAAATTGTGACACAGAGTGAACCATATAGAAAGAAAAGGCATTAAACTTAAACTTACAGCTTACGTTGCTGTAAAATGAACATTCATGTCACCCGTCTGAGATAAAGAAACAGAGCATCAGCAGCACGCTGACTGGTACTCGGCAGAGCCGCACTGCAGCCCCATCACGCCCTAGAGCCAACTGCTTTCCTGACTTTTCTGGAATTCAGCTTCCTTTCACTTCTTTATAGTTTCAACTCTTTAATTAACCATCCTAAGACTGTCACTTAATTTCACCTATTTGGGGAGTCGCACAGTAGCTTTTCTGTTGTGTCTGGCCTCTGCCTTCACATTGTGCCATTAAGAGCCATCCGTTCTGTGACATATGCCAGAAGTCCATGCATTTCCATTGCCGCACGGTATACATTTGTGTGTATGCTGTGCATCAATGGTATACCAACAGTTGTTTATTCCACTGGGGCAGAACTTCGGGGTTGTTTCCACTTGGGCCATTTGGAACAAGGCTCTGGTGGTGAAATTCCTGGGTTGTGGGTTATGGGTACCTTCACCTTCACTTGATACCCACAAAAAAGTTGTATCAATCTACACTTCTCCTAGCAATTTGTGAGAATTTGCATTCCTCCACACCCTCACATAACTTGTATTATCAGACTGCTAATTTTCCAGTATGATAAAATACAGTACCTCATTGAGGTTTTAGTCTTCCCTTTTCTGTTTTCCAATGATATTGAATATATTTAGTTATATTCTATTTATTTGTCCTCTTTTATGAAGTATCTACTCAGATCTTTTGACCAACGAAGAAGGAATAAGGGTTTCTGTAAGCCAAGTAAGTAAAGTATTTACTTAAGGAGGGAACAATCAACTGTGTCAAATGACATTCATGGGTACAATAAAATGAGGACTGAAGGCTGACCTTTGGATTCAACAAATGAACATCATTGGTGAACTTAATCAAAGTTTTGGTGGGGCGTTGGAGGAAAAAAATTGTCTTTGTATGAGAGAATGAGAGAGGAAGAATTGCAAATAATGAAATAGACAGCTATTCCTATCCAGTAGCTGCAAAAAGAAGAAAAAGATTTTTTTTTGTTTTAAGATGGAAGAATAACAACATGTTGTATGATGATTAAAACGAATGAGCAGAAATGAAAAATGTTGCAGAGAAGGGGAGAAAGCACTGCTTATGAAAGGATGAGATACAGTGCACAAGGGGACAGTTTGCCTTACATACAAACACAGAAAATCTGGGCAGCAATTCTCAAATGTTAGTGTGAACCGGAATCGCCTAGAAGTTTTGTTAGGATATAGATTGCTGGGCCCGACCCCCACAGTTTCTGATTCACTAGTTCTCAGGTGGGATTAAAAAAAGTCTGTTTGTAACACATTCTCATGTGCTACTGCTGTTCTAGGAACCACAATATGAGAACCATTGCTCTATAGCAATAAGAGGAGAGGTAGAGTACCTAAGTGTTATGCTAGTCAGTAGTGGGTTATTTTTCCAGACAAACAGAAGCTTGGTCAACACTTAAAGGTGGGAGTGGTAGCAGGTTGACAAGAGGAAAAACACAAAATAATTGTCTAGAACAGGGGTATAATGGGTGCACCAGTACAGTAAAGTGTGATTGCCAAGTGGCAGTAAGTACTCACTGAACTGCAGGTACAATTGTTGTGTGTGTTTTCTTCAGCCAAGATTAGCTGCTCAGGTATAAATACAAAACAAAGAAAGAGCTGGATTTAACCTTTATATCCGTTAGCTATTGCTGCGTAACAATTAACCCCAAAACTCAGTGGCTTAAAACAGTATTTATTGTTCAGGAATCTATGGCACACTGGGTAGCCTTGTTGATCTGAACCCAGCTTGGCTGATCACAGCTTGGCTTATATGTGCCGGCCTTATGAGCCGACCTCTCAAATGCCGACATTTGAGAGGTCACATGCTGAGGTCAGCTCACAGGTCAGTGGGGACTAACTACCTTTGAATGGTCTTGTTCACATATCTGGCAGTTTACTGACTATAGGCTGGGATGACTGGAGTGACTGAGATAATGTCTCATTATGCAGCAGGTTGCCCAGGCTTATTCACATTGCAGTAGCAAGGCTCCCAAGAAGAGGGTGCAGTCTCTCAAGGCCTCCTGTGACTTAGGCCCAGAACTGGCAAAATATCTTCCACTGCATGGTCTTGGCCAAAGCAAGTCAGAAAGCTAAACCCAAATCAAGGAGTAGAGAAATATTCCTAACAGGAAGGGTAGCAGAGTCATATTGCAGGGGGCATGCATGCTGGCAAAGGAAAAAATATGGTTGTTTTTGAAACCTACCACTACCGGGGTTGTGATTTTTTTTGTAAGAGTGTGAAAAGGTGAAAAAGGAAGACAGAAATTAAGGATGTATCAATTAAGTGATTATAATGATGCTTCACAAATACTCAGCTGGGCAGAAAGAAGTGAGGACATAATGGCAGTGAAGGACAGTGAAAAGGAGGTGGGAATCATTGGGTTACAGAGAGCAGTGAATGCAAAGAATAGGTGGAGCTGAAAACCTCAGTGACAAGATCATGGTAAGAGAGAAAGTAAAGGACTTGAGAGACTAGGGTACTGGAAATTAAAAATTAATAAAGAAGTGGAAATGAAAAAATTACAATGACATAGAAGTTAAAATCTTCAAAGATTAGGAAATGTGGAAGGGGGACTGAGGTGGGTTGGTAAATAAATATAAATATGTATATATGAATATAAATATGTATGTATATATACATATGTATGTATGTGTATATATGTTTTGTATGTTAGGATTGGTTTGTAAGGACATTCATTCAACTTATAGCAGTAACTACTAGGGAGAGAAATGATGTGTTCAGAAATGGTGAAAGGAAATTTTCACTTTCATTTTGTTTGCTTGTTTTTTTTTTCCACAGCATACATGGATTATACATAAACATCTTCAGTCTAAAGAAAAAAACTCAAATATAAAAAGAAAATAGAGCTTTCAAAAGAGGCCGAAGTGGCTGACTTATTGTCATACAGATCTGGATTTGAATTTCATGTGTGAAATAAGTATGCTCTTATCTACTTCTGTGTCGTGATGATTAAGTGAGGGCATCATTTAATGTTCTTAACACAATGCCTGACATATGGAAGAACCTCAACAGTGTTCGCTCTTTTTCCACTCACTGGCAAGTCCCCCACCCACATGCAAATGCACTGGGTGAATGTGTGCCAACCACAAGGGGCAAAGAGGGAGAGACAGGACAGAGAAGGACATGTGTGACCCAGAGACTCCATAGCACTGTGACTCTCCATGAAGTAATCTCATCTCTGGAAATGAAAAGGAAGAAAGATAAAAGGAGGAAATGGGCCTGTTGCTCATATTGCTTGCAGGGCTAATTTCCAGAGGAGACTAATAATAATAAATTATGTACATATCGACACTTCCAACAGTAAGCCATAAGCAGCATTTATTCAACCATTCTCATTAGCAACTGTTTACTTGTCCAGATGACATTTTAAAAAATATAGCTTTAAAAGTAAGAACCAATTGCAGCAGATCAAAACTATTGTTTTTCAAGGGCCAACAATCATAATAAATAGAGTTCAGTAGGCAGTATTATCTCAATATAGGCAGAATCTAATAATGGAAAGTAAGAGGATTCTTTGAACCTCAGAATAAAATATGCAAACCAAAGTTTCCAAAATAAGTACTTTTTCTACATGATATGCTATTAGCAACTAAGTGTTACTGAGTAAGTTAATTCCTAGGTCCCCAAAATGTTGGCTTAGGCCATTTTTACCCTGTGATTTCTTATACAGCCTTCATGAGAGCTCTTGGTGTGGGTAGTGAAGAGTTTATTGAAGGTCAAATAAAGAATTAGTGCCTGACACACTTACACTGGTATTTGACAGAACTAAAAATTAATGGTTGTCAGAACACTGCCTGAAATTGTGGCTCCACGTAATTAAACTCTCATTATAAGTGTGAAATGTGAGAACAAGGGATTCAGAGTATCAGTGAAATGTAGTGCCTCCTGCCTCCAAGTAAAAGCTTCCTTGCGCCCATTAAAAAACTTCATGATGGATGAAGATAGAAACTACGAATGGAAATTGATTCATTTATTCACTCATTTACTTATTCAACGAACATTATGTGCCAGATTGTACTAGGTACTAAGATACAAATGAGAACAAGACACAGTCCCTAGTCTGAAACAACTCACCACGAGTACAGTAGCTTGATATAAAAAAAGATAATTAATAAAACAAGCCAACAAAAAGATATCTCCAGCTCCATGTACCTAGGTGAAATACTTAATCTTTTTTTCCAAAGGTAATATGGGAGATAGCTTGCATGGAAATAGAAATTAGGAAATGAAGGGGGGTGTGATGGTTGATTTTATTAGCTGGGATGACTGGTCACAGGGTGTCCAGATAGCTGGTAAAACATTATTTCTGGGTATGTCTCTCAGGGTATTTCTGGAAGAAATTAGCATTCCAATCAGTAGACTGAGTAAAGTCAATTTCCTTCACCAGTGCAGGTGGGCATCATCCAATCTATTGAGAGCCTGAATACAACAGAAAGATAGAGGAAAGACAAGTTCTTTCTCTTCTTGACATAGGGCATCCACCCTCTCCTGCTCTCACACATCAGGGATCATGGTTCTTGGGCCTTCAGACTCATAGTGAATTGTCCCACCAGTTTTCCTTATTTTCCAGCTTACAGATGATAGATTATAGGATTTCTCCACCTCCATAATTGCATGAGCCAATTCCTAAAATAAATGTATACATCTATATCTGTATCTACATCTATATCTATATCTATTACCTGTCTATTTATCTGTCTATATCTCCTGTTGCTTTTGTTTATCTGGAGAATCCTGACTGATACAAGAGAGAAGAACATTTTGGGTAGGGTGTGCAGCATAAGTTGAAGAAGCCATGCCAGACTAGATGTACTATACTATAATCATCAGATTTTGTGTCATCTCCCTCTCTGAACCAAAGACCCCTCGTGGGAAGGCACCACTTTGTCTACTTCTGTATTCTAGTGTCTAGCATAGTGCCTAGCAGTGGCAGGCTCTCAATAAACATTTGCTAAATTAAACTAAGAAGCCAAGAGTTTACTACCACGAACAAAAAGGTCTGATAGTATTTCAACCAATCAAGTGTCCAAGCCATTCTTGGTTATATTTGTGTTGAGATATTGAACAGCTTTACCCTGCGGGCCTTAGACGAGCCTCAGAGCTTCACAAGCCCAGTCTGCCCCACCTTCCAGGCTAGCCTCTTCTGTATGCACCAGTATGCAAAATGAACATTACCATTTTCTGTATGAGCCGTGATGGGAACAAATTTGGAATGCACTGGAATAAAACATCTGTGGTGGTTTCCATTGAGTTTTATTACTTTGCATTAGGACAGAGAATACGCAGAGTAGATCACAGATGGAACAGAAAAAGGACATAGAATGAACAATGGATTGAAGACAGAATGACCAACAGATGCGCACACCATTCCCAGATACATTCATTTCCACTAAAGCCAATAAGCTTTTAGAAGAAGAGCCGCTGTACCAGATATCACTGGTAACCTGTTTCACAACCCCTCTAGCCCACCTCTGATTTCAGCCTCAACCCACCCTTGGTCATTTTCCTGTGAGCGAACACGAACAGTGCCCCACTTCCATAGAGCTCTGAGAGGCCTTCTCCTTTGCACCTGAGGGCCTTCTCTGGGACCATAGGAGCTCCAGCATCAGCACAGCCTGGAAGTGGTGTGTGGGTTAACTGTCAACCATGAGAGAACAGGAGTCAACAGATAAATACTCAGTCTTTCCTTCTTCTGGTGGACAATTCTGGGAAAGACCCTCAGTGTTTCATGGAACATCCCCATGGAATTGAGCCACTGTTGCCTGCACCAGTGACCTTAGTGGTGCCTTTTGTATTGTTATTTGTTTTTACTCTCTCCTACTTCACTACTGATTTCTGGGATCACCTCCAAATAAACCACCTGCAGCCAAGTCTTTGTCTCAGGCTCTGCTTTTAGGATAAGGCATTATTGAGAAAGATGCAGTACTTAAATCAAAGTAACCTTGAGTAAGTATACATTTTTGCCGATAGTGATAAGGAAAGAGACCCGAGAACTCGACATACATGTGCTCACTGGTGTGGCACAAGAACCATAAAAGCAGTAAAATCTGAAAGAAGAAGAAGCTGGATATAGGAGCATTCTCTTAGCATTAGAAAAAGTTTCCAGTGATTTCTTAAGCACAAGGATAGTTTCTGGACATTGACTATGTAACAGATTTTTTCATTTTTTGGCCATTTGTGTGGTCCCTGGGAAAGGGTCCCACACCCTGTCCCATTGCAAGGTTAAATCCCCACCTGGTAAGCAAAAGACCCTCCACATGAACTTGGCAGTCCAAAAGCAGAGAAAATAGGGTCCTGATTCCCATTTGGAATTCTCAGACAAGACCGTTTGCAGAGTGTCTTATGACAATATGGGACAATCACAAGGAAAGGAACCGTGGTCAGATCTAGATTGAGAGGGTCTGAGGTAGCCACCCTCCCTTCCCCTATCAGGATATTCTCCTATACCCTCCTTTTCTGGAAGTTTCCTGCGTAGGTTTCCTGGGACTGCTCAAGAGAGGTGCAGGTTGGCTGAGTGTGGACTGGCAAACCGGAGATGGTCTCAAGTCTTCTCATCAGAAGACTTTTCTGATGACTCAGTAACTGGAGGTGTTTCAGAGCTCACGCCGAGTGTGTGGCTGTGCGGCCAGAGGCAACCAAAGGCTGACAGAGACGGCTTAGCCGAGGAAAACACTTGTATGGATGCCATTAACAACAGACCTTCAGAAGTCTCTCCCCAGACTCCTTGACAGCATGTTAACCCTTCTGCAATTTAGAATTTAGAATCCCCACACTCCCAGAAGGATGGCCAAGGCAAAGGGAAGTATGGTGACATGACCATCAAGATGATAGTGAGCCCTAGCTGGTGTAGCTCAGTTGTTTGGCATAATCCTGCGAACCAAAAGTTCATTGGTTCTATTCCCGGTTAGAGCATATGCCTGAGTTACAGGTGTGGTCCTGGTCGGGGGTGCCTATGGAAGGCTGCCAAACACTGAAAATGATAGTGAGTTTAAACTAGAACTAGATGAGCTTAGCTTGAGTTTACCCACATTTTATTTCCAACTTAACAGATGTTAAATCAAGATTCCCCATCATATACTGTTAAAGTTGATCATTTGAACCTAACTCCAAAACTTAATTAAATTTCAATAATTGCAATGTCATTAGAGATTTTTTGAATTACAATTTAGCCATTTCAAACTTTAGCTTCAAGAGGAACTCATTTCATAATTTAAATATTTAGGTCTTTATTCAGACACAATCTTAATAAGATATTTCCTACCGAAAGACTCCCTTCATATGCTCCCTCTCCACCATCAAAAATAAACACATGTAAACACACACACACACACACAAAAAACACAGAAAAATTCTAAGTAGGCTTATTTACTTGTGGCAAGAGCAGAAATGGAAATAAAAAATAATGTGATTTTCATTTTTGAAATTTAAGGATTTCAAGGTTACTAGAGAAATCAAATAAAAATATATTCCTAATGCAGAACTACTGCCATCTTAAGGCCACAGCCGAGTATTACAAGTCAGCTTTTGGCCCAATTTAGCTAAATGGCTAGTATTCAATATTTAAATGATGTAGAGATTAATTTTTAGGCATTTGTATATGCCATCTTTTTCATATTTCTGAATAAACTTTATTGCCCCCCCTTAAACAAGTTATATGGCCCAGAGAAGATGTGTATATTGGGTGAGATGATATAAAAGGTTGAACACCACAATCTAGAAAAAGCACATTTTAATCTACTGAAAAATAAACAGGCTATTTTCCCCCACCCCAAAATAACAATTTAGTAAATAACATTTACAATATAGGTGTTAACATACAATATTATAAATCCACAAGAGAACATTTACTGAGTTATTTTCTTTTTTTATTTCTTTATCGTATTTTTTCTATTACCATTTAGTCCCCTTATACTGCCTTCCCCCAGCAATCACCACACTGTTGTCCATGTCCATGAGTCTTTTTTCCTTTTTGCTCAGTCCCTCTACCCCCTAACCCCTCCCCCCACTTAGCTGTCATCCTGCTCTCCATCTATGAGTCTGTCTCCATTTTCCTTGATAGTTCAGCTTATTCATTAGATTCCACATATTAGTGAAATCACATAGTATTTGTCATTCTCTGACTGGCTTATTTCACTTAGCATAATGTTCTCCAGGTCCATCCATAGTGTCACAAAGGGTAAAATTTTCTTCCTTTTTAGGGCTGAGTAGTATTCTGCTGTATAAATGCCCCATAGTTGTTTTATCTATTCATTTACTGATGGACACTTGGGCTGCTTCTAATCTTGGTGATTATAAATAACACTGCAATGAACATAGGGGTCCTTATGTTCTTTGGAATTAGTGTTCTGGGCTCTTTTGGTTATATTCCCAGAAGTGGGAGTGCTGGGTAAAAGACAGATACACTTTTAATTTTTTGAGGTAACTCCATACTGCTTTCCACAGTGGCTGCACCAGTCTACATTCCCACCAACAGTGCAAAAGGGTTCCCCTTTCTCCACACCCTTGCCAGCACTTGTTGTTTGTTGATTTATTGATGATAGCCATTCTGACAGGTGTGAGGTGATATCTCATTGTGGTTTTAATTTGCATTTCTCTGATGATTAGTGATGTTTCAAGTGTCTATTGGCCCTCTGTATGTCCCCGAAGGAGAAGTGTCTGTTCAGGTCCTTCGGCCATTTTTTTAATTGGGTTGTTTGGAGATTTGTTTGTTTGTTGTTGTTGTTGTTTTAATTTTTGGTGTAGAGTTTTGTAAGTTCTTATAAATTTTGGATATTGCTGAGTTATTTTACAGTCTAAAACTTAAGCTAGCTGTTCACAAAACTCTTATGTAGGTAAATAACAAATTAAGTAAAAGGTATACTCAAAGCTAAAGTTGCTAAATTATAGTATTATGTTTATTAAAATGCAAGTCAGTTTTAAGAATAAAATTCAATTCTAGCAAATCAGCAGCAAACATCATTACTTCTAATTTCTGAGCACTTCTAAATTATTTCATGACTTTCTAACTATAAGAAAAAACAGTATATGGAAAACAAAAAAATCGTAAAACTATACAGCATGACATTAATATTACATACAAACAAAAGTACCAAAATACTAAAACACCAACAAAAAACTTAATCCAAAGTTTCTGCCGTTTGGGGATCTGACAAAGGACAAGTGTTATCTGCTACATTTGTTACAACAACATTGACTAGAGTAGAATCTTTTTACTGACCATATTAGTCTGCTCAGACCACCTTAACAAATACCACAGACTGGGTGGCTTCAACAACAGAAAATTATTTTCTCCCAGTTCTGGAGTTTAGAAGTCCGTGATCATGGTGTCATTAAAATTGGTGTCTGCCAAAACTCTCTTCTGGGCTCACACTGCACCTTCTCCCTGCAGCCTCTCATGGCCTTCCTGTGCATGTGGTTCTGTCTGCGGTCTCTTCCTCTTCCGGTCTCTTCTAGTCGTATACAATTAGCACCCCACTCTTACCACCTCAGTTAACCATACTTACCTCCTGAAACTCCCTCTTTCCAAATATAGTCACATGGGGGGCTTAGGCCTCCAACATATGGATTGGGGGGGAACACATCGCTCCATCCCCTCAACATTTTTCCAACCTCCCCCCTTTGGCAATTCATGCAGTAGACATAGATAGATATGGATATATAGACTACATCTTTATCATCTATCAATAAACACCTATGTTGGCCATGGCTAAATAATGCTACAAGGAACACAAGAGTGCATATACTTTTCAAATTAGTGTACTCGTTTTCTTTGGATAAATACCCAGAATTGGAATTGCTGGGTGTATGGCATCTCTATTTCTAATTTTGTGAGTAATCTCCACATTGTTTTCTGTAATGGCTGCACCAATTTACATCCCCACCAATAGTGCACAAGGGTTCATTTTCTACACATCCATACCAGCACTTGTTGTTTGTTGATTCATTGATGATAGCCATGTGACAGGTGTGAGGTGATATCTCATTGTGGTCTTTAATTTGCATTTCTCTGATTAGTGATGTTGAGCATCTTTTCATATGCCTATTGGCCATCTGTCTGTCCTCTTTGGGGAAATGTCTATTCTGGTCCCCTGTCCATTTTTTAATTGGATTGTTTAGGGGTTTTATTTTTGTTTTGTTTTTTTTTGTTGTTGTTGTTTTTGTTTTTTTTTTCTTTTGGTGTTAAGTTGTACAAGTTCCAGTATGTAATATATCACTCAAAGAAACAGAAATTGGTATATGAGTAGAACAATGAACTTTTGGTTGATAATGGAACAGCTGTGGTACTTTATCAGTAAATGTGACAAAATACACAGGAAAAAAGGAAACATCTTTAGTTGAAAACAGCCTCATGACAGAAAGTGAATGTTTGTAATTAAATCCAGGGTTATACAGGGACTGGTGGAAGGGAGGGGAGCCATCTCACATGTTTTCAGAGGAGTTAGATGGAGATTTGAGGTACTGAGCAGGAAAGGTGACTGGAGCTCAAGGAGGAGTAAGATATTTCAGGATGATGAAATTTGATTATTTGCTGAATTGTCCCACAACGTGTGAACATCATTGACTCTCTAGCTCAAGATTCTCTGGATATAAGGAATAAGAAATATGACAGTTGTTACACGGCAAGTAGATATGACTGTCCATGACCGTGTCCAGGCCTGTGGGCCAACTCCAATCCCAGGACCGCTTCAGTCATCAAAAACAATCCTTTGTGCGCTTCCCTCTAGCAGTAAAAGCAGTTGTACATCTATATTACTAAGTGAAATCCCTAATGTGTCTATTTCAATCATAAAACAAGATATGCTCAAGGAGGCTCATGTCCTTCAATGAGAAGCCTACCTGAAATTTGAACTTGGCAGACACTCTATCACAGAGGGCCGAGAGGAGTGCTCAGGTCAATGCTGTGGCCAGCAGACTCATGAATAGGAAATAGGAACTAGCTATGAAATAATGTAGCCTTCTCTCTTTTTATTCACAAACATTAAAGACATGGTTGTTGGGCTCTTATGAGTGAACAGCTCAATCTTCTTGAGGATTCTTTCCTATTCCTGTTCCAAAGAGATTTGTTTGGGGCTTTTAAGAGTTATAATGGAACAAGGTATCAATTTATTCCGATGGGTCCACTAGGTATAATGTGTCCTACCAGATTGAACTATTTATTGCACTAAATTAATCCCTTGATTGGTCTATGAGCCTCATAAGGGTTAGTATTTCTAAGAGTTAAACATAATTCAAATCAATTATATTTTTATTATACCACAACTATTCATTTTTTCCATTGGACAAAGAGTTCCTTTAAATTTAAAACAGAAGCAACACAATAATAAATTTGTATTTTCTTTTTAATAAGGAGATTTGTATTTTTTTTCTTTTAAATGATTTTAAGTCCTTGCCCTTCATACTCAGGGTTTTCAGAGAGAATTAATGCCCCAAGCATTCATTGTATGTAATGGATTAACTTTTCTCCTAGACATATGAAATGATACTAGTTATATGCAGTCCTAAAGAACTGAGAAAATTGTCACTCAAATCATTAAAACCTTAAAACCTTCTGTTTGCATAAAGTTCTCTCTGCTGCAGTATATTCCATGAAGTTTTTGGTGTCCTGTCGTAGAAATATTCTTCATTACAATAAAGAATAGGATAATCAAATAACAACACCAATATTGGTCTCCTTAATCAATGTCATTTTCTATGGCACTCCAGGGAGTGAAATGTGAAAGGTGTCCCTTTTACTACTTAGGCATATACTTAGTAATTTACTATGGAATATAAAGTTTTTGATTCAACACATAGTCTCGTGGGCGGGAAAAATCTTCCAAATCCTAGGCTAGTATGGTCAGAGGAACATCAATAGATAAAATTGTCACCACAGTCTTACATTACAAGGTCAGGTCTAACTTTACAATTTCCTCGTTTCCCTGGCGCCTTCAAAACGAAACGAAGCCCTGGTTAATTTCGCGGCAAGAGCTACCAGTCAACAGGGCTTAGCCGCGCCCTCAGTCCCCGCAGCATAGGCTCAGCTCCAGGTCGCATCCCGCTTTGGAGAATCTCAGGGTCGAATCCACTAGCGAAATGAGCCAGGTGAATGACCCCAAACCGGCCCGACACAGGGATAAGAAAGCAGGACGCATGAGGGGCGGGGAGAAGCGAGCCCAGGGGCGGTGCTGCCCGGCGCGGGAAGCGCGAAAGGCTGCCACGCCACGTCCCGGGGGCGGGCGCAGCCCCGCCTCACCCCGCCCTCCCCGCCGTGTCCTGCCGGGTCCTGTCCCGCAGCGTCCTGCCCGCGCGCTCCTCGCGCTCTCCCCTCGTGTAGGCTCTTGCCGGTGCTCCCAGCACAGCCATGGCTCAGCACTTCTCCCTGGCCGCCTGCGACGTGGTCGGCTTCGACCTGGACCACACTCTGTGTCGCTACAACCTGCCCGAGAGCGCCGCGGTGAGTGGCGCGGGATGTCCAGGGCGCACGGATCGCTCTCCGTAGCGGCTAGGGCTGGAGTTTCCTCCAGGCTTAGGCGGCGGCGAGCACTGCCGGGGCCTTCAGCCGCGGCGTCTTTGCGCAGAAGTCGGGCTCCCGCCGCGAGGTGGGGCGACAGTGTGCATCTCCGGTTCCCATCCCTTGCGTTGAACACTGACTTATTGAGACCGGCCAGAATGTCAAGTTTGAGAGTGGGTTACTCAAGAAAAGGGCGGAAGGAAGGACAAGATGTTCAAGATCGTGCTGGGGAAAATGGTTCTTATGGCACAGGAAGGGCGGAGCTAGAGCTGTCCGTTGCAGATCCCAGGCCTTGGAACTTCTCTGCAAGTCATTTGGGGCAAGCAGTGCGCCTCCACAGCCACCAGGTTAAGGGCTTGTGTTTTCCTTGGCAGCGTTTTTCCTCTTGCATATCCATGCGACCACCTGTCAGTTTTTAAACAGCTAAGGCAGGGAAAGATTGTGAATTGTACTGGAAGGCACACTAGCCAAAAAGCCATTTAAGATATCGTAGCCCTAATTTTGACTTTTACCAAAAGAAGAAAATACCATTTTCTCCATGCACCTTGAATAAGTTTAATTCTGACAACAGCCTGCAAAGTTTGGGTCTTCCCTGTGATTTGGAAGGAGGAGAAAGTGGAGTGTGTGCGAAGCCACGCCTGTACCCTCAAATGAATTGTTCTCCCCCACCCCTCATTCCTTTGGTTTCACAAGAGAACGTTGTGAAAAATTAGCAGGTTTTTATTTTTTTGGTCAAAGAGCTACACATCCGAACAGAAAAGAGTGATTATGAGCACAGTGGTCCAAGTGAGGAGTCTACAGCCAGTCTGCCCAGCTTAGGGCACCAGCCCCTCTGTTACTAGCGCTATGACCTTGGGCAAGTCACTCAACCCAGGTCTGTTCTCAGTTTTCCCATTTGTAAAGTGGGGCTAATAATTGAATTTATTTCAAAAGGTTGTTACAAGGATTAGACAGATAATAGATGCATAATGCAGCGTTTTGGCAGGTGCAAGTACTGTATTTGCTTTTATGGTTGCCACCCAAACCATTTTGAAGCTTCACCGTTTATGAGTGGCACTCTAGGTGCAGACAGCCCCAGGCTCCTCATTATGGTGAGGGCAGTGCTCCCATCTGCAGTTGAGGTACCCGATCAGAGGTCAAAAAAGTGTCGTAATCACTTGCTTTCTAAGCACAGAAGCTATAAAAAAATATGTATATATATACTGTTCCTGCTCTTATACTTTTCTGCTTTCCTGTTATACAGCTGTTTCCTTAGTTATATTGAGAGTTAAGAAGGCTTTTCTTTACTCCTTGATTCTTTGGTCACTACTTCCTTTAGGTCTTTGATTCATATTTTTTTCCCTCTGTGTCTTTAAAATCCCCTCCTGGCTCACGTTTTCTGCATCTCCTCTCGTCACCTTCATTTCAAAGAAATATTGTTAAAAACCACTGTCATGTTAGAGCTAAATTTAAGCATGTGTAAACATAAGATTTCAGAATACAAGATCCTTGAAGGCAAGAATTCTTGATTACAAGCCCCAATATATGTGGTGCTTAAAGATTGAAAACAGTAACCTGTTGTGCTTTGGATCTGGTTTGGTTTATAAATCTTTTAAGTGCCTGCAGTGTGCGAAGCACCACAATAGAGTTGGGGACACAGAGATAGCACACAGGCCTTCAGATGGCCTTGGAGCGGACCGAGTTGCTGAAAGGTTAGTTCGGGTCCCCTGTGATGAGGGCTGTGTTTCCTGGACCTTGCAGCTGCCTCTTTGTTACCTGTGCCAGGGGCCCTCCTCCCTTCATCACACTCACTTCTCATATGTCAGGTCTCATCTTAAATATCATTCCCTTTTCGAGGCCTTTCCCAGCCCCCTAAACTTTACCCTTCCCCTTCTATCCCACCTCCAGTTTTCCATAAAACCCTTACTTTCTCGCAACACAGTGTTACATTTTCCTGTTTACTTCTTGAGTCTCCCAGACCCTGGAGCCATGACTCCTTGACAGGGTCGTGTCTGGCAGTTTATTGTGTGTTTTGTTTGCCTGGCAAATAGCGGATCTGATAAATAATTGTAGGATGAATTGATAGGTAATAGGTATTTTAATAACCAAAAGTGGCACTTAGAGCTACTATTCTAAAAGCATTCTGCTGTTTAGAACAGTTCGATTCATACCTCAGCCCTGTGATTAGATGTTATTATCATCACAATTGCTGTTTGGTGGTGAGGAAAGCAAAGCACAGAAAGGACAAGGGGCTTATCCAGGGTCAACCAGAAAGCAATGTGGCTTGTTGGTTACTGACCCCACAGCCACGCTTTTTGTGTCCTGCAACCTCAGAGGAGAGGCTGGGGTGAGTGATGCAAGTACAGAGTGTCGTGCAAATATGGAGCTGGGTGTGTCCCCTCCCCAGGGGGTTCAGGAAGGGCGTCCTAGAAGAGACACCTGTGCTCTTCTGTGGCTGCAGACTCAGAAGTGCATGGAGCCAGGCAGTTAACCTAAGTGTGCAAGTGGGAGAGGGGGCTGGTAGCAGCCGGGAGAGCGTGTGCCCCTTCTGCAGGCGCAGCCATGCTCGACTCAGACTCTGCCCGCACTTGCCATGAGTGATGCCTCAAGTCTTGCCAGACTTAATTCTTTTAAGAAAAATTAGAAACCTAAACTTGTATGAGAAGTCTTTCAATTTTTAAATGTTAGCTCATTTTCAGACAGCAGTATTTTGGCAAAGAAAAATACAGGATACCCAGTTAAATTTGAATTTCAAATAACAAAAACATTTTTAGTATACATATGTCCCAAATACATCATGGGATGTGCTTATATTGAAAAGGTATTTGTTGTTTATCTGAAAATCAAATTTAGCTAGGTATTTCATAATTTTATCTGGCATCTTGACTTAGGAACCAAACGTACTTCAGGCTCTGCGTATGGCCGACAGGGTACCAATTTGCAGCTGCTGTAGAGTGCTCACTATTACTCAGGTGAGACCCTGAGGAGGTCTGGCAGCTGAGCCAGGAGAGGAAGGAGGCTGGGGGTGGAGGTCCTGTGCCATGCAGGCTTCTCAGGAGACTCAGCATCATGTAAAGAAAAGCTTCAAGAACCAAGGCCTTGGGACTAGAATGGGGCTTTGAAAGGCACAGAGTCCCCTGCTTTTCTCAGCACCTGAGTTCTCTGCTTCTCGTTGCACACTGACCCCATTCTCTCCTGTTACAGAACTGTCTCCTCCGAGAGGGAAGAAACATAGCTATGGACAGCTCCCTTGGCAGCCTTTCTAGAAAGGGCTCCTTTGTCTCAAGAAGGAACCTGACCCCATCGGAATCATAGGCCCAAGCCTTAATCAGTATTGCCCAGGGGGTGAGAAACTCCGGTTGTCCAAAACTGAATAAAGTGTTTGACCAGAGGCAGGTCTAGTAATGTACAGAACCATCGCTCGCTGGAAACTGGCCAGGCTGGGAGTATTTCTACCATGAAAATGGGCAAAGGCTACAAGTGAGGGCCCTTTTTTAAAACCAGCACGTGACCGATAATAATAGCAATACTTACATTGAATTTACTTGCATGCAAGGCACGGCTCTAAGCTCTTTATATCTGTTAATCTCATGACGCTGGTTCCTTGCAGGCAGGGTTGTGTGTGTGTGTGTGTGTGTGTGTGTTTTATTGTCCCTAGAATGTTGCACTTCAGAATAATGCAGCACATTTTGATTGATTTTTTAAATGATTGAGTAAAAATCTATATAACATATAAATCAGTAGTGTGCAGACATCTATGGGCTTCAGGAATCCTGCAGGGGCCCCATCTGGGCTTCCCACTATCGAGACTGGAATTTCTGGTGGTTTTAAGAACCATCACTTGTAGTTCTGAATCACCAGCAGGGTTGAGAACTCCTGATACAAGGCGTTGATGTAGACAATTGACTTGGATCAAAGTTCTTTACATTGCATGGGGGTGCATTTGCAGTGACTTTAATTAGCCTTGCAGCACAGAACAACTCTGTTTGACCAGGAGCCTTTGCTTTCTCCATACTCATTTCCTGATACTCATACCCTAGCCCCCTCCCCTCTGGACTCACCCAGCTAAGTGCTGCTCTTGCAGGTATCAGTGTAAACAGCACCACCTCAGGGAGGCCTTCTCCCACTCCTTTGGCTGTGTCTATACCTGCTTCCCCCTTGTGCCATCCCACACTGTCTAAACCTGTCTTGGTTTAGAAGGGTCAGTTTGCTCAGTGTGCCCTCTTAGACACTGTTAAGTCTGACCCAAGACCACGGTTCTGCCTCAGGTTCAAGTGCATGCCATACAGGCCTAAGAACACTCTCTCGAGGAAAATGGGGTGGAGCTGATGTAGACCTTCATCTCCCTTTTGCTTGCTTTTTGTTTGGCATGCACAGTTATTTAAACATTGAGCCAGCTCTTTACAAGCAAAACAAAACATATTTCACTCAAAAAGCTAGGATATTGTTGTTGAGAAATCAGATCTGTCAACAAATCAGTAAAGCATTAATCTTTGTGCTTGCTTCCCTTCCATTGCCCTTTTTCCTCAGTTTTTCTTAAGGGGGAAAAATAAGATATTTTCTGTATCTGATGGAGGCTGCATAGTTCCACCTTTGGATCACCTGCCTGGTGCCCATGTATATATTTCTCTTTGAGACTCCTTTGTGGCAAATGACAAAACTGAAACAAGTAACCAGGTTAATGCCTTATATTCAAGGGAAAACATCCCACGGATTGCAGTAGTACAGTGTCTAACCAGCAGTGGGCCACTCCACTGGAGGATTTTGGGCAAGAGTGAGTTTTATAGAGCGAGCATTAGAAGAGGCAATGCTGAAAGAGAACGTGATTGGCTAGGAGGTCAGGGATTTCTCAGAAGGCTGGCAGGTCCTGTTTCCAAGGGTAAGGTGAGCTAAACCTGAGTTGGAGAATTGTGAGTGGTGTATGCTAGGTTTCCCTGACAGATGTTCTCCTGAAGCTAAGTTAGCTTCACATTTGTGACCTGGGCTGGGCCCAAGGGCAGCCTCCATCCTGTGGGTCCCGATATCTGAATGAACTTACCACCTAAGGTGGGAACTTTCTAGCAAGGACAGATCAAGGATAGATGTAATGTTAAAGTGGTCAGTATGTTTATCATCTTGGTCATGTGTTAAATAAGTTTACAAAGCTTTGATAAGTCTTAATGATCTCCAACCCATTAGAATTCAGGAGTAAGATGAATAATTGTCCTTGGTTGTATTATTGTAGACTGATGATGGCATAATTTGGGAGAATAAAAAAGGCACTACAGGTACCTGGGGCTCAGCTTGCAGGGGGTGTTAAATCGCTTGTGAAGGGGATTACACTGAAAAGCTGTATAATTACAGATCTTGCCTCCCCACCTGCCCCATGACTGATTCCATCAGGTCTTCAGGTCTGTGCAATTAAGTATGAATAGTGAGTGTTGTATTTAACCTCTCTTTTTCCTTTCCCCGTATCTACTACAGCTCATTTATAATAGCTTTGCAGAGTTCCTGGTCAAGGAGAAAGGATACGACAAGGAGTTGCTCACTGTGACTCCAGAGGATTGGGATTTCTGGTAGGTTCTTGTTTTTAGAGTTCGCACTTTCCTTCTGATTTTTAATTGTTGCTGATAAGATTTTAATGCTTCTTCTGTGGAGGCAGAAAGTGAAATGTGAAGTTGAGTCAAAGGACAAAATACCTTCTCTGTGAAAAGTTTCACGTCTAATGATGTAAAGTCCTTTCGAGCTCTGGCCTGGTGGCCTGGGTGGAGCGTCATCCTGGTCGCCAGAAGCTGTGGGTTTGATCCTCTGGTGGGGCACATGCCAGAGGCAACTGACAGATTGATGTTTCTCTCTCACCTCGCCCCTTTCCCCCTCCTTCCGCCCTCTCTCCCGGCTTCCTCTCTCAAAAATCAATTAACATAACTTTGGGTGAAAGTTTAAAACAAAAAATCTTTTCTACGTTTAGACTTCGTTAATTGAACATGAAAACAAGCTCAGAAGATATGTGACTACCTTGGATACCTGGTTAAGTTTGTTGTTATTAAGAGTCTCAGAGGTTATAAGAACTCTCTAAAATTTGCATCTTTTAAAAAGTTTTGTTTTATTGCCCTTCAAATACAGAAGTCATCATGTTTTGAATGAGTATCTGAATTCGGACATTTGGTTTTTTGCAATTTGGATAGTCCTTCCTTTGTCTAAGACCCTTACTAGGTATTTCCTTCCTGGGTTAGGATTCTCACCTTCCCACAGCTCCCTTTGTCTTCTTCTTCATTTGAATAACAAAACCAAACAAAATTCTGTTAAACTACTGTAAATTGTTCAGTTGAAAAATTAATAGTAATACTAAATCACATGGGAAATACATGCAGAAATAATTCTAGAGCAACGATGTTCATCTGTTATGCATGCCTCCAGTGTTTGGTCCGTGCCTTTCGGTTTATCCCTTTTGTGAGATGAAGAAACAAGCATTTTACTACATGAAACTGCTGACTCTGGAAGTTTTACTGTGGACCAAAGTAAATAATGTTTCTAAAGTACTCTGTCATTTTTGTTTAATTCTCCTGGTATTTGGTGGCCGTTATACCTCCTTGCTTTTCTTATTTATAATAATGAATCTGTACCCATTTTTCTCCCCAAATCCCACAGGTCTTTTAACAGTGAAGAACCTAAAACTTAATATTTGCCTTTCTTTTAGTTGTTTTCAATAATATACCTTTCCCAGAGGGCTAGTTTTATAACCTGGCCTAAATTGAGGCAAATTTTAATGAGTAAGAAAAAACTGGCTAACATCTTAACTTGCAGAATATGAGTGTGTGTTACTCAATGGAAAACATTTTCACCTTTTAACAGAGACATGCAAGGATGTTCATTTTGGTTCTCTTTGAGTTTTTTATATCTCTTTTTAAAAGCTTAAGGATTTTAGAAAAGAAACATGCTGTCCTTCCTTTGCTCACATAACAGTTTATGTACTTGCTCCAGATGATATTTAATTTTAGAGTTCTTAGATTTTTTCAATCATTTTTTTACTGTTGTTCAAATACAGTTGTCTCCATCTTCCCACCACCACTTCCCCTCACTCCCCCACCCCCACCTCCCACCCTCAATCCTGCCCTCCAGTTCTTGGATATTCTTAACTGTTTGATTAACATACCACTTGCCTGGGTGGGAGACTGCCCTTTTCACATTGTGACTATTGGAAGATATAGGTTATTTCTTGAGTTAGGTAAATACGTGAATTGATTGGTAACCAACCATTTCTATTTTAGTTGCAAGGGCTTGGCATTGGATCTGGAAGACGGGAACTTCATTAAACTTGCAGATAATGGCACCGTTCTCAGGTAATAAAATTTAGTTGTGAAGTCAAAACTTCACTCTTTTCAAGATACTTTATTACTTTACAGTGGTTCATTGTTAAGGTGTGGTTAAATAAGATTATTATTTCAGTCCATCAGATGACAGATTCTCTGTGTGCCTGCAAGTCTTTGAATCCTTTGAACATTTAAACACAAATCTTAAGCATTAGACTTAAACATCTAGTTTCTTTAAATTTAGCTCATCAGAACTATTTGCAGGAAATACGATAGAATGTTAATAACTTGCTTCTTGCCATTGGCCACCTCTACTGCAAAAGAGCCTTGGAGTTACATTATGTTAGGTGGGTATGCAGATACCTGGGGTAAAACCAGAATTCTTTTTGTTAAGGTAGAAGGAGAGAGTGGATGTTGGCTGGGAGTTGGTGGTCTGTGCACACCTCTCTCTCTTTCTCCATTTATGCAAACTTGCCCCCATCGTGCAGGATTCATGTTGTGTCCCATCTCCTTCTGGAAGCTTTTTTAGACTCTTCAAATCATCATCAGTCTCTCTTGCACTCAGTGCTGACTCCCTTTCCTTCCCTCCTCTCAGGGTGAGTCCAGCCCTTTGAGGGTTGGTAAAAGTAGGGCAAGCCCTGGAGAACCAGCTGCTGCCGCTGCTCTCAGTCTTACAGAGAGCCTCATGGAGCGAGCATCTATGTTTCCCCCAAAACTGATAGTACAGGCAAGTAAACATGGCCACACAGCTGTGCGATATATTATTTATACTAATTGCCCAAGGAGAGGAGGATCAGAGCAGGTTCCTTCTAACACACACTCTCCCTTTTGATACATCATTCTTTTTGGCACAGTATAAACTTATTCTCTCCCCCAGAGCTTCCCCTAAGATGTAGCTAGCTGCAGCTGTTGGAGTGGCCCACTTCTGCTTATTTTGGTATTCACTTGCATGTTTTTCCCTGGGCAAAAAGAGGTAGAGGGTATGTATGCATATGTGTGTATACACACACACACACACACGCACACGCACACACACAGTGCAGCTTTGACCATGGCCTTTAACTCTGCTGTCATATTATTACAAGGTACTTATCTATCTTAAATCCTGGGTTAAAGGATGGAAAGCATTCCACAGTTTTGCTTCTTTCTTTCATTATGTCTGTCTGCCCTTCTCCCAACATCCCTCCTGCAAGGTCCAACCCTCTCCATTCAAGTCCTAGCTACCGTGCAGTTTCTCCTGAATCTATTAGCATATTATCTCCTTGATGCCTGCTTTCATCAAATACAGTAGCTTCCTTGTCTGATCATATTTCCCACTCAAGGTTCCTCCATCTCTGCATGTCACTTTTCTAAGACACTAACCTCTTCATGAAAAGGAGAATGTTTGTGATTTTCCTCCATTTTCCCTTTTAATTTCATTTCTTTTTTCTTACATTTGCTTTGCTATGACAATATGGCACTAGAGGAAAAATGATGATACTGGCTAGCATGATCATGTCTCATAAACTACATAAAACATCAGCTTTTTCTCCGTTGGCCAAGAGTCCTTAATCAGGACCAACTGATGCAAGAGCAATATTATGAGTGCAAAAAGTAGCTACACCCTTTCTTGCTGTTCTGAGTTTTGTCACATTCATCTCGCTGTCATCCTTTGTGTTTCTGGCTACGGCATGTTATTGAAAGGGAACGTTGCTCACCCATCTTCACAGTCTCCTGTGCCCACAAGCTGGCCACCCCCAGGTGCCTCCCGCCTCTCCTGTGGATCCGGCACAGCTCACATGCTAACTCTGCTGCCTCCCCCTCTTCCTCTCCTGCTCCCAGACTCAGTGTAACGGTTGTTTTTTTAATTCTTCCAGTTAGGTCAGTCTTCACAGTTACACAACAGCTTCTTAAGAAAGGGTACTGTCATGCTCCTTCCAGAGAGATGATAGTTTGTAGTTTCTACCTTATAGGTCCAGAGCAGTGACCACAATGTGGACCTCAGAGTGAGCTGCTCCTCCTGATCCCTTGCTAGCTGGTGCATGAAATGGAGGAAGAGCTGTAGCTGTCAAGGAAAACACTGTATAGATTCCTAAATGGCGAAGGCATCCCATTGAAAACAGCAACAAAGAAAACTTTTGTTAATTTTAGGGGGGATCAACAATAGCAAGGCTGGAGGAAGGGGCGTTCAAGGGCGCCATTGCTGAGCAGTGTGCCTCATCTCCCAAAACCAGGGCAAGCCACGGCACAAGGATGATGGCTCCCCAGGAGCTGGCCAAGGAGTATGGCAGGAAGGAGTGGAAGTACTTCATGTCCGACACTGGAATGGCTTGCCGCTCAGGTATGACTCACTCGGGCAGCACTGCCGTTCCCTCCCCTTTTATCTTGAACTCTGGACCTGCTACACCAGGACTGAAGAAGGCCTCTTTTGTGTCCTGCAGGGTTTTAAAGAATAGGATCTATTTTTCTTCCACATGTGTCTGATTTCTCTTTGGCATTTGGTTCTGTTTTAATTAAGATTTTTCTTGATACTCCTTTTTCTAGCACTTGTTCTGGGGGGAAAGACTAGGGTTTAGGTATAATACCTTCCTTAGTCATCTGTATTTTTATCAGTTTGTTACAGGCTTAATCCTCATTTTTATTTCTCCACCCCCCACTTCTCCTTATATTCATATCACCTACCTCTCCTGTTTTCTGGCATTCCCCTCTGTACCACCAATTCTAGTATCTTTTCCCTTCATCTTTCTTTTTATTTATTGGAAATGATTTTACATATTTTTCTAGTCTTTAAAGAGCTTCACCATGGGTACACATGAAAATAGTTTTCAAAAATTATATACAGACATGGATGTGCATAAAGTAATGGGGAACAATTAAAATATTGTTATAAACAGACCTTATTAAAAGTTATAATTGTCAGGGAGTTTTTTTCTAATTTTTCTTGCCATTTTCCTCATACAACTACATAGTTTTGAAATTTATCTGTTCTGCTCTAGAGAAGGTAATGACCTGAAAATAGCTGGAGTCCCTCCTTGTCATTATTGTGTTTCCTTTGTTTGTTACATTTGCTGTCTTTTGAGAGTTTTGTTTTGTTTTTGTAGAGAGCTGAAAATGTCAGGAAGTATGAGCACTCTTGATAAAGTTGATAGGAAACACTAGACTTCCCACTGGGGTTAGATTTAGAATGCTTTCGCACATCCCAACTCAAAATAACCAGCAGAAGTTACATGGGTGGACCGCCTTTTACTCGGTGAGGATAGAGAGCTGTTGTCTCTCCAGATGTAGGC
Organism: Anoura caudifer; assembly: GCA_004027475.1. Taxonomy (NCBI): domain Eukaryota; kingdom Metazoa; phylum Chordata; class Mammalia; order Chiroptera; family Phyllostomidae; genus Anoura; species Anoura caudifer. The sequence goes on along the minus strand of PVKU01001340.1, from coordinate 124,564 downwards.
AGTTGTAAATAACTCAAAAAGCTAGGCACATAGCTGCATTTCTGATATCCATTCAGAAACGGAGTGTTTTAGAGAACAGAGTATTCCCCAACAGTGAAAGGAACATTCACCCAGTCTGACCCAGCTGTGAACTGCTGCTGCACCCCTTCTCCAATAAAAATCAACAGCTTCCCTCTGGTGCTGAATTTACCCAGCACTGTCTGAGATTGGCCTTGAAGGTTATCTACTCATAACTGGGTCGGTCAGGGAACTGTTTCCATAGCAGGTGCCCAGGGGTCGGGCAGTGATGCAACAGAAGCCTGGGTGTGGAGCGCTTCATGGAACTCCAGTGTTGGGTTGTTTCTTTGTCACTGTGAAATTCAGTGACATTGATAGCATAAACTGTGGCTTCTTCCTAATCCATTTTATATTTGGGATATAGCCCCTTTTTGGTCTAAAATATAACTTGAATATTTTTAATAAAATGCTTAATTTATGCATATCATATTCTAACTTTCTTGAAGCACCCTCATAGCTTAAACCTTTGAAAGATGAGGATAGCCTGTTAATGGAGCCACTCTGAATTGAAATGGAGGCTCCTTTAAATTTACTGCACCAAAATCTTGTGTCTCTTCAGCCAGATTTCTCTGTGTGCCCCATAAATGTGGCATTAATTTGTTCCCAGTTTAAATTTTTGTTCTTTTTTTAGGAAAATACTATATTTATGATAACTACTTTGACCTGCCAGGAGCTCTTCTGTGTGCCAGAGTGGTGGATTCCTTAACAAAGGTGAAAACCTTTTTATTTTTTTAGAAAGCTGTGATATACACACTTAGTCATAAATCAGAGCACTTAATTATGTGTCTTTTGAATTGAGATTTTACTCAGTTTCTTCTTTGTGGTTTCAGAAGTGACTGAGGAAGAAAAACAGAATTTGGCCAAAATGTTTTGGAAAATAAGATAAGCAATGACCACTTTTTTTCCTCAAGGATAATACACCTCTTCTCCAGCAGGGGGTGCAAAAGTCTAGAGAAAAATACAGGACTTGGCATCTGTGTAAATTCTTAATTGGGAAGGTTATGGTCGGTCAACAAGCCACAGGTGCATGTCTTTAGTAAAAGATTTATCTTTGCCTCAAGCAAGCCCTGTCTATTTGTTTCTGTGCCTCTAGGTTAACATGCCTTTGAAATAAACTACAACCACCCTCAAGAAAGTCCATAATCTTGTTAATGCTCCTGTAATCTGATCCCCATCTTGCTTTCTCCCACCTCCAGGTAGTCTTCCTTCTTTCCTCCAGAATTTCAGATGCATAAAAGAAGCTGCAAAACCATTCTTCTGCAGAGCATTTGCGATCTCGCTCCCCTGCATCTGTCACCAATTTCACTCAAATTATAAAATTATAAAATTATCTCATAAAAATTATCTTCATGTTTGAACACTCTTACATTATCATCTTTATCTTCAAGTCTACAATGTGGCTTTAACTCTGCATTTCCCATTAATTGGTCCCATGTCCCAGCAAAAAAATTTCATGCCTGGTCCCTGCCTCAGTTTTCTGTGGCTCAGATACACACACCCATTTAAAATTTCATGTTTTGAAGATTGGGTCAGAAACAATGCGCCTAAACCTCTATTTGCCTCTTCAGAAAATGTGGTCCAGTTATAAAATAGAAGCTCACTGCTTTTAAATAAAGCATAGGAATAGAAAGAAGTGTTTAACCTTGCTTTCAACTTGTAGAATTGTTATTGAAAAAATTACAAAGAGAAAATATGCAAAATTATTGATGTCAGCTCAATAAATGCATACTTTTTTAAAGCAAAAAAAAAAAACAAAAAACTTGCATCTGCTAAAAATATTTTCTTTGCTATGAATAGAATAAAAAAGTAAAATAAGAAATTCTGCATGTCTTTAAGCATTCTAAATAATGTAAAACAAAAAAATGCGAAATGAAATTTTTAAATCCATCATTTTGAGTATAATTTAATGCATGAACATTTTTTGTACTGCGTATCAAAATTAGATTTCTAGTCATACCAGTTTATACTTAGAGTTTAAGACCTATGAACATAACGGTTTTACATCAGAATCACTTCTTGCATGTTAGCTTTTAAAATCACAATGGTCAAGTTTATAATAAAACGTAGGTAATGGGTTTTTTTTACTCAGAATTATAGTCCTGTGTTTATTAAAGTTTTGGTGGAGCAATAGTTCTAGTATGTTTGTAGAAATTATTATTGACATGGAATAGAGTCAGTTTCTCATTTTATAGTGACTACTAGCAAATTTATCAGTCCTCAAATATTTCAGAATTTTTATAATAGGTACCAATAACTAGTAGTTAGTCTTTGTTTAGATGGAAACTCTGCTTAATATTTCCAAGGAAGCAAAGGGTTGTAGGGTTGTGTGTTTTAATGGAATGTTTATTTGCTTTCTGGTTTAAAAAAAAAAACTCAGTAAAAATGGTTTACATTATGGATTTGGAACCTCCTTCGTGCCTCCTCTAGAGACTTGCTACTCTTTTGTGCTAAAATTCAGGTGAATGTGCACTGAATTCTAAAGTAACAAGCTTTTCAGACTTTGAAGGTTGCAGGCCTCTTGGCCATGTTGATACCATAGAACACAAATAGCACATTCTCATATGTCAGAGGCTATAACACTGTAAATGTACTCAGGTGTTTAAAATGTTCTGTAACTTTTATACTTTCTAATGAGTGGAGTTTTTTATTTTATTTGAGTTATATGAGCTACATTAATATTTAGTCATGTGTGTGCATGTATATTATTTTCGTAGCAGTGATTTTCATGGAAGTATTTCTTTTTAAAATCATCTTTAGAAAAATGAGAATTTTATTAACCCATTATGTTTCCTAAAACATGAGTCCCTATTGCAGAACACAGTAATATTGTAATTATTTGCCAAGTATTTTCTATTATGCTTAAAAAAAGAATTACTACATGTATTACAGTTGGAAATTTATTTTATTTTTTAGCAGCACAATGGTCAGAAAACATTTGATTTTTGGAAGGATATAGTGGCTGGTATACAACACAATTATAAGATGTCAGCTTTTAAGGGTGAGTAATGGAAAGATTTTCTCACAGATGTTTGTTAAATGTGTGTTTAGGGAATTACATAGCTGTTACCTATATATCTACTTAATTTGGGATTCAGTTTGATCCTAAATATCACTATAAAGTGGGTACCATTTACATGTTAAGAGATTATTTTGTGTATGTCTGTGTCATGCCCATGATTGCGCGAGTTCCGAGCTGTGCCATCTTTTGCATACTGTGAATGGGGTCATTTTGTCTGTTCCCCAGAACTGCAGTTCCGGTTTCATTGTTTCCTGGCTCGGGGATGGGGGTCCGCCACACCTGTAACCATTAGTGTAGTTACACACAGTTGGAAAAAGTGGAAATTCCATTCCTCTTGCTTAAAACACAGGACTGGCTGACCCAGAACAGGGGCAGAGATATTACCAACCCAAGCCTACAGCTTCATGGTTCTAGCGACAGGTTCGCTTGGGTGACGCAGATTACTTCTAAAGAGCAGAGAGATGCCTTTGTAGCATGTTACCCCAGAGACCTCGACCAGACTGTCCTGGTTCATCCAGAGGGCTGATGGATGCTCACGAGCAGTATTTTTCAGCTTAGAAAAATGTTGCTTTTTGACTGACTTAAAAATTGCTTGCCTTCCTTTTAAAGTAATTTAAACCGTCAAAATACTCCTAAATATTATGATTAAAAAATATAACAAGGGAACAAATAGCCACTGGAGAATATTTGCCACCCCCTTCTTTCCTTCCCAGAAGAAAATCACTGCCGTGGGCATGCAGTGATTTTTCTCTCCCAGCCACCAGCCCTGCAGCCCTACTCGTAGGTCACGTGTGGTTCTGAAGGCACTGTTTCCGAGGGTCCCCTGGGTGTGTGGGAATGCCCATCCCCAATGGAGGGGCACCTATATCAATAACAACTGCAAAGCCACCCACCACACTATTGTTTTACCTCTTATGAGCTTTGTAAAATGAAAAGCCTTCAAAGAATGGTGAAGAATTGCTACTGTCAAATAAATTTCACCTAAAAATCTATTGATGTTATTTTATTGCATTGAAAATAAGTAGGAAAAACATTTCGTGCTTTAATAAGTGAGGCACAGCTTATAAGTTTTAAACGGCAATATAAAAATACAGTACAGAGCATAAATAAATAATGTCTTTTCAGTTCTAGGCAATTTTTGAAACCCTTGACATTAGCTATTATTTCTGGAACAGGAGGCACAGGTACATACTGTAAACCCACGCAGTCATATGACACAAAATGCAAGGGAATTAAATCAATTTAATCACACTTGTGTTAAATAAACACACTAGGTGAGGCACCTGCTTCCAAGTTGTGAAGGGTATATAGAAAGCTTTTCTGCAATCACAGAAAAGTTTGGAAAGGTTCATAACTAAAGCACCTTGGTTGCATTTCAGGTTAATTTTAACATAATATTTTTTATTTTTTATGAGAGTCATAAAAAGTCTGTATGCACCTCTATATTGTAATAGATATTGACACACGTGGCCGTGTAAGCCTGGAATAACGCACCATCCGAAAAATCCTATGGTATACTATGTCTCTTAAATTTGAATATTCAAGTATTTAAGTTTTGTACAGATATGAAGCCTTATCTCACCTCCTTAATGTTTTCTAGAAGTTCTGATAATTGTTAGAAACAGGCAAATGCTGAGATTCTAAAATCAAATTTAACATAACAGCATCACCCATCAGGGTTTTTGTGATCATTTTATATTTTAGCTTAGTAGGGCTTTTATGGTGAAATTTTTAAGTACTAAAGGACTTCACAGAAAACTTTAAAGAATCTTAGGATTGCTGATTAGGAATTTGAGAGGGTCTTCACATATTTTTTACCACTGCCGCTTGCATTTTCAGAGGGAAAATTGGTTGGTCTGAAAGCTCAAATCTGTATTTTGGAAGATAAAAATGAGCGATATTGTTTTCAGCCTACCTCCATGTGCATTTGGTGGGGCGGGGCGAAGTTGGGGGATGCCTTTTCAAGCAGATTTATATTAGCTTGGTGGGAATGTGCTCACATCGGAGCCACTAAGAATCCTGAGAAGGAAGAGTGGACGTACTCAGAGGAGTACAGACCATTGGACTCGGCATTGGGCAGTTGGAGCCATACCTGGTCGTTTTCTGTGAGATCGACTATGGCACTGCCTGAGGCCTGGTCCAGGTAGCCCTTGGCATATTCATCATACGTGTACATTACAGGGGTGCCATTCTTATACAGACCTACCCAAACATGGTTTCCTTTGACATGCACATGGTAGGAGAAGTAGTATATTCCAGGTATCCTGCAGGTAAAGATTCCAGTTCTTGGGTCATAATGCTGTTGCCTGTTATACAGAATCTTATCAAATGGGATGGGAGTTCCTATAGCTGGGTAGGCTTTAGAGAGAATAACAGTGAAAGCAGACACTGGCATTCCCGTCACACCCTGACTGGCACTAACAAGAGGCCTTTGGCCTGCCTTTATAGAGCCCTCAGGAAGGACTGCTTGACCTGGGGGGCCTGGGGGGCCTGGGGGGCCTGGAAGGCCAGGCTCTCCAGCGTGACCTCTTGGACCTGGGGGCCCTGGTGGCCCACTGGGTCCATTGAGGCCCTTGGTTGCTATGCCAGCTGGGCCCGGAAGACCTGGGGTTCCTGGATCCCCTTTAGGTCCAGGGAATCCTGGAATGCCTGGTGGCCCAACGGGGCCTCTGGTACCTGGTATTCCAGGAGCACCTCTTGGACCTGCCTCACCGTTGTGTCCAGGCATTCCCTTAACTCCTCCTGGGCCTGCAGGGCCTGGGAGACCAGGAGGTCCTTGCACTCCAGGGTCACCTTTTGGGCCTGGTAACCCTGGGTTACCCTTAGGACCATTGAGACCTGGTTCTCCTGGGTACCCTGGTTTTCCATCTAAACCAGAGGAACCCCTTTCTCCCTTAGCCCCAGGGTGTCCTGCAGGCCCAACTGGCCCTGTCTCACCTTTAGGGCCTGGGACCCCATGGTTGCCTGGGATGCCTTTTGGTCCTTGGGGCCCCATATTTCCAGGGGGTCCAGCCAGACCTGGCTCCCCAGGACGGCCTGCTGGACCTTGTTCCCCTTTGGCACCTGGAGCCCCTGGAAGGCCAGCAGGTCCTCTTTGTCCCTTCAGGCCTGGTAAGCCCGGTTTCCCAAAGCCAGGAGGCCCTGGGGGCCCTGCTACTCCTGGAGCCCCAGGGTGACCTTTGGTTCCTGGAACCCCTGGCTGGCCTGGGGCTCCACTGGCTCCTGGCTTTCCAATGCCTTCTGGCCCTCGTTCCCCAGGAGGACCTTGGGGGCCTGGTGGGCCAGCTGCTCCCCTTTCCCCGGGAAAGCCCCGATCACCTTTGATACCTGGCTGCCCTGGAAACCCATTTTCACCTCTTTTTCCCACTCCAGGAGGGCCAGGTGGTCCCATGGGACCCTGAGGACCTGGAAGGCCCCTCTCACCTGGGCGGCCAGGAGCACCATATCCAGTTTCCCCTTTCTGTCCATTCACACCAGGGACTCCTGGTACACCCTTTTCTCCAGGAAGGCCTCTGGGTCCAGGGGCTCCTGGGGGTCCCTGTTGTCCAGGTTTTCCTGAAACAGAAATTCCAGCTGGACCAGGAATTCCCGGTGGTCCTGGTGGGCCTCGTGGTCCTGGTAAACCAGCTGGTCCAATATCTCCTTTCGGTCCATATGGTCCTCTCTCCCCTGGTTTTCCTGGTAGTCCTGGCATGCCTGGCTTCCCAGTGCCTGATGGTCCCGGTGGTCCTGGCAACCCTGGCTCTCCTTGGAGTCCAGGACTTCCGTAGCCTGGCTTTCCTGGTGGTCCAGAGGGGCCTGGGTGCCCTCGAGGTCCAGTGGGGCCTGGTGGACCAGGAATACCTTGCTCTCCTCTTACTGGTATACCTAAAAGGCATGCCCAAAACATACCGAGAGAGGGGGATCGTTACTAACGTTAAGGGTAACTATTGCTTCTTGAACTACAAGTCAGAACAGAACATTGCAGTGTCACAGTGTTGATCAGTCCACTTTGGCGGACGAGTCTTAAATGGTTTCACACAGTACATTTTATACTGTTTTAAATAACATTGCTAGAGAGCCCTGGCTGGTGTGGCTCAGTGGATTGAGTGCCAGCTTGCAAACCAAAGGGTCACCAGTTCAATTCCCAGTCAGGGCACAGGCCTGGGTTGTGGGCCAGGTCCACAGTGGGGGATGTATGAAAGGTAACCACACATTGATGTTTTTCTCTTGCTCTCTTCCTCTCTCTCTCCCCCTCTCTAAAATTAAGTAAATAAAATCTTAAAAAAAAAAAAAAAAATTTCGCCCTGGCTGGTGTAGCTCAGTGGATTGAGCACGAGCCTGTGAACCAAAGGATCGCTGTTCGAGTCCCAGTCAGGGCACATGCCTGGGTTGTGGGCCAGGTCCCGGCAAGGGACACACAAGAGGCAACCATACATTGATGTTTCTCTCCCTCTCTTCCTCTCTCCTTCCCTTCTCTTCTAAAGATAAATAAATAAAATGTTTAAAAAAAATTCCTAGAGAATATGGTCTCACAAGACAATGGCCAACATAATACTTTTATTACATCCTAATCATCCATGAATATAAGCTGGGATTGAAGAATTTATCTAGAATAAGAGTATAGTGGAAGCAGATATATTACATTTATTTTGGGAAAATCATCTACCTAGGAAGGAAAGAGAAAAAAATGTATCTTACAGAAAAGGAAGAAAAAGACAAGTGCATAATAAATGGGAAAATATTTAAGAACTGTAACAATTTTCCTTTACAAAAGCTATTCTCTAAGTCATAAATGAGCCCTGGCTGGTGTGGCTCAGTGGACTGAGTGCAGGCCTGTGAACCAAAGGGTCCCTGGTTCAGATCCCAGTCAGGGCACATGCATGCTTTGCTGGCCAGGTCCACAATTGAGGGCGTTCGAGAGGCAACTACATCTCCCTCTCTTGCTCCCTCCCTTCCCTTCTTTCTAAAAATAAATAAAATCTTTTTTTAAATGCAGTTATAAGTAAGAAATGCCCTTAATTCTAATTTACATCAGCCATGGCCCTGCCGAACACAGTTCAGATTTAGGTTGATTTTTTTTTTTTTAACTTCAGTACACACTGTGAGCTCTTACCTTCTCCATTATTGACTTAAAATTGAAAAAAGAATTAGAGAATCAGTCTTAATGGGAGAGATACATAAAATAGTATTAAAGTGCTTACTGCAAGTTTTCTTTGATAAATGCAGATAAATATTGTTGATTTCATAGAGTTTTGGATTTATTTGAGCTAATTACTTCTACTAATATAATAAATTTGAACTCAAGAATCACTTATTCACTGCTTGTGATGTGAAAAGCGCTATTGAGCCTCAAGTGCGGGGGAGCACAGGATGCGTCCTGCAAGAGCTTGTCACAAAGGGAGCAGGACAAGTGCATGCGGTGAGTGCTTTACGAGATGTCCACGTGCTGTTTTGGTCATTCAGAGGTGGGATGAGCAGAGCATTGCTGGCGTCAGGATACACCCTTAGGGAAATACTACCATATCAAAGAATCTTAAGGCACTAATCTTTACAAGCATCTACAGAAATCTCAGCGAAATTCTTTAACAGCTAACAAAGATGGTAATAAAATCACATATGATTTTAAGTATCTGGTTGCATAATTTACATTATAATAATTTTTCTGTTTAATAAATTTTCAGAAACATGAGTAGAATGCCTCCATATACTGTGTAGATTCTTATACTGTTGGAAAACGGTTTGTTGTAACGGTAGACTCAGTAGATGTCACAGTAGTGAAATAGTTTGGTCAAAACCCTGAAAATGACTTACAGCTATGACTTTTGAGCCACATCTTTTTTGTACAAAAATGAACAATAAAACCCTTTAACTAAATCTTTATTGGCTTTAAAAATCTAGATGAATACTAACTTGGAAATAACTTTAAATGAATTGAAATTATGAACTGAATTAAAAGTTGAAATTATAAATTACCTTTGAAAACATATTTCTCTGGGTATAGTTCCCTTTCTTAGTTGTTAGCACATTATTATATTTTAAAAATAGTTCATACTAATTAACTGGCATTTAAGAAGTAGCCAGCCAACAGTAGTATTACTCTCTTGGGCAGAGATATTCCTGCTATTTGAAAAACATTTGGTGACAAATGAAATACAAAATACAGAACAAAATCATGAAAATAGATATGCTGAAATAGGAAAATCATTTTGGACTTGGATATCTTTATATTTTGTACTAATTAAAGTTACATTTCATTTTGCAAATACTTAAATATATGGAACTTTATTTACCTGTGGATTTTCGGAAAAGGGTATCAGGAAAAAAAGACTATGAGAAAAATCAACGTGCGGAAAAGATTTCCATAAGTTAACACAAATCTAGTGATCGACTTCAGTGTATGTGTATAATCTACCTATACAAATAGGTGTTGATACATTGCAAATAGAATAGATGAATAAAGGATTTCTTAATGGTTTGGGATAAAATAGAGCACTTTTTAAAATGCAGACTATGTTAGGTTGGGGTTTGCTTCAAAATGTTATTTAGATTATGTCCATACTAAAAAACAAAATGCCTTAGTCTTTTTTGAAGTCTGTTTAACTGTTAAAATAGAAAATAGACAAGTCTGACTGAAAATGACTGCATGAGATGTCCTTTGAGATCAGAGCTGTAAGGACAGGGTGACCTCTACCGCTTGGAATGTGACAAAATACACGTACAACATGGACATAAATACAGCCATGTGTCCCAATGGGTCCTGCACCTCGGTGCAAGAAAGAAGGTGACTTCTGTGTCCTTGGGGGACAGCCCCTCTTTGTATCATAACTTGCCATTTGAACACATTCAAGATTTGGGTGGTACCATGCTCAGTGGAAAACAGTTGCCTAGTAGAGAGGTTTCTGAAATGCCCACACACCGGAAGAGTGGTTGGTTGTGTCAGAATGAGGCTGCCGCACGCCCACCAGCTGTGCAGGGCTCTGCAGCACAAGTGGTGTGTTGTGGCTGACTTCTGCCTTAGCCTGTGTTGAACAGACGTGCACTCTGTATTTCTGTTATCAGCGTAATGTCTTCCTTGTGTAAATTGTGGGCTTTTGTCTTTATTCAGTGTACAATGCCTGCCAGTGGGATGATAATATTTGAGTTTCTATCTTGCATATCAAGTGGAGATATTTTTATTCTGCAAGAACAGCCAAGATGATGCAGTAAATTAGGGTGGGAAGATAGAAATATTTTTAACCTCCTAAAAGTAGTGCATTTTATTTTGAATTTCAGACTGTTTCTTATGATCTTGGTGAACTATAAAAAGTCTGAACTTGTGATCATAGAGAGAGTAACCCAGGGCTGCTTGTCTTACCATTTCAAAATGCCATCTGTTGCTCCAAGTAGCTGGTTGCTTATCTTTTATTCTTTCTTTCCTAACTTTCTTCTTTTTCTTATTTTTACTTTGAGACATTCAGTGGTATCTATTGTGCACCTGAGCCTTTGTTTTTAAACATTAAGCTACCTTTCATGAAATATTTTAAATTTCAACTTGCTTCTTTAAAAAGACAACCCTGTAAGTTTAATTTGCTCAAAATTGTTGTTTACAAAAGCATAATTCTTAAAGTGAATGACAAACATCCTTAGCTTTATTTACAGGATAAAATATATAACTGTAAAGAGAAAAAACTGTGGGAAGAAAATTTGAACCCTACAGTCAGCTCAGATTATTCTGTTTAATTCAGCAGCTGCTTTACAGGCAGTGTGTGTCAGATGTTACTGTATTGAAGGGAATTAGTGAGTATAAACCCCAGTCGTTGCTCTTCTCTAAGGGTCTGCTAGCACTTAAATGTCTTCTCAGGACTCTTACAAGAGCTGAGAAAGCTGAACAGATGAGGAATAGGTTGAAGAAAGTTAAAACAATCTAAGGCTTCACCACCTGTCGTGTGACAGAGGGAGGGGGAGCAGGAGGGGCAGTAATAACTAACACGCACTTTGCAGACATTAACTCATTTACACATCATAACAGCCCTTCAAAATAACTTCTCCTCCTTTCACAAAAGAGGAAATTAAGGCACAGAGGGGATGAGTAACTTACTTGGTCACATACTACTAAACTCTACAAAGATGTATAAAAATTATGAGAATCACTACTTCATTTATCTAAATTTCTGAGGGCAACAGATTTTATTTGATTATTAGGACCCCTTTTGTATATATATTTGTGAGCTGGTAGAATAGGTTTTAAAAGTAAATATGTTTAAGTATTTAGAAATATAAACTTGCTACTTTTTTATGCTTTTGTCAGCTATTTTAGTTACACCTTTTTCAATTTGATTAATTTTGATTAAATTCATACTTCTAGATTATGAGTAGTTTATGCAAAAAACATCATTTGAGGGGGAAAATTTCCACACATAAAAAGTTCAGGTGTATTTTTCTATTATTCTTATTGTGCAAAGAATATTAATGTTCTTGAATAGACCTACTTTTTCCATAAATCATTTTGGGCTAATTCCAGAATTTGAAAATAATTTAACACCAACAGAGTTAATAGCATTTTGTTGAAGAGATAATTAAGATTGTAAAAAGCAACAACCAACTAGTTAATCGAGCAATATACACTGTTCAGTTTACCTTTACTCTTTATGGCGTAGGGAATGAAGAACTGTGTCTTGGTGTTGGCTAGTGGGCCTTTTACACCCATAGGTGTTTGATATCTCTCAGCATAAAATGCTCCATGAACCAAGGTCAAGGACATTAGCAGCAAAAGGGCTATTTCTGGCATGTTTTCAGATTGATTCTGAAAAATAGAAAAAAATGATTTTATTCAACTTTGTTATTGACCTATTTTATTTTTCTAATAGTGTGCAAATGAATTCCTTATATACTTAACCTACTTTTTTATTTTATGCTGTATATTTTGAATATACTTTCTACTTAATGAGTTATTATTTTTAGTTACATGAATATATATATGCCTTAGGAAACAACATTTAAGTAATCAAGTAAAAATGAAGTTAAAATAACAGTAATTGAATGTCTCTATTAAATAATTCAGGATCTTTGACATAGACAGAAACATCCAGTAGTTTCAGAATACACTGAAATTTAGATTAGGGCATCTTTTTGCAAATCCAGTTTATTACAACTATCTTTTATAGAGACTGAAACAAATTAAACTGTGCATTTTAGTGGAAAGCCATTTTGTTTAAATCACAAAATCCAAGCAGTTAATATGGCAGCTTGTTTCCAAGCAAGCTGACATGGAGGCCCACCTGTGAGCACTGAGTTACAGACTTACCTGAGTGCTGGGACTTCTGGAGATGGTTTCCTGGCAGCTTTCTGAGCCCTCCTGTACCCAGGTGAGCAGTGCAGAAGATGCTCCCTCCAGGGCTGTCCTGAAGTATTTATGCTCTTTTCCTCCTACTACATGAGGTCACCCTGAGCTTCAGCTCCTCCCCCAGAGGTGGAAAGCACTAATTATGGTGGAAAGTTCTATTGGGCAGACATACAAGATCAAGTTGGGCTGTCTTTTTCCTTGTTTTCTTATTGAAAAAGAAACTCTTTGTCTTAAATATATATTAATAGTTTTAACCATACACCATCTTTTTCTGTGATTTTATTTTAGAAGTTATTACTCAGATGTTTAGGTTTGTTCATGATGGGATGATACTAGCCCCTTTATATTTTTGAAAAACACATTCTTGTGTTATTTGGTTGAAAATATTTGGTAGTATATAAGGTAAGGGAAGAAGTCTTTTGGAGGGGAGTGTGAATTTAAACCAGCATCTAAATTCTTCGGTTGTTACATAAAGCCATTAGTGTACCCATTGATGTTCCTGAATTTTTATGAAAATAGCTTACCCCAATTCTTACTTATTTTTAGGCTTGAGAGTAACATAGTGGTGAAAATGTAGGTATACTATTTTGTATTTCAGGATTTTAATGTAACTCTTCAGAAGTTTTTAAGAGAAATTTTAAATATAATAGCCTGAATAGTTCAAGTTTTACATATTAAATATTTTAAATTTTCAGACAGGAGCAAGACATCCATGAATTTGATAGTAGAATTAACAATATAGCTACCCTGAAGGATTTAGTTTATTCACAGCACTATATTCAGTAAATGACTTCAGATTTAATTGCTTAATTTTGGATTTTACTTTAGACTTGCAGTAGAGATTGCAAAAACTCTTAACTTGATAATGTCCTATCATGTCTATTGAAATAAGGTTGCTGTATTCATTTCAGAAGGAAAAAAATTCTTTAAACTCTGTTTTCAACTTTATAAACTATCATTGGCTTATGTTTTAATTTCTGAATCAGCCCAATTAGGAGTTTTTTTCATTTTGCATTGTTTTGATTGTTTATTTTTGCAAATATGCAGTCAACATTATCATTGTCATTTTAAATAATTGATATTCTCTTTAGCAATTAGGAGACTCTTAAAATCAGTTTTAGGGATCCTGGAGAATGTAATGAAAATAGAAATCTAAAGTTTGTATCTTATTTAGTTGCATCCTATTGGAGCTAAATCTGATCAACTGTACAGGTGAAGTAGGTAAGAAGGGGCATTTCTTGCATAGACATAGATACATCTTTAAAAAAAAAATCTCTGTAGAAGTAAAATGATAGGGATTCAAGATTGGTCAGCAATGGAAATAATTGAACGTTTGACCAGTGGACAGAATAAAGGTTTGATCTTAGTCTTCCCTTCTGTCTCCCCTGCATACAGTTTTCTACATGTGTTTTAAACAAAACCTGGGTAGCACCTTGTAGAAATGTAAATGGTAACTCATCTCATTGCCTCCATCTCTCCTGTCACTTTTCAGCCTTTTATTGGTTACTTTATTAGACACCTACCTTATCATATATCTCTATAATACTCACTGATACACATGAAATGTGGCTGTATATCAAGTCAGGTTAAGAGGAGAATTGGAAAGTTGATATTCCAATCATCTTTCATCATTTGGGAATAATCTTTGGGAGCTTTTGTGAGGATTATATGTACTCCACATTGTCAGGAAGAGGCCACAGAAGATGAGTGAGAGAAAACAGCCACCTTCCATCTGCTTTTGGTTCACTTGGGCAAGATTTTGAAAAAGTCAGTGAGGTGACGTTGTGGATGCTTTTGAATGCTAGGCTGAAGAATTTGTTTTGAAAGGTGTAATTGGAAGTACATATTCTAGTATTTTTTGTGTGTCTACAGGGTTATACACCCACACATATTTGCTTATGACTGAGATTGACACCCTCTAGGTACCATTCATATGAAAGTTCAGGAGATTCCTTCTCAGCTCTTTGTACCTAGCATTGTGCACCTGCATAGACTCCTTGTCCCCCTGTGGCTTCTATAACTATTTTCAGAGCATTGCACCTTAACCACTCTAGATGCCTGAGTTTTCATCAACACAGTGAAAGGTTGGACTAGGTTTTTAAGCTCCTCCCAGCTTGAAAGTTTATTCTTGTGCTTGAGGTATTCTGCTCTTCCCTGTGGTCAGACACAGTGGGCTTGGCTCCATCTGGTACTTAGAGACAAAATCCATACCAGGTGGTCATATGCCTTCTTTTGGGGACATGTAAATATATGTGGGTATTTGTCATTCTATATTCCCCTTTAACTTTGGAAAATGTGGTGTCTTTATTGAATAAGCTTCGGATGTTCAACCCTTTTTGCAAATATTGGACTTATTTCAGCACAGGGAATCTGACTTCTGTTTGCTTTGTTAGTCACATAAGAAGCAATGTCTTGTCCAAAACAGATTGTAGAATCAGAATATTTTTTAGCCACACCCCACCCAATTGTGTATTTAAAACTATTTTTATCCTGGGAGTTTACTTGTAGCTGTTTGAAGTGACTAGGCTGTGGCTTTAAGATAAAAAACCCATTCCACTTAAAAACAGAGAGCTAGCTCTTTAAACTCGGTAACCTAAGTGATTTTTTAATATCAAAGATGAATGATGTTTTTACACACCTAACATTTAGCCACTGTTAAGCTTGCCTATTTATTTTCACTACCCAAGGTCATTCATTAATTCATCAAATATCACTGGAGTAGCACTTACGTTGCAGGCATGAGATAAAAACTAGATGAAAAATGGATAGCCTTTACAGCATTTAAACAGTGGTTCTCAACTTCTTTCCCTACACACAGTCCTGAGGGATATGACAGAATTCCTTCAATCTTTGAGGTTAAGATGGTGCTGCTTCAGAAACTTTGTTTTGAAGAAGTTCTTCAGTTGTTCATGGTGGATTCCTAAGTTAGAATGTCTGAGTCTGATATCGGTGTTCTAGTGCCAGCGCATTAATATTAGCCACATAATTTTTGTTTTCTTCATATGGTTTCTAACTCTATTACAGAGAATTTGTGTTACGTAGAAGCAGAGAGAATAGTTACAATGCATGCCTGTGAGCCCCCACCAGAGCCAGGTTCGAGCAACCAAGGTCAAGACCGCTGGCTCACAAAACCCCTGAACATTTCCCAAGGAACAGTACAAGCCAGCTCTGGGGAACATGCAGAGAAGTCTGGCTTCTGTTACTGCTGTATCCACCCTGTATTTTACCTCCTTCTAAAAGTAACATACTTAAAAACAATTTTTTTAGATTTATCCTATTATTTAAAATAGATTATATATTTAAGAATATACGTTCATTCATATCCCTTTCTTGTTTCTTAGCTAAATGTCATCATAATATACATACTTTTAGTTCTGCTTCTTTTTATGTAACCGTTGATCTTGGAGATCATTATGTAAGGATGGTCCACATTTCTTTTTTTTTTTTTTTTAAGATTTTATTTATTTATTTTTAGACAGAGGAGAAGGGAGGGAGAAAGAAGGAGAGAGAAACATAATGTGTGGTTGCCTGTTGAGTGGCTCCTAATGGGACCTGGGCCTCAACCCAGGCATGTGCCCTGACTGGGAATTGAACCAGCAACTCCTTGCTTTGCAGTCCAGCACTCAGTCCACTGAGCCACACCAGCCAGGGCTCCACATTTCTTTTTACAGCTACATAGTACTCCATTGTATCACTGTGCCACAGTTTTTTTCAGCCTTTTTCTCTGTTGATGATCAGCTGTGTTATTTCCTCTCTTTTGCTAATACAAATACTACTACAGTGAATAATTTTGTGTGTGTATATATTTTTGCCTGAACATCTTTGAGAGAGATTCTTACAACTGGGAATCCTGAGTTAAAGATAAATGCATGCGTAACTTTGTTATATGTCATTAAATTCTCCCCCATAGGCATTGTCTTATTTTGTGTTTCCACTGGTATTGCATGACAGCATTTGTTCCCCTGCATTCTCCCCAATTGGTAGATTTTTGCCCATTTTTGAGCTAAAAATTGGAATCGTGGTCTAGTTATAATTTTATTCTTCTTGCTAAGCACGTGGTAGAGCATCTTCTCATAGAGTTCAGACCATATTTCTAGTCCACTTTTCTTATGCATTCTATATCTTAGGAATATGAACCTCTTTTTTGTGAGAGTTTATATATATTTTCCCAGTTTGTCATTTGTCTTTTTAGTTTGCTTATAAGGTTTTTTTTTAATGCAACATTCTCCAGTAAGATACATAATTCTTGATTGAGAATATTATTGTTCTTTTATAGACTCAGAGCTGTAAGGGACATTAAAGGTCACTTAGATGAATCATCTCATTCTTCAGATGAGGAAACTAGTTTCTCTGTTAGGAATGTCTCATTCCCTAATGTTTAATCAAGTAAAATTTCTCAAGTGAAGAGCTGTTGGTGAGAGAACTCAGTGAGGGAAAACACGACCAAACTTATGTGTTCATCTCCTTACCCAAGCAGGAAACTGATTTTCCTGTTCTTCCGATCCTTCCGTCTTTCAGCAGTGGGAATGGAAAAAGTGCCCAGTTTAATTAGGCACTTGGAGACCCACAGCTTCCACCACCTAGCTATACCCCATTCCTCTTGAAAAAGTGTTAAAAGAACATTCGTGGGTGCTATTACGGAGCCCAGCAGCTAAAAATGATCTGTTTATGTAAATAGTCTAATGCGGTTTAGCGGTAAAATACCTGCTGAAGGTTTGAAAGGAGAAATTCATACACAAAAACAGGTGTCTATGAAAACCCCTGACACTTCAGGCCAGGTCAAGAAGAACTGAGAGTCATTTAAAAACGTTGAGCAAGGCCTTTATATTCTATTTTCTATTTTACATAAACTGCTCCATTACTTAAAGAATTCACAGTTTTGTCCCCCAGGTGCTTAATGGCTTCATTGCCTTTCCATAGTAAACTTCCCAGTTAAAAATATAGAGCCTCTTGTCTCCTTGGCCTAAAATCTTCAAGGATCTTGGCCACCCAACAGGTTCTCAGCCATTTGAACAAATTCTTACTCTATTTACAAGTTCAGTTTTCATGTGCAATCACTCTGCTAAGCGGGAAGGAGACTTACATACAGTTAAAGTGTTGATTGGGGATGTCACAGCAGTGCCACTTTTTGTTTCAATCTCTAAGCATGAAAGTTTGCTTCAGAGCAGCTCCACAATTGCCACCTACCTCTGAGGTAGGAAGACCCAGAGGGTACAAAGCGCAGTTCTTGCAGGTGGCAACACAGGTCGCCAAGAAACTCACCCTTAAGAATGATGCTCGCGCAGCTATTAACTTACTCCTAATAATGATTAAAATATACCCCAGAGTTTTCCGTTTAAATAATGCTGGGTCTTAGTGTACTTAACATTTGATTCCCTAAATGGGGAAACCTTAATGTGTGATTCTTAACTTCAGAGAATTTGATGGTTTTTGAAAAAAGGTAGCAAGCTTTTATGAATGATTTATAATTTCATTTCTCTTGTAATATATCCTAGGTAACCTTTGACCTACTTCCAGTGCTAATATTTCTTTAGATTTAATATGTTAAAAATAAGTCAACTTTGAGGACTGCCGATCAAGATGGAGGCATAAATAGACACACTTTGCCTCCTCACACAAGCATAGAGAAAATTACAACCAGATCTCAAAACAAGTGACACCCAGAACCATCAGAAAATCAAGCTGTATGGAAGTCCAACAACCAAGGATTTAAAGAAGCCACATTCATCCAGATGGGTAGGAGGGGCAGCGTCTCGGAGATGGGCAGAGAGGCACAAAGACAAGATGTGGTACACAGAGGGAACAGTGGTGGCGGCAGAATGGACAGCCCCACATTCATATATGGTGGATAATAATCAGCAGGGATACCTTGGGAGTGAGCAGTCCCAGCCCCAGGCCAGACCACACAGCTCAGGGTTCCAGTGCCAGGAAGATAAATCCCCATAACTGTAAAAACAAGTGGAGGTTTGGCTGTAAAAACCAGTGGAGGTTGGGGCAGCAGAAGAAACTCCCAGATTTTCAGGAGACACAAAGCTACCCACTCTAGGATTCACCACCTGGGCAATAGCAGGAAGGGCACCAGTCACATACAGGAAGTGAGTGAAGTGACTGGAAATGGGGCAAATAATGGGCAAACCCCCAGAAGCCAGGCAGTGGCATTGTCACCTCTCTGAGCCCTCCCCCACACAGAGCCACAAAACAGTGAAGCAGGTTGCTGCACACTGTCAATTACCTAAGGCTCCACCCCACACAATTTACAGCTGCTTTTTCTACAATAGGCCATACTACGAAGACAGGGAGTCAAAGCAGCTCTACCTAATATACAGAAACAAACACAGGGAGGCTGCCAAACTGAGGAGACAAAGAAATATGACCCAAATGAAAGAACAGAACAAAATCCCAGAAAAATAACTAAATGAAATGGAGATAATCAACCTATCACATGCAGAGTTCAAAACACTGGTGATCAGGATGATTAGAGAACTCATTGAGTACAGCAGCAACATAAAGGAAGAAATAAAGGTTACACTAAGTGACATAAAGAAAAATCTACAGGGAACCAGCAGTGGAGGGGAGGAAGCTAGGATTCAAATCAACAATTAGGAACATAAGGAGGAAATAAGTATTCAACAAGAACAGCAAGAAGAAAACAATTTTTTTAAAAAGAAGATAGTATAAGGAACCTCTGGGATATCTCCAAAGGTACCACCATCCAAATCATAGAGGTGCCAGAAGGAGAAGAGGAAGAGCAAGAAATTGAAAACTTATTTGAAAAAACGATGAAAGAAAACTTCCCTAATTTGGCAAAGGAAATAGACATACAAGTCCAGGAAGCACAGAGAGTCCCAAACAAGATGTATATGAAGAGTCCCACTCCAAGACACTTCATAATTAAAATGTTAACTGTTAAAGATAAAGAGAATCTTAAAAGCAACAAGAAAAAAAGCAGAGCATTGCCTACAAAGGAGTTCCCATAAGACTATCAGCTGATTTTTCAAAAGAAACTCTGCAGGCAAGAAAGGACTGGCAAGAAGTATTCAAAGGACCTACACTGTATTACTGTATCCAGCAAAGCTATCATTCAGAATTGAAGGGCAGAAAAGTGCTCCCCAGACAAGGTAAAGCTAAAGGAGTTCATTATCACCAAGCCCTTATTGTGTGAAATGTTAAAAGGACTTCTATAAGGAAAAGAAGACAATCAAAACTGAACGTAAAATGATAACAAATTCACAACTATCAACAACTGAATCTAAAAACACAAACTAAGCAAACAACTGTAACAGGACAGAACCATATGATCTGGAGATCATTTGGAAGGTTATCAGCTGGAAGAAGGAAGTGGGAGAGGTCGGGGAGAAAGGTTCAGGGATTAAGGATCATAATTGGTAGGTACAAAATAGACAGAGGGGTATGAAGAATAGTATAGGAAATGGAGAAACCAAAGAACTTATGTGCAGGACCCATGGACG
Source organism: Anoura caudifer (assembly GCA_004027475.1). Lineage (NCBI taxonomy): Eukaryota > Metazoa > Chordata > Mammalia > Chiroptera > Phyllostomidae > Anoura > Anoura caudifer. Next base: position 104,715 of record PVKU01001340.1, on the reverse strand, counting down.
TGACCTAAGGGGGTTGATTGCTGGAAGGAAAGGGGGTACTTGGGCTACATTCAGATCTTGGTAATTGTAAATAATGCTGCAATGAACATAGAGGTGCTTATGTTCTTTCGAATTAGTGTTCTGGGTTCCTTTGGATGTAGTCCCAGAAGGGTGATTGCTGGGTCAAAATGCAGATCCATTTTTAATTTTTTTGAGGTAACTCAGTACTGCTTTCCACAGTAACTGTACCAATCTTCACTCCCACCAACAGTTCAGAAGGGTTTGTTCCCCTTTCTCCATTTTTTCCCCCACTTGTTTGTTGATTTATTGATGATAGCCATTCTGACAGGTGTGAGATGATATCTCATTGTGGTTTTAATTTGCATTTCTCTGATGTTTAGTGATGTTGAGCATCTTTTCATATGTCTGTTGGCCATCTGTATGTCCTCTTTGGAGAAGTGTCTATTCAGATCCTTTGCCCATTCTTCAATTGGATTGTTTGTTTCACTTTTATAGTCAGTTAATATTCAACAGAGGAAGCAAGCACAGATAGTTTATTCAGTAAATGGTGTTGGGAAAATTGGACAAGTATGTACAGAAAAATGAAACTAGACCACCTTCTTACACCACACACAATAATAAATTAAAAATGGATTAAACACTTAAGTGTTAAACCCAAAACCATAAAAAATTGTGGAAAAAAATGTAGGCAGCCAAATCTCAAACATTGCTTGTAGCAATATTTTATCAGATATAGCTCCCCGGGCAAGGGAAACAAAAGAAAAAATAAGCATATAGGACTACATCAAACTAAAAAGCTTTTGCACAGTAAAGGAAAACATCAACAAAATAAAAAGACAACCCACACAATGGAAGAACATATTTACCAATGCATCTGATAAAGAGTTAATAACCAAAATTTATACAGAACTTTTAAAAGCTACCAGGTACTTTTATTTTTATTGTTTAAAATAAATTTTATTGATTATGCTACTACAGTTGTCCCAGTCCCCCCTTCACTCCTCTCCACCCTGCACACCCCCTCGCACACACATTCCCCACCTTTAGTTCATGTCCATGTGTCATACTTATAAGTTCTTTAGCTTCTACATTTCCCATACTATTCTTACCCTCCCCCTGTCTATTTTCTGCCTACCATCTATGCTACTTATTCTCTGTACCTTTTCCCTCTCTCTCCTCCTCCTGCTCCCCTGTTGCTAATCCTCCATGTGATCTCCATTTCTGTGGTTCCGTTCCTGTTCTAATTGTTTGCTTGGTTCATTTTTGTTTTTGTTTTAGGTGTTGTTAATAATTGAGTTTGCTGTCATTTTACTGTACATGATTTTTATCTTCTTTTCCTTAGATAAGTCCCTTTAACATTTCATATAATAAGGGCTTGGTGATGATGAACTCCTTTAACTTGACCTTATCTGAGAAGCCTTTATCTGCCCTTCCATCCTAAATGAAAGCTTTGGTGGATAGAGCAATCTTGGATGTAGGTCCTTGCCTTTCATAACTTGGAGTACTTCTTTCCAGCCCCTTCTTGCCTGTAAGCTCTCTTTTGAGAAATCAGCTGCCAATCTGATGGGAACTCCTTTGTAGGTGACTGTCCCCTTATCCCTTGCTGCTTCTAGAACTCTCTCCTTCATTTTAATCTTGACTAATGTAATGATGATGTGCCTTGGTCTGTTCCTCCTTTGGTCTAACTTCTTTGGGTCTCTCTGAGCTTCCTGGACTTCCTGGTAGTCTATTTCCTTTGACAGATTGGGGAAGTTCTCCTTTATTTGTTCAAATAAGTTTTCCACTTGTTGCTCTCCTTCCCCTTCTGGTATCCCTATAATTCAGATGTTGGGATGTTTAAAGATGTCCTGGAGGTTCCTAAGCCTCTCCTCATTCTTTTGAATTCTTGTTTCTTCATTCTTTTCTGGTTGGATGTTTCTTCCCTCTGGTCCACTCCATTGATTGGAGTCCCAGTTTCCTTCCCATCACTATTGGTTCCCTGTACATTTTCCTTTATTTCATTTAGCATTTCCTTCATTTTTTCCATCTAATTTGTGACCAAATTCAACCAATTCTGTGAGCATCCTGATCACCAGTGCTTTGAACTGTGCATCTGATAGGTTGGCTATCTCTTCATCACTTAGTTGTGTTTTTTCTGGAGAAAAAGCTGCCAGGTATTTTTAAATACTCTTTTGTTTAATTTACCCTGATTGTTACTTAAATCAATCAGCTAATTCCATCCCTTCTCAGCTGTGGCTGAAATGTTAATATACTTTCTCAGGGTAGGAGCACCTCCTGTGCTCTTCTGGCCACATCACACCCACCTCCTGTTTCTGCCTTACATCATTGCTTTCTGCAGTTTCCAACAACTAGGATCACTTTTTTCAGTAATTAAAATTAGGAATACTTTGATACATATATAGCATGTATAATTATTTTCTATGGAAAGCAAAGAATATTAATACAAGGAACATATATATTTCTGCTACCCAGGTTAAGAAACGTACATTACCCCTACTTTCTGAAGCCCCTTCTCTGTGTCTCTATTTAGAGAACTCTGATGAATTTAGTGTCTATTCCCCGTGTCTTATACCCTTCCACATCTCCCAAAACACACACATATGTGTCCCATAATAACTTCTTATTGCATGTTCTTCAATTTTATTTAAAAGAATTATATTGTGTGTGTTTTCACAACTTGCTATTTTGATGCAACATTATGTTTTTGAGATTTACCCATGTTGATTTCTGTGGCTATTGTTTATTCATTTTTTTGCTGCTATCTAGTTTTCCATGGTATGAGCATATCAGAATTTATTTATCTACTGATGGATATCTAGCTTAGTTTTATTTGTTTGCTGTTAAAAAATGATGCTGCTTTAGATATTTTTATACATTTCTTGACTACCCACAAAAGAGTTTTTCTAGAAGTATACCTTCTGGAGAAGTAAACTATTGTAAATAGGAGTAAACTATTAAGTTTTCGTATTTCTGTTCTACTGGCTAATGCCAAATTGTTTCCTAAAGCCATTTTATGTTTTACTAGCAAAGCATAAGAGTTGCAACCACTATCATCTAGGTTTTAATATTTGGCAATCAATAGTTGTAAAATGCTGTCTTATTAGATTTTTATTTGCATATTTCTGATTTCTAATGAGGGTGAGCATAATTTCATAAGTTTATTTGTCATTTGTGTTTATTCTTTTTGAAAGCCTCTGTGCATCTTTATGCATTTCTATATCCAAATGCCTGTTTTTGTATCTTTATGCATTGTTTCTTGGGTTGTCTTTTGTTGTTATTTTTTTTAGCATTTCTTACATCTTTTGCATACTGATTTTCATTAGCTATATGTGTTGAATGTAGATGGCATCCTATAAATGCATTGTATGTTGCTATCATCCAGCCAAGAAAGATTGTATTTTTTTTAAATAATTCATTGAAACCCAGCAAGTTGTTTATGTTGTTTTTTACCCAACTGTCAGTTGGACTCCGGGCCATTGTATGTTCAAGAAAAGACCTGGCACTTCTCTGAATGATGGTACAGAATGCTTTATTAAGTCTTTCTTTTTGATTTTCTTTCTCTGATAAGGATAGATAATCATTCTTTTTATAGAATTTGCAATTCTAGTTTTACTTGCAAGGTCCTACATCTTCATTAATGCAAGTTTATAGTTAGCATTTGAATTCAAGTAAAGTTTACTTCCTCATCCAGTGATAACTAGCACCACATACTCTTTATCCGGGTTTCCAGCAGGAGACTGTGTGTTTCCGTTTGAGGATTATGATCAGCATTTAATCTCTGAAATACCTTGTACAGAGTCCTGATTGTTTCAGTAAGTGATTTTCTGAGAAAAAATACTGTAAATAAGAGATGCTTCTAGTCTAGAAAATATATAGAAATTTCCCTTTTCAGGAAAATTTTGAAGTTACTTGGATGAAAATCCCCAAAAAGATTTGTTACCTCTTGTTTTTATTGCATAGCCTATTTGCAGTGTATGGTATAAATATGATTGATGCCAGATATTTTATTCTTACTGCTTTTATATACAGAAAATTTTTGTGGGGGCTAAATGGATATCCTTTCTAAAATATGAAATTAATATTAGTATAGTTCATAGGAATTCCATTTTATTTTTCAGAATTTGTGGGACCAATATTAGTAATTTAATTTTTAAAGTCCAGAATACCACAAACTCTGTTTTATTAGACAGGATTCTTTTTCTTTTTTTATAAAAGCTTTAAAAAACCCACAACTTGTTACCTGGACATAGTCTTTAAAAAAACAAAAATAGTAGAGGTTGCACTGAATCAAAAATACTTATTTTTAGTAACATAGAAACCAAAACCACATGCAACCCAATTTGGCATCTAAAATCATATTCTGCTTAGTCTCAGATTACATATTATTTTATATGTCATCAATGCTCCTTCCACTCTTAAAACATATTAAATCAGCTTGTAACATGCTTCTGCTATTTTGTGGAAGTTTGTTGGAATCTGAAAATAAACGCAAACAGGAAAATGTGATCCTTCATTTATAGTATGTGATGGACTTCTGAGTTTCATGCTTAGAGTAAGAAAAGTCTTTACAGACCCGGACATCTTGGTAGAAGGATAACTCGAGAGCGTTGTGGCAGTGGCTCGTAGGTAAGCAGGAGCGAATCAGTGAAGTAAACTTTTAGTGTTCTTCCCACGTCAAAGAATGGAAGTCGGCACTGCTTTCCTTGTTTCTTCCCATGACTTGTTAACTGCCTTCTTCAGACTGAAGGTGCAAGCTTCCGTATTTCCCAGCTCTGACAGACATTTTCTTGTCCTAAAGGCCTTTGTTCTCCATGTTTGTTTGTTCACCAGTGTCACTCGGAGTCCGTGGAAACCAAGCAGATGCTCCCAAATACCTGCATTAACTGTTCTCCATGTTTTATGGTGGGAAAGGATGATGATAATAGCATAGGCATTTGGGTTTCTATCTTATTTGGAAAGGCTATGGTTCTATCATATACATTTTGATATTACCCTGAAATTCCTGGAGACAAGATTTTGTTTTTTGAGTAACATTTAAAAGTAATATGAAAATATCTGATACTTTACTTACATTAAATTTGACTCTAGCATGGGTAATACTTGAAGGAATTGTCACCAACATAGATAGCATTAGAAGGATTAGTGCTGTATTTCTCCACTTTTTTATTTTAATTTTTTGTTGTTCAGAATGAATATTTTGTTACTTATAGTTTTTTTCCCATAAAAACTGCCAAGTCACAGCTATCCTTTTGCCACAGTTAAGGAATAGGAATGCGCCATTTTTTAAAGCAATTAATCAGCATTTTGCAGTGCCCCATATGAGGTCTGTCCAGAAGGTGTGCAGCCATGTAATATGAAAAATAAAGACATTTATTGAAAAAGATACAAGATAGAAGAATCATTGTACACAGAACAATGACACCTCAGTCCCTTTCACAGTAGACACTTTGGGACCCACACAGTTCTCTCGTTGCCATCAGCTGCTCTGTCATATATTCCTGAATCTCATCAACAATCTGAAATCTCTTCTCTTTCAAAGGTGATTTTAGTTTTGGGAAAAGCCAGAAGGCACAGGGAGCCAAATCTGGGCTGTTAGGGGGATGAGTCGCCTGGGTGATTTGGTGTTTTGCCAAAAAATTCTGCACGAGACAGTGGGTACATTATCATGATGAAGCTGCCAGTTACCAGGTGCCCACAGCTGTGGCCTTCTGACAAATATGAATAGTTTCTATGGAGAAATGTTCAGGCTTAACACAAAATCTGATGCAGATTTGTTGCTCTACTCACTCAGTCATCTTGAATGTGACAGCCACATAGTACACATGCTCACTCAGTGAAGTCCATTGTACCCACTGACTGGTACAGTGAAGTTCTCATTGTTCACACATGCACATTCTAGCCCACTCTCCTTGGCTGCCAGGTTATGTTGATATCACACAAATTGTTCTCTTTATATTCACAATAATTGGACATTTTTGGACAAACTTCATATTTGCATATATAAAAAAATATATATTACAGCAAGTGATCATTTTACAGACAAGCCAAGGAAATAAGCCATTCAAAAATGAACTGTAGTAATTAATTTTATTATAATAAGATCAAGAAAGGTTATTACTAAGTGTCATGAACCACAACATGGGTGAATTTGTAGTAGTGTTTGGTTGTGATGTGTTTTCTTTATTAGGAATGTCTTAAACCTTTTTACAACCTTTGAAAAAATATAGAGAGATTAGGAGCTTTTACATCATGATTTTCACATAAATTTATATGGTCATTTAATTCTCTTATAATTAGGATATCCAGAGTACAGTATTACTGGTAATAGCCACCCTGCATTTGAATATTTGAATTTCTACAGCTTTATGTAGTTGGAGGTTTTTTAATAACAGAAAATAGGAAAAAGTACATTTATTCTTACTACAATATTAAAATGTAAGGGAGAATACCAGCTTTCATTCACATTACACTGAGCTGCTAAATATGTTTCTTGAACTTGTTTTTCCTAGTTTTCCATATTACTTTAAATGTGATTTTAAATATAGAACTCAAATATTTGGATGTATTTAAATTAACCTTGATTTGCAATAAGCTAGTAAATGGCCTATTGCAAATAGACTTTGGATGATTATTTCTTAGACTGAACAACAGCAGTATGATCTTTAAGAGGATGGGGTATGATAACAAGGAGTAAGCCAGAGTGGTGAGTCCATCATGTGTCCCTGATGACTTTGAGCTGGTTCACCATATCCCAGCCACAAATATGCATGTGAGGAGAATGAAACCTCTGTTTGACATGGAGTTCAAAATGAGACTACTTAAAACAGATCTTAGACCGATAGCATTGATGTTCTCTGCACAAACTTTGTTGAAAGTTATTGGATTTGTTTTAAAATGTGTTCATTGCCAGCTGTTTGGGACAGGATCTGAGACAAAAGGATTCACCTGGAGTATGATGTTGAATGTTCTGAGTGAATGAATGTAGATATCCCCAGGTTTGAGTTCTGTATGTGGTTAAAAGGGAATCAAGCAAATAAATAAGAAGTTATCCAGGCTTCAGAAAAACATTGTCTGTGTACCTTTTCAGCATGTGGCATCCCCTGTGATTCTAGATAGCTTGTTAAGTGGACTTGATCATACTTTGATCCACCAACTTGAAATAAAAGGGGGAAGAAGGAATTTCTTTGAAGCTCCATGGCATAAGTAATTAATTGGAGTTGCTTCATTCAAAATGGGAGAAAGAAATCCTTTTGGCTTAAACCAAGGAAGATTCTCAGCTGGCTAGTTGGAAACTTTCTGCTAAAAAAAAAGGAAGTATGTACCAAGAGTGTGGAGAAGGGTGGGTGAATTAACAAGAGTTAGGATGAGGAGAAATATTTTTTATCTGTATCTTACAGTTTTTTCTATAATTATGACACAGCATATTTCTTAAGCTTTTGTATATTGCACAGTCTTTCTGATTTACATTGTTTAAAAATGATAGCACTAAAACTGAATAGAGAGGCCAGAAACAGAACCAAAGGCACTGGTAAATTTAATATATGATAAAGATAGTATTTCAGCCCTGGCTGGTGTAGCTCAGTGGATTGAGCATGGGCCTGTGAACCAAAAGATAGCAGTTCAATTCCCAGTCAGGGCACATGCCTGCGTTGCAGGCCAGTTCCCGGCAAGGGATGCACGAGAGGCAACCATACGTTGATATTTCTCTGCCTCTCTCCCTCTCTCCTTCCCTTCCCCTCTAAAGATAAAATTTTAAAAAGAAAAGAAGAAGATACACACACACACACACAAGATAGTATTTCAGATCAGTGGAAAATGGATTACTCAATAAGTGGTGTTTGACCAATGGATATTCATTTGAAAAAAATAAAGTTGTGCACACACATCTAACACCAAAATAGATTCCATAGAGATCAAAGATTTGAGCATAACAAAGAAAGTGGATAAAATTGCCATTAGCAAATGCGAGAGATATTATATATTTGTTTAATCCTGGAGTCAGAAATCCTTTCTAAGCATGATCCCAAACTAAGAAACCATAAGAGAAAAGATGTATGAATGGGAGAACATTAAAAACATTCTGCATGTAAGGAAAAATACCAGCAAACTGAAAGACAAATGACAAAATGGGAGAAAATTTTCCAATTCATATAATAGACAAGGTGCTGATAGTCTTACTATGTAAAAGAGTTTCTTGAAAAAAATTATTATAAACAAAATAACCCAGTTGAATAATGGGCAAAGGAAATAAACAGTTAACAGAAAAGGAATTATAAACAGCTTGAAACTTACATAAAAATGTACACTCTCATTTATAATGAGAAATTGCAAGTAGAAACTGCTGCAGGAAGTGTCAGTGCAAACTTTAAAAATTTTAAATGTGCTTGGCCTTTGCTCAGGAATTCTATCTCTAAGAATTTATCCTACAGCTATAATTGCATGTGTGTAGATAATGTGTATACAGGGTTATTCTTTACACCATTGTTTATAATAGCAAAAGAAGGAAACTTCTTTCATAAGGACTAGGTACAATTTCATACATATGTTCAGTGGGACATTAAGGAATCATTCAAAAATTGGTGGCACCTTGCCATGGCCATTGTGGCTTATTTGGTTGGAGTGCCATCCCATACACTGAAAGGTCACAGGTTTGATTCCCAGTGAGGGCACATACCTAGGTTGCGGGTTTAGTCCCCAGTGGAGTGCATATGGAAGGCAACCAGTGGATGTTTCTCTCACATTGACATCTCTCCATTTCCCTCTCCCTCTTCCTTTCTCTCTCCCACCCTCTCCCTTCCACTCTCCCGCCCCCTCAGGTAAGGATTAAAAAAAAAAGCTGGAGGTACCTTGTTATAGACTAATATGAAAGGCCCTCCAAATATATTTAATAGAAAAAATGTGTCTGGAATAGAGTACATGGTAAATAGCACTTATGTAACATACACATAATGGTATGTGTAACACAGGGCATCTCATACAGCTTATGTAAGATAGTAAGAAGCAGTTGCCTTTTGGGAGGGCAGTTACCAGGTAGGAGTATGAGGGATGGGATGGGAAGGAGGCTGGCTTTTCATTGTATGCTAGTCTTTACCCTAATGTTGTAACATGTACAAGTATAATTTGTTCCAAAGTACATCATATAAAAAACAAAAATCAAAGAAAAGAGAATGTAGCATTTGTTTCCATTATAGTTTATCATACATGCCCTCCAAGGATTGCCTGCTCTTCTGAGCATTAGAATATAGTGGTGAACAACTATCACCCTAAAATTTAGTTAATATTTTTTTAGTTAATACTACTGAATCTTGCATTGCCTTAGGACTGTCATTGTATATCAATTTGCATTATACTCAAAATATGGACAAGTTAATAGAAGTATTAATGATAGCAGAGTTTATTATATGTATTTTTTTCAGTACACCAATTTTTTTTGTTAAGGAAGAAATGGCTGAAAGTTGGATGGTTTATATAAGAAAATTATTATTAACTAAAATTTGAGATTTTTTTTTGTTTTTCTTAATGGGAAAGAAACAAATGTGCAAAATAATATTTAGTGTTAAGATATACATAAGTGGCCCTGGCTGGGGTGGCTCAGTGGACTGAGTGCTGGCCTGTGAATCAATGGGTTGCAGGTTTGATTCCCAGTCAGGGCACATGCCTGGGTTGTGGGCCGGGTCCCCACCCAGTGGGAGGTGCCTGAGAAGCAACCACTCACTGATGTTTCTCTCCCTCCCTTTCTTCCTCCCTTCCCCTCTGTCTAAAAGTAAAATACATGAAATCTTAAAAAAAAAATATTTAAAAAAAGATATACATAAGTGGCCCAGGCTGGCATGGCACAGTGCTGGCCTGTGAACCAAAGGGTCACTGGTTTGATTCCCAGTCAGGGCACACACCTGGGTTGCTGGCCATGTCCCCAGGAGGGGGTATGTGAGAGGCAACCACACATTGATGTTTCTCTCCCTCTCTTTCTCCCTCCCTTCCCCTCTCTCTAAAAATGAATAAGTAAAATCTGTTAAAAAAAGATATACATAAGTGTACTCACTTATTTTTTTAACATATTTTGAGTGGCAGTCATTTATAGGCAGTCATTTCCTTATGTATATCAAAATGAAAGCATGACAGGGAAAATAAGAATCCAGTCAAACAAATACTTTTGGCAATAGATACTATATAACACTGATTTATAAGTTACAGTTTGTTTTTTTTTTAAGGAGTATGTTTATCACTAGAACATGATAAAATTTAAGTCATGGAAATTGACATTGCTGCTGCTGAAACTTTCCTAGATGTTTGGCTTTTTAGCCCAATTCCTGTGTTTCTTAAATTTTTCTTTCTTTATTATGAGACAGGTACATAAGACATGGATAAACACAGGTGGACGGTAAACCAACAAAGTCCTTAAAATATATTTTGTCTGGCAGGACATTTTGGGGTAATTGCACACTTGGTTCAGAATTTGAAGGTGTAGGTGATATTATTAGCAATTTCAACACAATTTAAATTACTCAGTGAGTTCTAAATGTTAAAATAAGAACTTTTTCATAATTAGTAGCTTAAGTCACTGTTTTCATAATTGTAGAATTTCAGAGCAGAATAAGCAATTTCTACATACTAACTTAAGCTTCTTCCTACTGTGTATGACAGGAAATTGAATAGACAGTGTGTTTCTTTACTAGACTGACTCTGCATTTTTAGGGTGATAATCCTTTAAATTATTTTCTTGCCAGTATTAACGGAACACTGACCTGTTCAAATATTGCTCCAGCAGGATAAATAAGTTGAGTCTGAGATGGAGCTTTCCACGCAGTGGTGTTTGAATGGGGAAGTATAGAGCACTGTTGCTTTTAACAAAGGTGAACCAAAGGGCAGCTGTCAGAAAGGGGAGGTAGACTTAAAATTGGAGAAAGAGTTATTTTCCAAAAGTGCCCCATTGCCTAGTGCAGGCACTGAGTTAAAAAAGGAAATACATAGTTGAACTTAATGTTGGTGCACCCAATCAGTCTAGAGATTGGGGTAGAACTGTTGAATCTGGAATTTCCATGTAAAATAAGCTGTGAAAGAATTACAGAATCAGAGAGCTTGAAAATTCTTAGAGATCTTTTTGGCCAATCTCCTTTCTTTAAAGATGAGAAAATTGAAAAAAAAATTTGAATAACACAAAGAGTCAGGACTGATTCATGGCCTTTTTCTAAAGTCCTGTATTCCCCTCACAGGTAGGTACAGTTAAATGTGTTGATACAGTATTTTACCTTTATTCCCCATGATGACTCCCTTTGAGGATTGCCCCATATTCTTGTCGAAGACCTGAAAGAAAGTTTGTGGGCCATGAAAGTTGAGATGTACAGGCTAGATCACACAGTTTTGTAGGCCCTGGTCTGGTCTTCTACAAGGGCAGTGCAAGGCCAGGCCCTCCAGAAGTGATGTTATTAGAAGTGTGTTTTTCAAAGATTACGTTGGGGAATCAGTGGTCACTAGGAGATCAGTGAAGAAAGTGGTGTTTTGGACTAGAAGGATGCAGTGGAGATGGAATGAGGTAGTTAGGGAAGAGTAATATTTTAAACACTTTACTAATTTCTAGAGATAAGGGCATTAATTTAGCAATATTTGATAAGCTTGCTTTTGTTTGATGTTACTTGCTATTGTTGCTCTCTGTCATATATTCTCATCATTTAATATAATATCTGAATGTAGGGAAACTGAAAAGTCTTGGAGTTTTATACATATTTGGAGTAAACGTATGTAATGAGTTTGGGAATGTCACTTAAGATTATATGTAATGTATACATGTTCATATTTAAATATTACATATGTTTGATTGGCATTTTAGTTTTATTAACAATTTCAGATTGTATGGTTTTTATGATATATTCGTGAATAAGATTACATTTTACATTTTATGGTACTCGAAAATGTTGATTGAAATCTCGACATCTCTGGATTTACACATCGTTTTGAATTTGTTCATGGGCTAGAATGCGCAGCTCCTACCTGCAGTTTGTATCATCTGCTTAACCCTTTATTTTGCCTCTGTACCGTTTCCATGCCCACCTGCCCACTGCCTTCAGTGACTGAGCCTCACTCTTCTGTCCCCCGCTGTCTGCCTGGTGAAGGATGCTCGTATCAGAATGGTGTGCCTGCCATTGAGCGTGTCAGCCATCTTAAATCCCATTCCTATATGCACAGACATTCTTGCTGTACCTATTTTTCTTGCCTAATAACACAGGAAGAAAAAATAAGTAAGTTTTCAACTTACACTGTTTTTCGTTTACGCCCTCCAAATTACTGTGTGATTAAAAGGCCTTTGTAAAGCAAAACTTTACTCCATTCATTCATTCATTCATTCACTCACATGAAACAATTAAGCACTTCCATGCTATTTGTCAAGTTTACTAATATGGGACTATTAAATTTAAATAATTTTATGTGGCCTCTTGGTGTGCTTTTAAGTTCACAAAGTTATCAAGATAACAGTACACATTGAAAAATGTAATGTTGGGTGGTTAAATACAGGGTTAGGTTTATAGGTAGTATGTTGGAAACCATTCGTGTTTTATTTCTCCTTCCTGTTTATAATGGGGATAAAATCTGTCCATTTTAGTTTTTCTATAATAAATACAAACTTTAAATAAAACTTTAAATTTTAAAAAGCACAAACAAAATTCTAGAGCCTTTAAATAATAACAGCTCTTTTATTTTATTATTGAGACATTTATAAACTGATCATTTTGTTTCATCAGATATTCTTTTGTTTCTGGAGCACCGGTGTGTTTATTTTGGCTTCTAAAGCTTTAGAAGGACTTGTTATTTGGGGAGTAATTGATGCCAACTTTATTAAAAACACCTCTTGTATTTTACTAAGCTACTTCTTTGACTAAGATGCAGGGTTACAGTGACCTACTTGATTCTTGTACACCACTCCTTACAAAGGAGAAAGAGAAATGGAAATTTTGAAGGAGATGGAGTTTGTGAGGTTTGTATTTCATAGTCTACTCTAAAAGGAAGCACTATGTTCATTTTCATTATACTTTCAGTACAGTTGACTTCTGAAATGCAAATGTTAAACTACTTTGAAGATTCAGAATTTGAAATGAGAATATGAGATGGGAAAATGAAGGAGCTTTTGATTCTTTTTCATCTATTAGTGATTGGAGTTTTAACACTGTAAAGTAGCACACAACGGTTGCGTAGTCAACTTCTTTTATTAATACTTCACTTCCCTCTCTTTCATCTTGGCCTCTGCACCATGAAATAGATCCCTTTGCCTCTTGTTTCAAAAATAAGAGGAAACATTAGATAACAACTTTTTCAATTTCTCTCTCATCTACCTTTAATTTCCTCTGTGATGTTGATTATGCACACCACTACCCTGTCAGAGATCAGGGAGCCTTGCTCTTTGTCCAAGGCAGTCCAACTCCTATGTGCTGAATTCATCCCCCTCTGTCTGACATGGTGCTTTTATTCTGACATTTATTCTCCATCCTATCCTTGCCACATCCTCATGTAAACTGATTAACATAGTGAAGACTTTGAATGGTATGAACTGAAAAAGGAAACCTTCCTACAGCCCTGTAATTCCTTCTCTTCTCCTTTTCTCTCTCCTTTCACAGCCATGCTTCTTGGATAATTGCTCTGTATTTTTCTACTTCCTTTTACAACTCCAGTGCTATTCTTGGCACCCATCATTAATAAGGTCAACCAGAAACTCCAACTTGCTAGGTCCAGTGATCTGTTTTCAGGAGTCACATTATCATTCTTCTAAATATCTAACTTTATAAATTACCCTTTCTCAAAACTCACTTTTCTCTTGGCTTTCTTACTACCCCTGTCCCTTGTCTCCTTATCAATTCTGACTTTCTTGTCTTATTCCTTGATTTCTTTCTTTGCTCGTCCTGTGAAGTTGGAACTCCTAAAGGGCCTGTGTTTGGTTCTCTTCTTTGTACTGCAGGGGCTGCTTGGATGGTCACAGTCATTGTCACAACTTTATTCCCCATTTATTTACTTACCAGTTTCTCCCTTATCTGGTTTCTACCTAAGATCTCTTGCCTCTTCTCCAGACCCTTTTTTCCAACCCTGTTGGAAATTTACTAGATACAGGGAGTTAGGAATCAGGAGACTGTTGTAATCATCCTGATATAAAAGACGATAGGGGAGTAAACTCGGGAGTCTCAGAGGGAATAGGGAAGCCGGGTGTTCACAAAATACAGTGAAGAGGTGGAATCCTCAGAATCTTATATTCCATTTGATTAGGGGACTGGGACTGAAGGAGTGACTTTGAGGTTTTGAGCGTGGTCTCTTGAAGGTTTGTGACTGCATTAAGATTTGGGGTACAAGAAAACGAGTAGGTCTTTCCAAGATGAGGATTGTATCTTTGAACGTATAGAGTTGGAAGTACCTCTTTGATGTCAGCTGTTTATTTGACTTGTATGAGTGTAGCACTTCAGAGAGATCTGGTATGGATAATGGATTTGGAAGGAGCCCATCTGTAGGTGGACATTGAAGAAATGGGAGAGAACACAGCACAGGAAGTGAAGAGAAGGCACAGCTTTTTATAAACATTCTACTCACATTTCCCACCCCTTCTCTAGCTGTTTCTCCCCATCTCTGCATGTAAATTTTGTTGTAACTGTGGCAAATTAGTTGGTGTTCTCTTAATGTGCCACGTTCTCTTTCCTTTGTCTTAAAACACATTAATCAGTGTTTTAATCCGCCCTGACCATCTGGTGAATTTTATACTAGAAAATTTAGCTTAAATAACATCTCCAGGAAGCTGTCATCAGGTTTAAGCATTACACTACCTTGGCTCCCACAGAGCCTTACGATAGCACTTAGTATGTTTTTTTCTGTGACTTAATATATAGATAGTACCAGTCCCAGTCCCACTGGACTGTCTTCTATAGGCTTAAGTTGGCAAGTTTATAGGGCCAAATTTACTTATTTGTTAAGGTAATGGAATTTTTGGTAGAATGTTTTATGATTATATGGCTCATTTAAACTTACAATAAAAGTAACTTAAAAATTAATGCCTGGCCATGACTTCTGAAAGGTCCACTAAAAAAAATGCTTTTGAGTACTTGGTTAAGCTCTGTGAGCTCACCAGAGAAAAGGACCAGTAAATTTAAACAACCTATAATCCCCCTCCATACTGCTAGTCTTATTTTCATACTATAATACAATACAGAGAAATGATAGCTTTATACCTTACCACTAGATGGCTGAATTACATTGTTTTTGAAAAAGAAAATCTTAATGACTCAAAGTAGCCTGATATGTAGCATTTAGCAAAATGTATCTGATGTTTAAATCTATAATTGTGTGTATACACATATGCATATATATGCACACACATAAATATTTGAATAGTCATGTTAATTGGAATTAAGAATTGTTTTTCAAAAACTTGTAAAAATTATAACCTGGTATGATTTTTGCTTTAATTTATAATGTTATATTTTCATAAGGCATATAAAAAGGTCAGTATATTTTAAAATTATAATCTCACACAGAATAGCCATACACATCAGGTCTGAAGTTCACAAACACCATGAGGGTGAATTTAGCTCTGTTAGACAACTGGTATCTGTTGTCAGATGAGTACATTTACTTTATCTTTCAACACAGTTCTGTAGACTGTTCAATTAAAGTTCAAAATGAAACAAAAAAGATAATACGCTATTTCTTTTTTTAAAAAGATTTTATTTATTTCTTTTTAGAGAGGAGAAGAGAGGGAAAAAGAGAGGGGGAGAAACATTAATGTGTGGTTGCCTCTCACATGCCCCCACTGGCGACCTGTCCCACAACCTAGGCATGTGCCCTGACTGGGAATCAAACCATCAACCCTTTGGTTTGCAGTACGGCGCTCAATCCACTGAGCCACACCAGCCAGGGCCACTATTTCTTTATTTAAATGTTAAGTTGTAAAATATTTTGTTCCAATTTTTAAATCTCCTTGAATCAACTCTTGGTCATAAATGCCTCTGTTTTTGGTCAGGCTTCAGGAATATATCAAGTTGAACTACACGAATTGCCACTTCCATTTATCAAAAACAGTCAAATGTCAGCAGTTTCATGTAATTCAACCTAATACACAACTTTTTTTTATTTTTTTAGTAATTTTCATTTCTTACATGACTTACAATCAATTGCAATGACCTAAATAGTTCCTGTCATTTTAGGGCTGTTGAGCTTGGTAAGCAAAGGTTTTGACCTTGACAGGGTTGTTTCGTTACCTTGTGTGGGGGATTTTATGGAGGATAACATGTACAGAAATGCAGTCTGGCAAAATAACCTCCAGGGGGACTAATAGGTCTCAATAAATGCAAGCGCTTCCAGGTACCATTTCAGTGTAAAGTCGTATGTGTTGCGCTCGGAAAATGCAGGGTGCATCTTTTAAACTAGGGTGCACAGTGCATGTCTGCAGTGAATATTTCCAGGTTTATTTTGGTTATATGCTAGTTGAAGTGATTGATCAAAAAGATGTTAAATTGTGAGTCTCAGATCAACACTGCCTTGTAATGTATTTCTCTGCCTTGGAATAGCATTAATGTAACAGTCTAATTTTATTTTGGGGCTCCTAGTGGCAATGCTAACATTTAAAATACAGGGTACAGCACAAATAAAGCCCCTTTTTTATGAGCTAGTGATCTATACCAAGTTTGTTAGTACAAAATCGTAAGCATGTAATTCTGTAACATAACAATATCACACTCAAGCACGACATGACATTTCAGGTGAAATGTTCAAATTGCTGTCCATCTCCTGCAAGACAGTCACATACCCTACTGACCACACTCAATGGAGTTACTTCTGTAGGACCCTGAATAGGATATTTTAAAATAATTGGTAAATTTAATATTGTAGTAAAACAGCAAAGTATCTGAAGTGACATTTTGGGCTAAGTCAGGAGTTGCCACCGAGGCCTCGATCTCTTTCCTTTCCTGTGTTGTAACGTGTCTGTGGTCATCCAGTTTCCTCTCGGGGACGGGGCGGGGGGGCGGGGGGGAGGCATGCTTCTTAATCAGTTCAGAAGTGAGCAAGGCATTAGTTGTTTACCTTCCTGAGCTCTGACAACAAGTCACCCAAACATGTACTTCTTACGACGTGTAAGCACCTATACGGGTGCTCTTACCCGTGTTTTGGAACTGTTATGTCAACTGTCTTTTAAGCCTCCCAGCAAAATGTTGATTTTTAAAAAATACACAAAACTTTGTATTTGCTTTTTTTTTTAATTGTATTTACTTTTATTTTTTTTTTTAATGCTAGGACAGTGAGGTAATATAACTATTTGAAAGTACACTCTTCATGGAGTTTATTTGGTAAACTTACAGGTTAATTTAATTATGAAGCAGAGAAGTCCTCCCTGAGAAATACTTGTCTGTTTTTAATGATGGAATTAAATACTGGTTTCTTGTTTTGTTTTATTTCACTCATCAAATTAAAATAAAGCAGTGTTTGACTGTGTGTGCCTCAGGATTAATAGTAAGAGAGATAATAAGAGATACTTCTTAGAAGAGACATATTTCTTGATTTGGCTGTAATATCTTATTAATTAATAATTAACAAAGAAAAATTATTTTGAGAAAATACAATCTTTCCTTATGAGGTAAAAATAGAAAACCTCATTGAGGATTTTTTTTAAAAATTACAACCATATTGTTTTTTTATCTGTTTTTACTCCTTGTGCCAATTTGAAATGAGGCTGTTAGAATAGAACTTCATTTTGACAGAGAGTTTATAGACTTCATATGTGTCCAACTGAATGAATATTGCATTGAAATATTTCTCCATCTGAATTATTTAAGGGTACAAATATTTAAATGGCTATTCCTTTCTGACTTATTCAAACTGCTCCAAGGATCTGGGATAATCTGAGAAAGATAACAATCTTGCTTATTATAAACAGTCAATTTAGTTAGCACCTTATAGTGTTAGTTTTTATTTTAGGGTTCTTGTCACTCATCAGCACAAGCTCCTTTTCTGAAAGTCAGTGACCCTTGCTAGGCCACCTAAAGGACCATGATAATTCAAAATTTGCTCAGGACCATATTTTGAAATTAAATAATATAATACATTAAATCCATTTTAAGAAATTTGAACATGTCCTTTATAAGACTAGTGAACAATTTAAAATGACTTTGGATCAATCAAAAATTATAAATCTATTTACCTATCAGTATTCTACCATCAATGAAAGAATACATGGATAACGGTGTCTATTACAACACTAATTATAAAAGGAAAAGATTGGAAGTAACGTGTTTGTTCATCTAAAAGGCCACAAATAAGCTACAGTGCCTCCACACAAAGAAATAATGTGCTTCTCCTTAAAAGAAGGTTTGCGGGTGGGGCGGTGGAGGTGGGAAGGGAGAGAGAGGAGCAGGAAGGAAGCTCTGCATGTGCTGAAATGGATCGATTTCCAAGACAGGTAAGTCTTCGTAAAAGCAGGGTACAGAGCTGTGTATACATGTTATGCTAACTTTTGTGTAAACAGGAGTGGGGATGGATCAGTATTTATTTAAAAACTGGAAGAATGTTCAAGAAACTAATATAAGCAGCTACCTAAAGGCATTGAGGATTGGGAATTAGCACAAGTTCAGTAACAAACTGTCTCCCGTAATGAAATGTCACGACAGGGGCCAACATACTCTTTTTCTGACGTTGTATAAAAACCTTGAAGTTATGTTAAGGTCAATCATATTTGTTTAATTTTTAAAAACAATATTAGTGGCCACTTGTTCCTGATCATCCTCCATATTGGGGAGGAATAAGTAAAATAAGGAATGATATTTTCCATTTGTCTCTCATTTTTTGTTTAAAATTTACTTTCTGTAGTGCTCCCCTTGGTCCCTGTCTTTCCAATTTTCTGACAGAATTGAGTTTTGATGTTTAAGGTTTGAAAAGAAGTAGTATACACTCTCTGCTTTTCAGTCCCAAAGTATTAAAATTAGCTTAATGTAATCTGTTCAAGGACTACCATGCTGTGTATACCACAAAGGAGAAAGGAATGCGTCATAAAGACATGGGTGAAGTAAGGGAGGGGAGGTTAATATTTTCTCACGGGAATGGATGAGGAGGACATAAGGAAGCCTTCCTGTGGGCAGTGGTAATTTAGGGTTGCCCCAAAAGATGAAGTAGAAGGGGGGCGGGGCGGGAGAAGTCAGGTGGGTGACACGGAAGATATTTTTATGACACTTTCATAACATTTGCTTTTACAACTCATTGTATCTTGAATGAGATCACATTAGAAAAGTTTACCAAAGACAAGCTAATGAAGGTTAGATGACAGCAACTGTGCTTCAAGTCCTTTCCCCCACCCCACCCCACTCAGTCATCACAACACAACTCTGGATGCGGTGCTTCATGTTCCCCTCAGGGCTCCAGTTTATGCGACCAGCTCCTGGTCCACGGAGGAGTCATTTACTCCCTGGAAGGAAGGGTTGCTGCATCTTTCCGCACCGCAGTTCATTGACTGTTTGGATTTGTCTTTGCCGAAGTACACTCCACAGTGCTAATTTCCCTCTGAACCAACGAGACAGGAGAAGGAGCAGATTCGCCTGGGGCTGCACTGACCTGGACTATTTGGGGTAGGAATAGGGAAAATAAAACAAAACTGGGAGGCATCCCAGATATTCTCTGCCCCAGGTATTTTGCCTCTTTCCCCCAATCCCATGTTTTCTTGATTTACCTTGGTGTGAAAATGAGGGTCCTGCCCTCCCCCCAATCTCTTAAATTTATCGCAGTGCTCTAACTTTCTGTAAAACTGTCAGATTGTGTGGGACCAGACAGTTGTTACTGTAACCTGTTGAGTGGAAACCTAGACAAATAACTTTTATGGGCTTCCACTCTCGTTTCAGCCCCTTGGCCACTGCTAAGTTGGAAGCTCAGACGGTGGGAAATGAACTGTGGGGACGGGTTCAAAGAGTTGAAACTATGTTGAAAAAGCTGCCTGCCAAAAACCAGTGTTGGAGTCTTAAAACGAAACCATTTTTTTTAGATTTGGAAAATAATTAACATGAATTGTTGAAGAGATTTGAGTCCAAAGGGAGATCAAGTATATGTAAAACTGCATTTTTGTACATTACTCTTTTGTCAGTAGACCATAACAGAAAATCATATGAAAACACAAGAGAGGGTTTCTCCCTGTCCTCTCCAGATTTGGGCTCATTTTTTTAACAAAACAGATCAGACAGAATGGTGACATACTGGAAATTGGTGGAAAGATGAAAGCACACTTGAGTTCTGAGGCTTTGAGACAGAAATCATAAACATTAATAAGACCGGTGGCTGACCTGACCTGGCTACGGAGGCTCCTTCTGAAAGCCTTGGAGCTCTTCATTACTCCATCTTTTTGACCACTAACAGATGCACAACTTTCTTAAAGTATAAAAACAAAAGGCCTTCCACGAGTTACAAGAGCATTCAGAGAAATGAAAAGAGCATAGATTTCAATTCAATATTTTGGTACTTTCCAGTCTTTTCTTCCCATCTTCTATTTGAAATGTTCCCTTTTTAAAGAGTAAAAGCATCACATATTGGCAGCTGGAGCTCAAAAGAAGGCAATTCCTCTAAACTTCCAAGAACTTTCTAGTTTAATAGCTGGAATAAGTACAAAATGCTCTACTACAGTTTTTATTACATAATAATTCTGTGATTGTCAGAAGCAGTTGTCTCCCATTGAGGGGAGACAGTCAGCATTATAAAAGTGAGTGCAGATCTGGGAGTCTTTAAATGATCTTTAAAGATGATGCTTTGTAGATGCATGAAATTTCAGACGCTGGTTTCTAAGTTTTGTGCATCTAAGTGATGCTTTCCTCCTCCTGTTTAAATCACCTACTCTAACATCTCTTCAAATCCAGAAGCAATAGTGAGTTTATAAATCATTTGCTTTTTATGTAACCATTGCTTAGTGAAGACAAAAAACTACAAAATACAATCTCATGAGACACAGAAAAAGTATCATTTTCTGTAAATATATTTTACCTCTTCTGAGAAATTCTTTTAAGTAGTCACAATCAATGTTCATGCCCTGTTTTTCATTTAATCACATCATTGACCACATAAACCTGTTGTCACACATTTGCATTTCTCCTACCTGTATTTGCTGCTCCCTAAGTGCTTGTTGGCTGTTCTTGAGAAGTCATTACTTTGTCATCGTGATGGGTTCTTCAGTTACACACAGTCAGAAGTTCATAGATGCTGCCGGTAGTGATTCCAGGAAGGGGAAAAAGTCCCCTACTTCCAGAGCCCTTTTGGGGTCGTTTTTCAACTTTATACTTTTTTCCTACAAAGCTCTGCTGAATCATATGCTGGCTACCAAATGATGATCTGTCTTCTGATTCATTTCCAGAAGAAAATAAATTTCTGTTGTTTTCCAGCAGTCAGTGACTTTTTGAGACATGAATGGGGGGTGGGGAATTCCATTTATTTGATCCCATTCGTTAATGCAAGAATGGAATGACACCTTGGCAAGGACACTTGCATTGGGATGGCTCAAGAAACAAATCCTTCAGTAGTTCCAACTAATAAATCTAAGTGATGTGTGCATTTTAGGAGGAAAATTGCTTCATGTCTACCTAGTAACTAACAATGTTAGGGAGTTACACAGAAGACTAGTGATATTTTTAAATTTTTAATGATCAATTATATTTTTTTAAATAGTCAATTATATGTGACTTTTTTATACCTTTATTGATTTTTAGTCTCTTTTCATTTTTAAAATTAACTCAGCTGTGTGTTTGTTCTTATAGAAAACCAGAGAAACATAACCTTTTTCTTTAAAGACAAAAAAGAGATTTTGTATTAATTCATCAGTCCTATTTTTTCTTTTATTCACATGCTTTTTCCTAATTACCCAGATTAAACAATGTATACATATATGATTATTGATTTTTTCTACCCATTCTTTTATTTCCTCAAAGCCAAAGTAGACTATGAATTATAGAATATCCTAATTATTGGACACTTTTTCACCATCTTAACTACATTTCTGACTTTAAGTATCATGTAAATAATTAATTTACCAAGCTGCTGAATGAATCTTTGTGCCATAGGTGTGTCCTGTATTTTCTTCATGCTCCCTGGAGTACATATAACACTGGTAGCCTTTTCTACATGCTGATAAATAGAAAGCACTCTTAAAACCAGGTCAGTAATGTATTTGGAAAGTAATTCAGTTATAATCAAAATCCATGAGAAATTTCTAAATTTCCAAAGGGGCTTCCTTTTTATCTTATATCTAGTAGTTACTTAAATACATGTGAAAAATGAAAATGATTTTCCTGAAGGCAATTTCATCAGATTGGTTTTTATTTAAAGTTGAAATGACTGAAATTCTTAAATATACTAGTTCTAACCTTGAAATGAGAATAACTGTATTTAACAAACTTGAAATGAGAAAAAATTACTCTTATTTGGAAGTGAACTGATGAAGTATCTTGTGTCTCTTTTCTTTCAGAATTTTATTCACTAAGTAAATTATTTGGGGGTACCCACTGTGTGTAGTTGCGTGCTAGGCATACTATAGGAGTTATAGGGTGGTTAAGAAATTTTCCTTGCCCTCAAGAAAATTAAATCACACTCAGACTATTCAGAGCATTTAACTGCTTTAGAGTCATCTTTTATAGGCTTTTATCACCGATGATTTCTGTATGTGTAATAAAATGTATCAGATGTAAAAGTAATGTACTCTAAAAGCATTTATAAAATTAGTTTATGTGGAACAATTTTTTAGGGTAATAAAAATAAGTAGTGTTGACCTTAAATAATTGTGCAAATTTTACTTGATGAAATTCAAGCATTTTATAAGTTGCTGTGTGTCATTCTTTCCTTCTTCTTAACCCCTCTGCCTCCCATCAGTTTCTAAATTGATTTGAATTGTTTCTAAACATCATTTGTCCTCAGTGTCTTGAAAAGTAGAGCTTTCTTAGAAAAGACAAAACCCATGACCATTGTTGAGAAATTACCTTGCATAGTCTCCAAGTTGTGATGAATATATGTGACTATTTAGCTTAACTGAAATGTAAAAAAATTACTCTGTATATCTGGTGTTTGTTTTCTAAATATGTTTTTATTTCACCTTTCTTCATTCTTAAAGGATATTTTCTGTAGAGGTAAAAGTCTAGGTTAATGGTTATTTCTTGTATTATCTTCTACTTTCTATTTTATGTTGAGAAGTCACTTGCCAGTCTAATTGTTCTTTAAAACAATCTGTTTTGTTCAGACTACAGTGAAAAATTTCTGTCTTTGATTTTTAGCTTTTTATTATAATGTTTCTTTGTATAGTTTTCTTTTTTTATCCCCTTTGGGATTTGCATGGTTTCTCAAATGTGCACTTAACACCATTGATTGATTTTTGAAAAATTCTGAGTTATTATCTCTAAAAATATTGTTTCTGTAATTTTTCTTCTCTTTGTAGAATTTCATTTACACATATTTTAGAAGATATATTTACTGATTCTTTATAACTCTTACCCTTTTTTCAATATTTTCTTTTGTTGTTAGTTTTCTTCTGATCTGACTTCTAACCTCTTTTCTAATTCTCTCTTTAGCTGTGTCTAATCTATTTTTAAATCTATCCTTTTAAACTCCAAATTTTGATTACTGTATTTTTTAGATCTAGAATTCCATTTAGTTCCTTTTATATTTTATAGTCCCCTAGGGGAAGAAAATCTTAATTTTTAACTTGTAGCTCTTTGCATTTATAATGCACAGATAAAAACTATAGTTTCATTGTGCCATAGGATCCTCTGTGTATCGGGTTCTGTCACCTGTTTTTCCCTCTTGGGGTATTTGATTTTATTTTGTTTTCATATTATATTGCCTCTTTATGTACCCATTTTTATTGATATCAGCTATTCTAGTTTTTAACAGTTATAGAAAAATTTTGAGGCCTAGCATGATGTTACCTTTCTTCAGAGAGAACTTACCTTTGCTCCTGGCAAGCAGCTAGAGCACTAGCAATTTGGACCATCTTTAATTCATTTTTCAAAGACAGAGATGATCTGAAGTTGTACATCAGGCCATGGAGAACTATACCATTCACACTTACTCCTGTAGCGTAGCTCTTTGAGTCACCACACAAATCATGGAGGGTTTCCAGCCTCCAACCTACCTATTACATTATTTTTTGTGCCCCAAGCTTCTTGAGGCTTCCTCTTTTACATCTTTTAGAATTGGTGTTGCCCCTAATTCATAAAGAGGCCCCAGATTTCAGGTTTACCTCTCTGGATTTCTGTCTTCCTCATCTTATCTCCTTAACTAACTCTTCTCTGACCTTTTGGCTCTCCAGTGCCTTTATATATTTCCATACATTTTCAAAACTTTGTCCATCTTTTCTAGTTATACTCCTACTTCAGATTGTATAGTTCTCCACCATCAGCAAGAGGTTAATTTCCTCAACACTTGAAAAATAAAAATATGTTACAATATCTGGTTTAAGATTATGTATCCACTTCCAGCCAAGATGGAGGCATAGGTGGACACACTGTGCCCCCTTGCACAACCAAACTTAAGGACAACAAAGATTTAGAAACAAGAAAACAACCTGAACTGATAGAAAATTGAACTGTACGGAAGTCCAAAAACCAATCAGCCAGACCAGTAAGAGGGGCAGAGTCCCAGCAGGAGAAAATGGAGATTGGCAACCTGGGTATGCAGGCAGCAGTGCTGGCAGATCCCAGGCGTGCAGGTGGCAGCTAGTGGATCCCAGGTGCACAGATGGCGGCTAGTGGATCCCGGACACAGGGTGGCAACTGTGTGGACCCTGTGAGGCTGCGCAAGGTGGCTGGCTGACTAGGTGGTCCCACATTTGCACGCAGATAATCCAGATGAAGTGGAAGCAGCAGAAGGGACTGGAATCCGAGAGAGAGCAGAGCAAGCACCATTGTTCCCTCTCAGACCCTGCCCCCACATACAGTGTCACTACCTAGCGACTGGGCTACCCCACTCTGGGGAACACCTAAGGCTCCACCCCTCACTATGTAACAGCCGCAACCAGACCAAAAAAAAAAAAAAAAACACAAAAATGGCTCAAACAGGAGAACAGATCAAGGCCCCAGAGCCAATTCATCTAAGCGACCAAGAGATAGCCAACCTATCAGATATACAGTTCAAAGCATCCTGGTGATCAGGATGCTCACAGAATTGGTTGATTTTTGGTCGCAAATTAGATGAAGAAATCAAGGCTACAATAAGTGAAATGAAGGAAAATGCACAGGGAACCAATAGTGATGGGAGGAAAACTGGGACTTAAATCAATGGAGTGGACCAGAAGGAAGAAAACAACCAAAGAGAAAACAAGGAAGAAACAAGAATTCAAAAAAATGAGGAGAGTCTTAGGAACCTCCAGGACATCTTTAAATGTCCCAACATCCTAATTATAGGGGTACTAGAAGGGGAAGAGGAAGAACAACAAGTGGAAAACTTATTTGAACAAATAATAAAGGAGAAATTCCCCAATCTGGCAAAGGAAATAGACTTCCAGGAAGTCCAGGAAGCTCAGAGAGTCCCAAAGAAGTTGGACCCAAGGAGGAACACACCAAGGCACATCATAATTACATTAGCCAAGATTAAAATGAAGGAGAGAGTTCTAGAAGCAGCAAGGGATAAGAGTTCTAGAAGCAGCAAGGGATAAGGGGACAAAGGAGTTCCCATCAGACTGTCACCTGATTTCTCAAAAGAGACCTTCCAGTCAAGAAGGGGCTGGAAAGAAGTATTCCAAGTCATGAAAGTCAAGGACCTACATCCAAGATTGCTTTATCTAGCGAAGCTTTCATTTAGAATGGAAGGGCAGATAAAGTGCCTTTCAGATAAGGTCAAGTTAAAGGAGTTCATCATCACCAAACCCTTATTATATGAAATGTTAAAGGGACTTATCTAAGAAAAGGAAGATAAAAATATGACAGTAAAAAGACAGCAAATTCATAGATATTAACAACCAGACCTAAAACAAAAGCAAACTAAGCAAACAGCTAGAACAGGAACAGAAACACAGAAATGGAGATCACATGGAGGGTTAGCAACAGGGTAGTGGGAGGAGGAGAGAGTGGGGAAAGGTACAGAGAATAAGTAGCATTGACGGTGGGTAGAAAATAGACAGGGGGAGGGCAAGAATAGTGTGGGAAAAGTAGAAACTAAAGAACTTATGACACATGGACATGAACTAAAGGGGATGTATGTGGGTGGGAGGGGGTGTGCAGGGTGGAGAGAAATGATGGGGAAGAAATGGACAACTGTAATAGCATAATCAATAAAATATATTTTAAAAATTAAAAAAGATTATCCATTTCTTATTAAAGTTCCACTTTTTTAAGTTCCAATAAGCAAAGTAATCATCAAAATATCGTATCATGGGCATCCTAAGTCCTTATGAAAGAATATGTGGTAAGGAAATACATATCTAAACCTGAGTTTTAAAGTTTTTAGCTATTCCTACTGCATATTGTTCAAATATATATAGTAATGCATGACCTCTTTAGCTTTGAGGAAGCCTATAGTACCTGCTCTGTGTTTTTTCTTTGAAAAAGTTTTAAAAATGGATACAAGAGGAATAAAGAGTTCTATTAAGTGTGAGATAGCCATTTGCTGTCCTAGAGGGGATGTTGAGTGGACAATTGTACAGGTAGTTGGAGTTTTATATAAAAATCTCTTACTCTGACCTGTGGGGCTAAGAGGGTTGGGGGTTGTCCCCCAAAGTGATTTGGATTCCCAGTCAGGTTCAATTCCCTGTCAGGGCACATACCTAGGTTGAGGGTTCAGTCCCCTTTTGGGCTGCATACAAGAGGCAACCAATCAATGTTTCTCTCTCACAACTGTTTCCTTCCCTCTTTCTCTCTCCCTTCCCTCTCTCTAAAAGTAAATAAATAAAATTTTTCTTTAAAAACCTCTTGATTATCAGTATGTACATGGTATTAAACTCCATGAAGGGAAGAAACTCCCAGGCTGAGAAAGGGACAATCCGACATTTAGCATTCCTTCTGGCAGAAGCATTGAGAAGAAGGTCAGATAAGATACAGGAAAAAAAGAAAACAATAAAAAATAGGGGAGAGTGGTGTCCTGGGGCTAAGAAAAAAAGTAATCCTCAATGAGATGTCAGGTCATATGAGAACAGCGACCTGGCCTTCGGAATAGCAACGTGGAGGGTGTAGCCGACAATGTCCACAGCAGATTGCTAGTCTCGCTGAGAAGACTGGTTAGGAAGGAGAGTGGGACGTGAGGAAGTGGATATGGCTAGTGTAGACAACTCGTGTTGGTTTCACTTGAAGTGGAGAAGAGGAGTGAAGCTAGAGGAGGATGTGGAATCAAAGGAGATTATCGCATCCCTCCACCCATGAATGAAGTATGTGACCCTGAATAAGAAGAAAATAATTGTGTGTACGAATGCGCTGTTTTTCTTAATTCAAAGAGAGGATTCCTAGAGGACGGGCTTAAGTTAAACTGGGTTTGAAGTCTATTCTGCCCCTTAATTGGTATGCTTGGAAGCTAATCACCTAGCTGCCATAATCTGATAGAAATAATTTCTATTCCTACAATGGTTGTGAATATAAAATCAGATAAGAAATGTATATATAGTGCCTGGTTCATAGTAAATGATAAATACGCTATAGTTATTTTGTTGTTATCGTTATCCTTAAAATCTGAAAAGGGCTTATGTTCAGAAACAATTAGATCATTCCTATTTCTAGGGTTGTTGAGAATATAATGTTAAATGAGAAATGTATGTAAAGTACCTGATTTGTAAAGTGAGCAATAAATTTTAGCCTTTGAGTTTTTAAATTACCTTTAATATCTGAAAAGGATCTTTGTTCAGAAGCAGTTAAGAACTATTCGTGGACAGAGTCATATTTCTTAGCAATAGCCAAGCCCTGGCTTTTGCTGAATCTCACTTTCCCAAAACCAGCCTTACCACACAGCTTGCTTGCTCTTTTCCAGTGAACTTCATAAAATATTGTACGCCAGTTGATCAGCTTGGAAGATGTTACCCTTCTCATCCCTAACCCCCAAATATCACATGCTCATTTACCAAGGCCAACTTACCTTTCAAACTCCAGCTCAGGGGTCACACCTGTCAGGATTCTCCTGACATCCATTCTGTCCCTTGTAATTCTGTGATTGACCCGGCCTTCATCCTTCATGGCATCCTTTTAACCTGTTATTACAGTACTACTCCTCTTTGAACTTGGTTCTCAGGTCTGTTTCTACTGGCCTATGTGATCCTTAAAAGTAGTGAACATACATCTTTTTTTTTATCTTCAGCACAATACTTGACCCATAGTAGGTGTTCCATAGCAGTTGTTGAACCAATTAATAAATATGTGAATGAACTGTTAACCTAATTGTCACCACTGTTATGACTTTTGCATATTTTAATGTTTTAATTACTTGATCTTTTTGTTAATTATTTGCCAAGAGTATTATTTTACAAGAGTATAAGTCATAAAATCAAATAAATGTGTGGGTTTTTTGCTCTGGCTTAGAACAATATTTTGTTAAAGGGGTTTGGGACGAGGAATTACAAGTAGACACTGTTCCAAAAGGTCATTTACAGTCTGGTTATCAGAAATTTGGAATAACTTTCTAAAACAAGTTATTATGTTGTGCAAGTGTTAGTGGCAGTAAAGAAGATTATTATCATAATAATAACCAGATTTCAGGCCTGTACTTACAAAGTACTTGTTTAAATTATAATCTCATATAACTTGAGAACTAGTTTTTTGGGGGGGATCTGGAATAGGGCAGTGAGAGGAAGAAAAGCAAGAAGACAGTTTACTCCACATTTCATCTGGCTGAGTTTTCCCGTGGAGATCCTCTGTACCCTCTGCTTTTCTCTGCTGTTTTCTACTTCTGATTTTAAAGATTATTCTAGAACTTTACTCCCATGTAAGAACAGTGGGGCTGTGTTGAGACAACAGTACGTATGAATGCGTAATCTCTAAGCCATGTGTTTTGATAGTCAAGATGTGCTTAAAGAGTTGCCTTTAAATCCAGTTTCTATACACAGAGGAATCCAAGTATGAGAGTTTTCACACTTCCTTGGCTTAGTTCTGAGGATTTGGTTGATGGATAGCCAGCCAGACAAAGGCTGCAATATCTGAAAGAAGTTTTGTTATGGAAAGATTGTGGAGAAGAGAGGTAGGTTCTTGCCCGAAAACTGTCACTTTTATCCAAACCCTGTACGAATGAAAACAAATGTTGGGCTTCGGTTTTTTTCCATCTGTAAATCAAGGCGATTGTAAACTAATTGAACATTTCTTAACCTTTTGTGAATTTGTGAACCCTTTCCAAAGTAATATGA
This sequence comes from Anoura caudifer, assembly GCA_004027475.1. Classification (NCBI taxonomy): domain Eukaryota; kingdom Metazoa; phylum Chordata; class Mammalia; order Chiroptera; family Phyllostomidae; genus Anoura; species Anoura caudifer. The sequence continues at coordinate 75,428 of PVKU01001340.1, read as the reverse complement.
TTCCATGATTTCCTCATAGAAATTTTGCCAGTCATTTTGACATTTTATATGGCATATGATGTATTTCAAGTTAAAAATTCTATTAGACCAATATATTATTCAAGTTATATTATCTTTAATCAATGAAATGATATAATCATTGAAATATACTTTATAAGATTTTTTAAGTTTTCTCTACATAATAGGTAATATATTCTGTTTATATGAGAAAAATTATTTGTTGAGAAATTCGTGTTTATTAGATTTAAGGCATCAAAAATAATCAAAACTGTTTTCATGTCTGAATGTTTAGAATTCTTGCATTTCAACCTTTAGAAAAATCTGCTTTGTTCCTGTTTGGTTTCTAAATGATGAGATAGGAAGGAATGTTTCAGGATTCTTCTTGTAAGCATTTTTCTACAATCTCTCATTACATGTGTGGATAACCACTTAGAATAAAATCATCTTTATATTATATTTTCCTGAAATATCAAAGATGTCTTGATTTATTATATCAGATGTTTCATCAGATGAATACCATACAGTTCACAAATGTAATTATTTTGGGGTAGACCTATAGAATTAGTCATGTTACATACTTCAGTAATTTGCTAAAATTTGTGGTCCTTATGATTTCTGTCTTTTTTTGGTTGGTTCATCATGTGAATAAATTAAACACAATATATTACAAATAACTAAAAACACTATGTAAGTACCAAAACCACAGCACCCAGCAGTGTCCAGCTGCGTGAAAAACTGACTGTGTACCTATATGAGAGGGTGCACATTACCAACCACTGGACACACATCAAGCCTGTCAAAATTTTCTTTTAAAGGTCTGCACAATTGAAACTTTAAAAACATGATTAAAAATAGGAAGATCTTGGTATATTTGCCTTTTACAACCTGAAACTCAAACACCTGCCCACACCTGGGGTGGGGAGATGATGTGGAGAGGTTACGGAAACCGAGTAGGTGTCTTCCACCTGTGTGATTTTGGACAACAAAAAAGAGTGTTCTAGGGGTGTGGTCTAAGGGGATAGTCATTCTGAACAGTAAGCTTCATTTACATGGAGGGTTCCATCCATGCATGCCAGGAAGGACAGGTGAGGGCACGCGTGCTCCTCACACCCAGACACAGGTCGGAGGACCCACGTGGTCATCTCTTCTGCTAGACATACTACTTTTGTTTCTTAGTCTATTTTTTGCTGGTTTATAAATTGGAGGGGGGGAATAATACCTAGATTTACAAATAAGTGACAAAGAAAATATGGAGAGATCCTGTATACCCCTCATCCCATGTCCTTGAATATTAACATCTTCTGTTGCCATTTTACATTTGTCAAAACCGAGAAACCGACATTGGTACGTTACCATGAATTAAACTCCAGACTTGATCTGCATTCCACCAGTTTTTCAAATAATACCCTTTTTCTGTCCCAGGATTCCATCCAGGATACCACATTGCCTTTAGTCATCACGCCTTATTGTTAGTGTCTTCTGGTTTGTGGCGTTTCTCAGTTTTTCCCAATTCCCATGACCTTGACAGTCTTGAGCAGTACTAGCCAAGTATTTGGCAAAATGTCCCTCCGTTTGGGTTTCTCTGATGTTTTTCCCATGACTAGACTAGGGTTGTGGGTTTGGAGAGAGACTCTCACAGAGGTGAAAAAGTATTCCCATCACATCATATCAGGGACATATGCTGTAGTGGCGTGTCACTGGTGATGCTGACCTCGGTTGCCGAAATAACCTAGCTAGCATTGGCCAGGTTTCTCTCGTTTAAAGTTTCCAGTTTTCTCCATTGCATATCTGTTCTTTGGAAACAGGTCAAAACTCCCCCAGTCAAGTTAAACCCCCCTGCTTAGAACAGGGGAGAATGCACTTTTTGGAATTCTTCTATAAGAAACGTTACTGACAGAGGCCCTGACCAGTATGGGACTCTTCTCCAGTGTTAATTTTATCCATCTCTCCTGAGACAAAACGTGATGTGCATGTTCAATGAAATATTCAACTCAAAGTATGCCCATGACCAGATTGAATATGTTTTCCACCGCTGATTATAAAATTTAGAGTGCAAATGTCAAGTGAATAAAGTATTCCCTATTCTTGCTTGCTTCCCTGATAAAAATAACAACTGGTATGGGAAATAGGCTAGAGAACTGGCTTCTTCCCTTTATGATTTTCAGTAAGGTTTTTTTGTTTGGTTTTCTTCTTGTTTTTAATGAAAGCCATGTTGAGTTTTTATCCAGATAAACTTTGGACTGCTTCTAACTCTCGTAACTATTTTGATTTGTATTTTGCTTTTGTTATGCTCAGTTTTAAAGGATTCGGTCACCAGTTCTATCACCTGCTTTGCAACCTGCTAGTAACAGATGGTTAATTCAGTAACTGGATTATTAATATTGTTGCCTATATCCTCTACATAGGCCACATTAGAATAGTGTAGGTGACTTGTAATTTTAAAGATACATCCAAAAATGTTGGGTTTTGTCATGAACTGTTTTGATCTCCTAATGGTCATATAGTTGAATGGCTACCGTAATCATTTCTAAGGGATCCAGAATATTTCCATGGGCAGGATTATCTGTTCATTGTTTGAAACATTAGTGAATCAGTTTAGTGTATAGACTTTAGAATTTTAATGTTATTAAGGTGTAATTTACCCACAATAAAAGGTGCATATTTTGTGTACAGTTTGATGAGTTCTGATATATGTATAAACTTGTATAACCTGCAAACCCAATCAAGGTATAGAACATTTCCAGAAAGTTTCTTTATTCCTTTGAGGTCAGTCCTTCGGATATGAACTTTCCCACCCTAGGAAATGTGTCACTATTCTGACACTATAGGTTAATTTTAGAAAAGCAGTTATATCATTTACATATATTTTCTCCAGCTGCCTTCATGATTTTCTCCTTATATTTTCTTTTTAACAGTTTGAATATGTATTACATATTGGTTATTTATCTCTGAGTTTTGTGGATCGGTATTTTATATCTTTCATTACTTTTTGGAAAATTCCTAGTCATATGTCTTCATATATTTCTCCTGCCTCATGGTCTCTCCATTTTTTAGGACTCCAGTGACGTGTGTTTTAGACCATTTGCTAGTTTCCTGCAGCTTTTGGATGCTCTGTTCCCTCTCTCCCCACATTATTTTTTCCTCCATGTTTCAGTTTGGGTAAATTTTATTGGCCTTTCTTCAAGTTCATTGATATTTCCTTAGGTGAGTCAGAAGCTGATAAGCCCGTCAAAGAAATTCTATCTCTGATATTCTTTTAAATTTCTAGCATTTCCATAGTTTCCGTCTCTGCTGAAACTTCCCATCTATTCATTCATCTTGTTCACTTTTAACACTTTGATCCTAGTTATTTTTAAGTCCCCATCCGATCATTCCAGCGTCTGGATCATCATTTAGTCTGGTTCTCTGATTGCTTTGTCTCTTAACAGTGGGTTGCCTGTGGCATATCTGTTTCATGTATGAGTCTTGTCATTTTTGATTGACTACTACATGCTGTGTGAACATTAGACACTAAGGCAGCACTTACACTTCAGAGTGGGACTGGCTCCTCTGTTGGGAAGTGTGAGGGGTTGAATCAGTCTGTTCAGGAGCCGAGCTGGCTTGGGGTTTTGCTATGTTCGGCGGACCACAGACTTTCTCTAGCACTGGGCTGCTGTGCTGGAGGGATTTTGTCAGTATTACTACTCCGCCTCAGCTTTCACCTGTCCCTGCACATCTGCACCCCAGGCAGAGTGTGTGTCCGCACTCCTGCTCTTTCCCCAGGAGAAGACTGCTGTTGCTTCACCTGCTGTGCTAGGCTTATGTTTGGCGGTGGAGGCAGGGTGTGGTTCTCTGTTGTTCTTGTTCAGCTTCAGTTTTGGAAGGCCATGTACACTGGAATCTTAGAGATATTTTTTAGCATTCCTGCCCCTCCTCCCTGCCTTTTACTGGCCATGGGCCTTGGGCAGGTGATTCCCACCCCTCCCCTAGCAATGAGACCTCTGTATTGAGTTGGTGTCTGATCTTAGGCACAAAACTCGTTGGTCCTTCCCAAGGAAATAGAGTTTCCCAACCACAGTTTGTCCTTTCTGGCACCCTGTGGACACTTGCTGCCCTTCCTCTAGCTGCTTCAGCCTCTTGCTTTCATTATCATAAAAAGCCTGAGGAAATAGGTGGGGCTTCATACCTGGCTCCTGCAGATACCTTCCCCACTTTCCGTGACTGCTGATCAACTCCTTGGAGCCCCATTGCCTAGAACAGGGGTCCCTAGAACAGGGGTCCCCAGCCCCCGGGCCACGGACCAGTACCAGTGATGCTTATTAGGAACCGGGCCCACGCAGGAGTTGAGCTTAAATGTAATGCCCTTGAATCATCCCGAAACCAACCCCCTATCCTGGTCTGTGGAAAAATTGCCTTCCATGAAACCAATCCCTGTTACCAAAAAGTTTGGGGACTGCTGGCCTAGAGGATTGTCCTTCATTGGCTTAAGGTCTTTTTTCACAGAAGACAGGAGTCCAAGGAAGTTGGCGAGGCTTTCCATCTCACCCCCCACAGCCCCGACCCCGCACTGCTGGTGGGGCTCTCTCTGGTCTCCCGTTCTGCCCTTAGGCTTGTTTTACAGCAGGCCCTTAAATAACGTTTTATTCAACATCATTTCTTTATAAAATGGATGAGATGCCATAGGAGCTTAACTCTTGTTTTAAAAAAAACATTTTTTATATTTCCTCTGGTGTTTTTCTTATTTATTAGTTTTAGAAAGAGAGAGAGGGAGAGGGGAGAGAGAGAGAGAAACATCAATTTTGTCGTTCCACTTATTTACATATTCATCGGTTGCTTCTAGCATGTGCCCTGGTCTGAGAAGCTGAGAAGCGAACTCACAACCTTGGTGAGACAACACTAAGTGGAACTACCTGCCTGGGGGCGGGGGCCAGGGCCGGTGAGCCCCTCGCTGAACTTAACTCTTGTTTACGTCAGTTAGCCTGTGGTAAACTTAGTGGTTAAACTTCATTTCACTTGAAGTCGTAGAACTTACTGCATCTGTTGGAGGCCTGTGGACCACCTTGCGTGTGAGTGCACAGACCCCTTTTGTCCAGTGATCAATGATTTCAGACTGACACGCTCTCCCACCCGGGGCTTGTGGCAGCTTTTTAAAATTTTAGCCGATACCACCTTCCCAGCTTTGATTGTGGCGGACCCTTTCCCTCCAGCTTTCTGCCAGAGGGGAGCTGGTGCCTGGGTCCTGTACCCAGCGAAGAGGATTGCTTTGCATTTGGAGCCCCTCCCAATTTAAAACCAGTGAGTGAGCCCACAGGTAAAACCAGAGTCTGTCTGGTGTCTTCTTGCCTGGCAGGCTGCCCTTCTACGGTGAGGTTGCTTCTCAAAGCTCAGTGTCTGGGCCAAGATAGGAAAGCAGCTCTTCCTGTTCAGTTCCTTCTTGGGGTTTTTTTTTTTTCTTTGGGTGGGGGGTGTTCACAGTTCTGCGGTTTTAAAACAATGTGCGTTGTTGAGATTTATCTGGAGATTTGTACAGCTTCCGGCAAGATTGAAGATTTGCATCCTTCTTCATCCAGACCAGAAGCTTGTTTTTTTCAGAACTTGCTTGTTGACTTTTTCAGCTACTCCGTATTCTGCCTAAACTTTTTTCTACTAAATGGATACTCAATTCATATATGAATTGTTAGAAAATACCTACTCAGTGTTTGTGGTGAAACATAAAATTAGTTTTCTAGTTGGAATTGGGTAGCAGCTCTCTAATGAATAAGCATTTGCAGAATTTATAGTGTTTTGAGGAAGAGCAAGAATTTTATAGATTTAAGCATAGTAGGCTTAGTGAAAGAAGGGCATTTACTCTCTCTTATCTGTGCTGCTTTTTGCAACTTCCCCATAATTTCTGCCTCTACAGTTTAACTAATCAATATTGCTCAGATATGTCATAGGAAAATTATTATACTGTATTCTAAAATATTTTATTGTTTTTAGTTTTTACTTTTTTAACTAGAGTAATGTGTAAGAAGTATTCTTTTTTTTAAGACAGATTCTTTTCCCTCCTCATCAATTTTATCTCCAAGCTTTGGAAGTAAACAGAATCATAGCTTTTTATTCATTCTTCCTTAGATACTTTCTTAAAACTACTTATTATATGAAAACTGTATACATTAAAATTCTCTTAGATCTATACTAAACATTATTATAGTGCAGGTATAACATGGATATGAATGGTGAGATAAAGCTTATCTTTTGCTCACAGGTTTACTGTAGTGTTAATAAATTTCTCAAGCATTTAATAATGTTTCTTATACATTTTAATATTATTCTTAGAATTTCTTTTTAGAAATATGTATGTGATTATAAGAATAGAAAAGTAATATATCCTTTGGAGGAAGAATCTGTTGTAACAAAGAAATCATAGCCATAATTTAATTCACTTAGCAAAGGTATGTGGTATACTTTGAGTACAACACATTCTAAAGTAGATATGTGTTAGCTTCAAATTTGATTTCTTGAAATGAATGTATAATCAAAACAACTGAAATTATTAAAGATCTAATGCAGTCATTTAAATCAGGATTATTCTTTTGGGGTTATTTTGACATTTTAAAATAAGAATACTTACTTTCATATTTTAGTGATGTATTTTGCTGTGTATTGAGGGCTTAGGATCAATACCGGGACCAACACCTTTTGTAGCTGTTTAGTAATGTGCTTTGGGAATGGTATTATTGGACATAGTTACAGTAGCAAAGATATGCTAGCTCTCATGTATAGTAAACTTTTAGAAAAGGACATTTAAAGACTTGAGATGGAAAATGAAGATGGGATTGCCACAGCTGACTTCAAGTAGACAGCAATCAAGGTCTTAACTTTTAATATCAGTCACTTATTACCTATCCTGACATGATCTTTGGAGACATGATATTCAGTGTTCTCATCATCACCATTGTGGTACATGGAGTGTGCCAGATATTGTGCAGGAAAAACTCTACATAATGACATCCCAGCCCACAAGAGCTTAAAATACAAAGACACCACTGGCAGACAGCTGAGCACATGGCTTACAAACACCCAAAGAAAAAAACATGCACTCAGTTTCTGGATAAAGGGGGGCATTGTCTAGCTGGGTGTGCTGAGAAGAGCACCGAGGTTTTGGTAAAATGAGGCACATCATATTTTTTTTAGATTGGAAAGTCTAGGGTTAGAATATCAGATGCTGTTCTTTGCCACCTCATCCTTGGAATTTGTATTTTGGCAAGAAGTAATTGAAACTGGCCCTATCTTGTGTTGGATATACTTTTTATTCCTTCCATTTTAACTGGGAGGCCCATCCCCACCTTTCTGTCTGTAAACTTTCATCTTTCTCCTGCTACTTTCCCTGGAATAGAAACGCCAAAACATTGCTTCAAAATGGTAGTTTGCTAGTTAATTGTTGTGTGTGTGCGCGCGCGCGTGCGCACACATGCACATGGGTAATTTGTATGATAAAGTTTTTAATATATTGCATGAGTTTTTGTTTGGTTTTTTGTTTGTTTGTTCAGAAACTCTTAGACACAGACAACAGTGTGGTGGTTACCAGAAGGAAGGGGGGTTGAGAGAGTAGCAGGGGGTAAAGGGGGCCAAACACATGGTGACAGAAGATGATTTGACTCTGTGCAGTGAACACGCAATACAATAGACAGAGCATGTGTTATAGAAATGTTCACTTGAAACCTATGTAATCTCATTAACCAATGTCACCCCAATAAATTTAATAAAAAAGACATTGCAAGACACATTTAAAAATGTGTTTGCATAAGAGAATGTACATATTCTGTAGAATAACCCCCAATTAACTGTTCCAATTCATTAAGGATCACAGCTGGTAGGAAGGTAGAGAAGTTCATGAGCCATTCACAACACTTGAAAAAATTAAGAAATCCCAGTCAGTCTTTATCGAGTACCTTTCTGATTTCTTCAGTGGTTCTAATACTTATTTTTCCTCCCTATCAACTTGTAAATGATAGAGTCTCTCAATTGTGTAAAACTGTCATTGCTTTTTAGGGCTTTTCATTTTAAGTGATGACATACAAAATAAAAACAACAGTGAAACTTTTCTATAAAACACACTGCTTTTCTTCAACTAATATTTTTAATTCAAAACCTTAAACTTTTTTCCACATTTGTTTTCAATTTTGTTTCAAAATATTGATATATTAAGAAGAAAGTTTATAAACAAAAAAAATCTGTTAAAGAATTAAATACTAGCAAAGGTTATCCATATTTCCATAGTAGCTGGGTAGTAAACCAACACAATAGTAGAAACTGCTTTTAGTATTTATCTGTGTTTTTCACATTTAACCTTTTCAAAACACCTTTTTCTAACTCCATATGATTTTAGAAAGTTAATGGGAACTTTAGATATAATTTTAATACAGTTCCTTTTCTTACCAAATTGAATACTGGAAACCATGTGTGCTTAGAAAATGTCTAGAGTACTGCAACTGGAGTATGAAATTCTCATTTATAGTGCAGTTTCTGATATAATAAAATATGTAGAGTAGCTACAATATAAATACTAAGTAGTGTCTCACAGAATGAGTTCGTGCGTAAGACTATAAAATTGTCTTTTATTACACAAGCTTTTCATTTCCAAAAAATTCTCAATACAAATAATTAAGTTTAGCCTCAGATTATGTTCCTTTGCTATTTCTCTTGTGTTTTTAACATTCATGACATACTTTTCAATTATCTGTGTTTTTATTCATGGGCGTTAGAAACTTGAAGGGGAAAACTGGATAGAATATATCCAAAGACAGACGCCACTGTAAGAGCTAGACTTTATTATTTCTGTGATTGAAACTCAGCACTCTCTAAATACCATAAATGGCTTCCATCTGTTCCATTATAAAGTGGGTTAAAATATGTTCATGAGCTTTTTTCTCCTTAACAATATAAATTTTCTAGCTACATATGAGAATCATTGCTAAATGTAAAATGCTTGAATCTGAGGTAATCTAACCGAGGTGTAGGAGAGGAATACAGATGAAAAACCGATCACCGTAAAAGCTGAGTGGGGGGCACAGCGGTGTATTATGCTGTCCCTCCTGCTCCCCCCTGATCCTTCACTGAGCATTTACGTGTGTCTGAAAACGTCCATAGCAATTAAAAATAGTAATAACTCGAAAAATACCAGATAAATATCATAACTTTAGATACTTATTACTATTTACAAGAGTATAATGTAGTATAGATATTAAAGAATCATGAAAACATTAGCAAACTCAGAGTATGTAAAAATATATAAAAGTCACTCACTCCCTGTCCAGTGCAATATTGGCTAAACATTAGAATAATTCATGATACCAGCGAATTCAAAGAGAAGAGTCATGAGGTCGGTAGATTCAGAAAAACTCAGTTAGTAAAACTCAGCATCATTAGTAAGTTAAAAAAATCTTAGGAAACTAGGAATACAAGAGAACTTCCTGAATCTCATTATGAGATGTCTCCCAATGTTTATGCTCTCACTATCACCAGTTTTAGTCATTATACAAAAACTAGTTGTATATTCAGATCTCAGCACAGTCAGAAACTAAAATTTTAAAAATACAATTGGCAGTAACATCACAAAATATCAAGGAGCTGGTGATAAATTTGCAAGTATTTTATGCAGAAAACTATGAAATATTGTGGAGAGAAAATAAAAGAAGACCTAAATATTTGGAGAGCTATAACATATTCATGGATTGAAGACTCAATATTTTAAAGATGTCATGTCTTCAAACCCATCATGTACATTTAGTGCCATTTCAATCAAAATTTTAACAGGTTTTTAAAAATAGAACTAAAACTGATGCTAAAATGTTATAGAAATGCAAAATGCAGGGAAGAGCCAAGACACTCTTATTCTGCAAGATATTGAGACTTACTGTAATGTCCCAATAATTAAAACTGCATGGTTTTTATGCAAAAGCAGAGAGAGAAGTCAGTGACCAGAGGTCCTAGAAACAGATTTGTGCACAGACAGACAAACCCTTGATGACAGTTGGTGCAGCAGAGCCCCGGGCAAAGGACTGCTTTGTATAGGTGGTGCCCTGGCATTTGGGTGTCCAGATAGAAAATTGTAACACTTGAGTTTTTCTAGAGTTATTACTCCACAGCATACACAAAAATTAGTTTCACATGGATTATAGACATAAATGTCAATGGCAAACCAAGAAAGCTTTCAGAAAAAAGTATGAGAGAATATCTTCATGGCCTTAAGTAAGGGAAGGTTTCTTAAATAGGATACAAAGAGTCCTAATCTTAAAAAAAAGAAATTGGTAAGTTTGACAGAAATTACAATTAAATATCTCTGTTCATTAAAAAAAATCATTAAGAGAATGGAAATATAAGCCATGGAATAGGAGAATATATTTGGAACACATGCATCTGTAAAAAGGACTTATATCCAAAGTATAAAGAAGTTCCATAAACCAGTAAAGACATCAACCCAGCAGAAAAATAAGCAAATGTCTTGACAGGCAGTTCATAAACAAGGAAATGTAACTATTAATATAAAAAAAGTACTTATGCTGATTAATACTTGAAAAAATGTTAATTAAAATCTCAATGCAACACAACTGTATATTTTCTGGAGTGGTTGGAATTAAAGAGTCTGGTGATACCACTGCGAACCTTCTAAACTGCTTGTGGGAGTATGAATTGCTTGAGCTGGTTTTGAAAATTGTTAAGTATTATCCTGTCAAGTTGAAGATGAGTATTTTCTACAACTCAGCCATCCCCTGCCGAAATATGTACCATGCAGAATGTTATTAGGGGCATTCATAATAGCTCTAAACTAGAGACAACTCAAATATTTATCAGTAGTGCAGTTGATAAGTTATGGATCACACAGTAGGAGTCTGTTCTTCGATGAAAATGAACAAATTATAGCTATATCAACAATATGAACGAACATTAAAAGCATAATGAGAGAGAGGAAAAAAGCCAGACACAAGAAATATATACTCTGTGACTCAATTTGTATAATAAAACTTAGGGTGTGGTGAACTAGAGCATAATTAAGTGATAAAACCAGAAATGCCAGGATACAATTACCGTAAATATTAGGGAGGTCGTTACCTTTGGGCGGTGGGTTGGCAGTCTTCTGGGATCCTGGGAACATTCTACTTCTTGACCTGGTCAGTAGTTATGTGAATGCTTACCTTATAATATTTCACCAAAGTATAGGTTTATGGTTTTTGTGCTTATATGTACATATGTATTTCTACAGTAGTGGCTTTAAAGAGTCATGTGCAATTTCTGATTTAAGGGCATAAGTCCATTTCATAGCTATTGTGTTGTTTTCATCATATTTTATTTTTATTTGTTTAAAATTAATCATCTTTATAATTTTAAATAATAAAGTCTAGGTTCATATGGCAATTGATAAATAAACCATTGAGTCACACATTAGATGTTTCCTGTATTAAAACAGATTTTAAAAATGTGAGAGAAATTGTAGCTGTGCATATAGTCAACTTGTAGCAAGGTCTTCGCCTTTCACTTTACTCATCATTACAATGGATTTTCCCAGAGATTCATTGTATCTGGTTGAAATGGGATGTTTAGGAATGCATTTTCTACTTGAATTTTGCTCTTTTTCTTTAGTTTCACTCTTAAGAAACGTTTTTAGATGTACATGGTGGCAACAGCTTTACCTCAATTGACTCACCAAAACTTTCTTCTCTCATAGACCATTAGAATTGTGTAATTGATCGTGTATATATATATTTTTCCTGATTGAGTGCCAGTTAGCTTTAAGTTCAATTTGTCCCATATAAATAGTCCTGGTATTGCTGTATGTTTGCACTTTACTTTTTTTCTTCCTAGTATTGACATTTTTTTTCTTCTCAGGATCGACATTTTACTCAGATTTTGTCTGGTTGTGTTGTTTTTTCTTTATATGCCTCTATCTTAACTTCTAAGCATTTTGTGCAAGTGATTCAGATTCTTTTTACATTAAGGAGAACACATGAATGAACATACAAACAATGAATGAATGAATGCTGGATGGCATTGGCTTGTGCTTATGAAACTACTGAATTCTCTATAGTTCTTGTGGATGAAATAAAGTTCAGAAGTTTAAACCAACTACGCAGACTGTTTTTCTCTCTTTTAAAAGGGTTCTTGCTTGTCAAGTGAGAGTAAATATTTATAGTTGGCTATGGAAAAATGTTCTGAGGGTGAAGAAAATGATTTTAATAGAACTGTATCCTTAATAGGCGATGGATACAAAAATCTATTCATATGCAGAAGGATACACGAGTGAAGTAATGGAGTAATGGTAGGTAGCATTTATTTAGTTAAATGCTAAGTGCTTCTTAGTATCCACTCAGAGGAAGTACATAATTATTTGATTGTCCACCATGCTATATGTATGCAATTGCATTTTGAGAAGATTTATTTTTCCTTTCTCTGTTGAATTGCTGAAGCACTTTTGTTGAAATAAGATTTAAAAACTGATTTCAATCAAGGAATGAAATACATGTTTGTTTTTTTAATAGTTTTAATAGTGGCAGAGTAATGTGAACAGCATGATATAATGGAAACTGTATGGGTTCTGTTTAAATATGGGCAAATAATTGCATCCCTCTGAATCAACGTCAGGGCTTTTTCAGCAGAAGCAGGTAGAGTAATATCCATCACCCTGGTTGTAGCGGGTGTCACATGAGATGCGGCATATAAAGTTCCTGGCATGTGTAGCTAGTCTGTATATGTTTATTTTCTTCTCTTCCTATTAACCAAATTTTCTTCAAGGGAAAGCCAGCATTCCCTGAGGCAAAACAGTGTTCTTTCAGTTTATCTTTTTATTTTTTGTCTTTTACTGTTACGTGCAGTACTGGTTGTTGGGGTTTTTTTCCTTGAAAAGTGAGGTTATTGCCACATAATGCAAGGAAGTAATTTCTGATGGTTCTTATTTGAAAAAGAAATGTTTTGTCAGTGGATATAGAAAGAGGGGGAAATTCAGAGGAGGGGTGAGAGGTGAGGGGACAGTAGGTGAGATGAAGGAGTTGGTTGTTCTGTATCTTGAGAAAACAAAACATTCGCTGCCCCCCATCACATTCGTCACCCTTGTTGCACAGCTAAATTTAAGCCAGGAGGAATAAAAATGACAGTGGCTGTGGGGATAAACACCCAGTGCAGAAAGCTTCTACTTTTGCTTTATTGGGTCTTGAATAAAATCAAACAGGAAAGACTTTAGACCTGCGAAGCTGCCAAAAATGTAGTGGTCTCTGGATTCCTGACAGCTGAACTGCCAGGATCTTGTGGTGTATAAAACGGCTGGAAGGAATCGTTCCGCTTAGGGGCAAGTGACAGGCCCGCTGGATTCCAGTAATCGGAGAAGGTGCCAGAGACCTGCTCTTAGGGTTTCGTTGGGATGGCTTCCGTGTGGGACTTCTGCGTGACCCTCATCACTAGTTACCCCTACTTATTTTAAAGATCAATACAAGGAAGTCCTAGCATTCCAGAGCTGGGAGGGACTTGAGAAATTACCTAGTACCAGCTCTTTATTTTAAATGAGGAAACTGAGGCTCAGAGGCCTCAGAGTGACTTCCCCCAAATTACTGATACATAGCAAGTTAATGTTAGAACTAAGGCCAAGACCTGAGTCTCTGAATTCCTGAGCTAAATGCTCATAGCAAGGAAACCAGTCTTTAAACATGTAATGTGCTACCCATTTAACATTATTCAACTCTGTCAGTATCTTAAATTAAAAAAAAAAAAAAAAAAGAAAGTGAAAATAAACAATTCCTCCCCTTCCTTCTGTAGTTTAGGAAGAATTTATACCTTTGACCCAAACTCCCAACACCGTTGCTTCAAGCTACAAAACAAGGAAGAGCATCTGAGGTCTTCAACAAATGTTAGCCCTGAGCCAACAGGGAGCCCCAGTGCCTGCTGCCGCAGCCCCCACTGCTCCGCGGAAGTGGCAGGGGAGAGGAGACTCAAAGGGAAGAAAAGGAAAGAAAGAGGTGTTAAAGTGCAAGTAATTTCTACTTAGTAAGTGCTTCAAGAATACTTACTGACAGAGTTATACTTCCTTGATAAGATGAAAGAGTTTCAGCAATCACTATCTAATGCAAAAAGGTTCTTACATATTTGATTAATTTTACATAACAATAACCACATCCTGATCACTTCACTGTGCGTGATACTACCAAGCCTATCGTATGGGCTGGACTGCAGCAGGCAAGTGGTCTGTCTGAACTGCCCATAACGGAAGTATTTCTGTTGCTAAAAATCATCTAAATTGTCTAAATATCTTTATATTTGTGTGGAAAATGATACCATAATTAATTAATAATAATACTAGAATAAACCCTGTGTTTCACATACAACTATAAACCTACTTTTGCCCACTCCTGTGTTTGTATTTGTGTTTGTGTTTGTGTTTATATTTGTGCTTGTGTTTGTGTTTGTATACCCAGAACCTTCAGACTGTCAGGTTCTCCTTATTAACATCCTCACCAGCAGGGGAACAGGAAACTTGGTCAGAGATAAATTCAGATCAGTTTTGCTACGTGTGAGCCATGCTGATTGCTCTTTTTGTTTTGGAGTTTTATTTTTTACACATTATAAAGGTGTATCTAATTAAAAACAAAAACAAAAAAAGTATCTAATTAATTCTTTCTTTGCCCTTTATTCAGATAAAAATTGGTAACCATTAATATGTTAATATCATGATAAGAATTTGTCATGTGGATTTTCACTGCACTTAATTAGCTAGGTAATGAGTGATGTTTAAGAGATGAATGTGAGTTTGGACTTGGCTATGTGACTTTGGTAAGCTAATCAACCCTGTAAATTTTCATTTTCTCGTATTTAAAAATGGGATAAAGTCATATTGTTGTGAGTGTGATAATGTATGTAAATGTGTCAAGCACAGTGACTAACATACATACAGTGAGCTCTCAGTAAATATCAGCTAATTATCATTGATGAAAAGGTACGATTCCCCTTTTGCATATAGATATCCTTATGAAATGCATTCCTGCTGTAAAGAGTCATCCTCACTTCACCAATCGTTTTAGAAAGAAAACAGATTGGCCTCAGAGCCCAAGCCTATGCAAATAAAAGACTTGAAATGGACATTCCTTCTTTCTCAAATTGGATTCCACGTTCCTATTAATATTTGAGTTCTTGTTTAAAAAATTTTTTTCTGAACTATTTCCTTTTGATGTAGAATCAAAAATTAAATCTGGAAGAGTATTAAAGAATATTTATTTGCGCATATTATAAAAGTTAAGCATGAAATTTATAATTTTGAAATGGAAGGTTTAGCTTTGGCCTTCTGTACCTGTGTTGAGAGTGTAAAGCTTCAGCCAACTAGACTCCATCTGGTCCAAACACCAATATTTGGCGTCTGTCTCTGAGGGCACATTTTCTGTTAGGGATTCTTCCTGTTGTTAAGGTGAAACCTGCTTCCTTGGGTCCATACTGTGGTAAGGTGAACCTGCTTCTCTAGGCTCAGCTTCCACTGGTTCTTCACGTGACCTCTTCTCCAGACCCCAGTTTGCATCCTGCAGGGTCCCTGGTTGCCTTTGACCTTTCAGAGTCAATCCCCCGATTGTTCCTATGAAGTTATTTGGGTGAGAAACCCTTAGTTCATCACAGTATTGGAATCACGTTTCCTTTTATACAAACACAATATTATTAAAGCTGTACATAACACCCCTGTGCCTCACAGATTCTTCATATGCTACTTGAGAAAGCTTATGAATCTTTGCACTTCCATTTGTTATTGTTGCAGCTCTTTGTGTAATGGCCTTTGGGTTTATTTGTGTTTTTCTGTTAGTTGTGCCAGCTTCTCCACTGTTTGTTTACAAAAGCCCTTCCCCATAGAACCTAATAATAAATAAGGAGCAAACATCTTGTGTTGCTTTCCATAGGAGTGCTGTAATTGATAACAAAACCTCTAAATCAAAAAATCATAATGTTTTACTTATAAACGAAAAACAGAGAGCCCATGTGTTAGGCAGCTGTGGTGGAAGCAAAGACACTGGCCTTTGAAAAATGAAAACCTGGTTCCAAATCTGGAACTTATCATTTACTTGCTGTCCGATCTTAGCTAAATCTTCTAATCTCTAATTTTCAATAGCTGTTTGTGAAATGGAGAAGATATTGCCTACTTCATGGATTGAGAGCATAAAATAATAAAATATGTTTAAGCAGTGTTTTATAAACTGAAAGTACCAAATAAGTGAGCTTATTAATATACATGAATACATCTCATCTCTGTGCTAATGGACACATAAGCAAAGGTTATCTTGAAGTACTTAAAAACAAAATAGTACTTTCAAAAGTTTATTTTAATTTTTTTTATTTTTACATGTTAGAGCCAAACATATAATTTTGCCATAAAAATTTGACAATTTGATGAACAATAGAAAGGTAAAAGGCAATTCAAAATTCCAGATAAAAGGCTGTACAGTGATGTCATAGGCCAATTACAATGCAACAAAAAGTGGCATGATTTTGAGCAATTACAAAAACTAAAAAAAAAAAAGAAATCCATTTGACCTCTGTTCTAGTAACATGCTGCTCCTTTGAATGACAGTTCATAAAAATGGGCCTCTGGAAATAGAAATGTAATTCTAAAACATTACTTATTTCTGCTATGAATAATATTTATATATCACCATACAGTAAACATAGATTATTTGCCTTTAATTTTTAGAAACAACTTATAAACAAAGCAAAGAAAGGTTAATTGATAATTTGAAAAACAAATGAGATGGTAGCCAGAAGTTAGGATGTAGAAGGGATTTGGAGAGTTGGGAAGGAGAGAGTCACAATAGCCTATTTTATGTTGTAGGGAATTAAAAATTGATGGAGCAACAAACAGAGCTTGAAGTGCATTATTTAAAGTAAAAAGTGATCAGTAAAAAGTAAAACTTAACTATAAATTGTAAAGTGGAGGGAGAAGAATAATAAAAGTTAATGACAAGTAAATCCTCATTTATCAGTGGAACGTCAGTAGATTTTGTTTAAAGCTTAAGAGCTGAGAACTGTGGGTATTATTTAGAGTTGTGAATGCAAATCATCAGAAGAGTCGTGAACAAATGGCTGAAGACAGTGGCTCTGAGAGCCGGACGGAGGAGGGGTAGGTATGGGGCTGGAATGTATTGTTTTCCATTATCAACCATGCTGTGCCACTGTGGAAACATTGTACCATGTACACACATTACTTTGATTCAAGCATTTTTTAAAATGTGCTGATAGCAAAAAAGCCATGAATGGGTACTGTGGCAGTGTCTCACCCAGGCCCAATTCTAGGTGCTATACTGTAATCCTTCAGGCCTGAAGTCATCTCACTTCCCTACCATTTCTGCTCACCACTCCTTCTAAACTTTCTGTGTCCTGCGCTTATACCTGGTAGCATGGAGTGTTTTGCTTTCCAGCCTAGGGTCAGCCTGTCACACTGCATTTTATGTCATTAGTGGAAATTTTTAGTTACCTTGTTTGCTGAAACATCAAGATAGTAAATTTCTATAAACCAAAACAGAGCCCATGCGGGATTCAGGTGTTACATTAGTAAGTGAATCCGTGTAGCTGCTGCTTAGAAAATGGCTTCCATTATACCAAGATTTTATACCAAGACTTTACTATAAAAATCATATAGCTGAAGAGAATATTGATTGTCCAAAATGTTGATAATTTTAGAAGCACTATTTTATTTCCTGTATATTTGTATTACTTAAATTTTTAGTAAATTAACACTTTTTCTATTAAACAGATAGTAGTAATATACTAGATCAGCTTGGACATATTCATTTTAAGAATAGCTCATTAGAGCAATAATTCAAGTATTCTTCCTGTAGATGTAGCATTTGAAATTATTACTCTGCTATTTCCCTGCTTACTTTTCCAGATGCACGTAATCAGGGGTTAGAGATATGTCCACCAAAATGTCTTCCAGAACATTTCTGGTGGAAGAACGCCCATCGTTAGGAAACAGTAGGCATTGTCATTAATCAGCCAAATGTATTCTTTGACTAAGATTGAAAGGTCAAGTAGATTTAGATCAACAATAGCTAGGGACTAAGCAAATTTATATGCACAGAGCAGACTGTGGCATCATGGATAGGGTTTGAAAACAAAAGGGAAGTGTTTTTCTAGCTCCAACTTCAGGAGAAACTGGCAAGAGTGGTTTTGAACCATAATTTTGGAATGGGAAGGTAGACATAGGGAGAGATTTCCTACCTTCTACTCTTACTTGATAACAAGCATTTGGTCACTTCTTCATTTATCCCCCTATTCATCCACCCAGTATTTGTTTGCGCACCAAGTGTAAGATTGTGGTGGGTAGTGTGGGGGTGTTCAGGAAATAAACTTAACCTTTGTTTATCCCTGTAATCTCCAGAAGTCAGATTGTATTGCAGAAGGACAGTTTTCCTTTCCTTACCAATCATACATTCCATAAGCATCTGACTTCCTTGATGGCTTAGACCGGGGTGTCAAACTCATTTTCACTGGGGGCCACATCAACCTTGCAGTTGCCTTCAAAGGGCCGAATGTAATTTTAGGGCTATATAAATTAACTATTCCTTGACTGTTAAGCACTTGGTGCTGCCTCCTAAACAAGGTGGAGGGCCGGATTCAGGCCTGCGGGCCTTGTGTTTGCCACACTTGTGGCTTAGATCTTGAGTGATACAACTTCCAATAATTATATTTTACTGATAGATTATTTGTATTTTCTAAATTACATTTGTTATTTCCAAAATGTAAGTCAATTTTTTAAATTTTTTTCACTGGTCTAACAACAACAGCAACAACAACAACAAAAAAAAATGAGAGTCCAATTAATGAACATCCAAGCCTGTTAACACTTCATAGTACTTAAAAATTTCCTAAATGTTTTCCCCAAACTATAAATCAAGTCATGATTGGCGATTTGTTTGATTTAGAAAACACAGCTTTCTCTTTTCAATTAGGTGTTTATTTTACTAGCACAAAGAAATTGTGAAATTATTTATTTAGAAAATATTTAAAATATTTGATTGCTATTTTCTCAAATTATATAAAACTATATAACATTCAAAAATACATTAAATTTTATTAAACTTTAATATATAGAAACTTAAGGTCAGGGGAACAGGAGGAGTGACTTTATTACACCAAAGAAAATGCGTTTATCCCTGTCCACTGGGACATTTTAGGAGGATTTCACCAGTGTTGCTGGCTTTCTGAACAGAACATGTTTACTGCCTGTGAATTCTGCAGTGTCAGGAGTGCTGGCTCAGTCTTTCCACTCTTCCTTCTGCCACTCAGGTAGCTTTGTGTATGCTGGTTTTAGCAAACTCTCACACAGTGCTTCCCGTGAGCCAGCCACCATGCCTCTCCTGCCCTGCTGGTGGAGAGATCCTCAAATGAGGTAGCCTCGTTTTCTCCAGAGTCCTGTCTGGTAGCATCTGATCAGCCCTTTTTCCTTTCATTTGTGAAAGGCAGACTTGGTCTCCAGTGGGTCCTCACTCTTCTAGTGCTGTGTGGATTGCTTACAGCAACAGCCTCAGAGCCAGGGGTACGTGGCAAGCTGAGTGTCTTCTGCTTCGTGTAGGGCAGGGCATCCTTCAGTCTGCTGCACACCTCTGCCTCCTTTGTCCACATTTCATCTGCCTGCTGTCCTCCTCGCCTTTGTCCTTCTCCTTCCTGTGTGGGGCCTGAATAGACATGAGCCTTCAGGGGCATCTGGGCATTGATCTGCTTTGCCTGGTTAATGATGCAGATGTCAGGTTTTTTCTAAACCACAGTTTGTAGACACCATTCCCCTTCCTGGGGTCCATAGAAAACATAACTTTTCACAAAACCCACAAAAAGGCCTTTATTCCCTTCTAACTCTCTGATTGCCATCTTATCTGATTTGAAAAGCTAAACAGGATTGAGTTCTTGGAAGATAATGGGTAGAATGACTGTCAACATTCTTGACTTTCACCAGTTCTTACCTCTGCCTCCCCAGTCTTAAGAACACACAGCCACATGTAGTGGCTAATAGTAATTTTAGTGGCTGTGATGGGTTTAAAGGACAATATAATACAGTGATGAAGGTACCCAGGTTTAGCAAATACCAGTTCTACTACTGGTTGACACAATTATTATTAAAATGCCCCATATGAAAGTAAACCTGAAGTGGAACTTATCTCATAAGCTAGTTATGAGGATTCAGTGAGATAATAATGTAAAGCACTTCACACAGGGCCTAACGTAAAAAACACTAAGTGAATATTTGTTCCTCATTGTTGCTACCATTGGCAAGCAATCACTAAGTACTGGGCATTGTAATGCATTGAGTACTTCTGCATGCACATGTCCACATCATCAGGAGCTCCCCAAGTAGGATCACCCCCAAACTGCACTGCCCCTGTAAACACTGCATTTTTTTGTAGAGGGAAATGGCAATTTAGATTTGCTCAGAAAATGTCCTTCATCAGCTCATTAGTACCAGGAGTGAGCAAGCTTTTTCTAAAGCTTCCAGGAGAGATCCTGGTAGACAAGAGGGCTCTTTCTTCTGTTGGACTTGTCAGTGCTTACTGACTACAACAGCAAACAGGGATTCAGTCACTCTCTTTCTTTCCAAAATGAGGTCGCTCCGCAGTGAACAGTTTCTGGGTAACAGCCATCTACTTAGTAAAGTGCAGCAATTCATTGGCAGATTTTCCAAGCTACCTGACTGTTCTGCACAGCTTGTTCCTGAACCAAAAGATGGAAGACAGCGTAGTGTGGCCAGTGGCTGATTACGTGTAACTGTGCCCATCCTTGCTCTGTTCACCCCATGCTTAACTCAGGCTATTCATTTTAAAGAGCACCGCTGCTTCCTTTTGACCCACACGTAAGAAGCAGGGGAGTCTCTTTTACCTGTGAGCCACATTTCTTAACCAAAATGGGAGACTTTTTCTCCTAATGAACTAACTTTTGAGGTCACAGAATCTTCCATGATTGTCCCTCATAACCACCAATAGGAAAGTAACTCAGCAAGAATGGGAAGAGCATAAAATTGGATGAATTCTTCAGTGGTAACTCCTTTGGCTATAGGGTCTTTCAACATGAGCACTATTGTCATTTTGAACTGGGTAATTCTTTGTTAGAGCCGTTCTCCGCATTATAGGGTGTCTGGTAGTGTCTTTGGCCTCCATCCACTAGATGTCAGTAGCAGCACACCCCCGCCCCAACAAAATTGTCTCCAGACTTTGCTGAATGTCCCGGACGTGGGGAGGTGATGGAGTGAAATCACCCACAGTTGAAAACACTTCTATAATATAATTAAACACAAAATCTCCAGTCGTTTCTTCCAGATAGATAGGAGAGTGTCATATGTCCCTGTTAAGTTTTCCCCCTTGAAAGGATGATCTTCTAGAAATGCCTGTTTCTTTTTGCTTTTTTCTCACAAGTTGTTAATCTGATTTTTGATGCTTAGTCTCATCCAGAAGACATCAGATAGTAGAAAAGACATGGAACTATCATGAGAAGACTGAATTTTTCCCAACGCTGCCATCATTATCCTTGATCTTGAGCAAATACCTTAGCTACTCTGAGCCTTAGTTTACCCATCCATCAGAGAGGTTGTGGAAATGAGAGAAGTATGTGGATGAAAGCACCTTTAAATACAAAGAAGACACCCAGTTTGGTTTCTGATACTGTTCTTCAATGAAACAAACCAGGAGAGTTCTTTGGAGAAATGTCTGACTCTAGAGGTAAGGAAGGCAGTATACAAAATCAGCCTGTAACATCTTGTGGCCTTGGATGCAGAAAGTGGGAAAGTGCTTAAAAAAAAAAAAAAAAGATGGGGTATATCAAAGGGACATATGAATCAAATAATAGAGTTCCCAATGGCCAAAGCTAGAATAATTTGAGAACAAAATAAATAAAGTAGTATCAGATTATAACCCAAAGTATAAAACAAATATCAGTGAGCTGTTCTAATATAAATAAATGATTGGACAAACAAATAAATGGGGAGAATAGACTACTTTCCAATGCGGAAGAATTCCAAATAGTTTATGCAGACGCTTTGCCTTCAAGGAGTGGAGGCGTAACTTCTCCCTCTTTAGTTGTGGGCTGTGAATAGGAACTTCCTTCCAGTGACTCTGGTGTGGAAACGGGTAACTTCCCGGTGCAAAAACCTGACAAGCACTGCCTCAGCCAGGTCATTAAGGTCAACATCACCTGTAGTAAGTCATGTTGACAGTGCGTACTCTTGATATAACATGTTGAGAATGGCACCCAACCTCTGTGAACTTCCTCCTAAAAACCCATAACCCAGGTCTTACTATGGGAAAAAAAAAAAGCCATCAGATAAATCTGAATCAAGGGACATTTACAGAATACCTGACCCAAACCCCTCAAAACTGTCAAGACCATCAAAAACGAGAAAAGTCTGCGAAGCTGTCACAGCCAAGAGGAACCTAAGGAGATGTGGCCACTAAACATAATAGGGTATCCTAGAGGAATCCTGAAACAGCAAACATACATTAGGTAAAAACTAAGGAACTATGAATAAAGTGTGGGCTTTAGTTAATAATAATGTACCAATACTGATGCATTAATTCTGACAAACATACTATTTTAAGATATTAATCACAGGGCAAACAGTGTGAGGCATATGTCTGTACTGTCTTTGCAATTTTTTTATAAAGTTTAAACAATTCTAAAGTTAATTTTTTTTAAAAAAAAACCATAGCTAAAGTTCGAGCACTTTTGTAAGTAATGGTTATTTTATCTAGAAGTATATATGATCAAGCACTAATATATAATTTTCTAAGTTTCAAAAGTCTATTCATGGAGTCTCTCCTCCAATTCTCACAATGATGTTTATTATCCTTATCGATCATACATCATCTCTTTTCCTATTAGCTTGGAGCACTTTTCGGTCCCGACTAAAGAAGCCAAGGGGGATCACATAACAGTTCTCCACCTTGTTGGCATACGTCATATGAGAAACCAGGTTTACTTTCTCTATGAGGAAACCCACACGTGCTCCCTTCTTCCCCACCAAGTCAGAAGTGCAACTGTGTTTACAGTGTACAGGGGCTTTCTTCTAAGGTCTAGAAGGTTCCCTACTTGGTTTCTGTGTTCTCAGGGGGAATAGAAAAAATGAGGGGGTACTATGGCAGCATCCCTTTACATCAGTAGGGCGAAGCACAGCCCTGAGCCACAGGAACAAAAGCGGATGCGTGCAGGTTGGGAATGGAAGATGGAAGATCCTTAGGAGTTGGGAAACCTTGAAGGGACAATATATTAGAGGATACAAAAGTTTAACGTAGGTAACCAGAACTAGTTCATCTATGACACTCTTACCTTTCTGGCTTTAGCCGTGACACTTAAGTGTATACAGTTGACCACTGAATGATGTGGGGATTAAGGGGCATCAACAGCCCATGCAGTCAAAAATCTATGTATAACTCTTTGGCTCCCCAAATGCTTAACTGCTAACAGCCTCCTGTTAACCAGAGCCTTACTGATGACATAAACAGTCAATTAATGCATTTTATGTGTATTAGGTACTGTATTCTTACAGTAAGTAAGCCAGAGAAAACAAAATGTTGTTTAAAACATCATAAGGAAGAGAAAATACATTTATAGTTTTGTTGAAAAAAACCCACATGCAAGTGGACCTACCTATGCAGTTCAAACTTGTGCAGTTCAGGGGTCAGTTGTAATTGGACGTTATTGTACATTCTTATTGCAGGGAGCAATATTGTTTATTCTGTGCAGATAGGTTTTTTCAGAGTGTAAGACACACTTTCACCCAAATTTGGGAGGAAAGGGGGGGCATCTTATAGTCTGAATATAACTTACCTGGCTCACTGGGGTGGAGGCGGTGGAGCGAGGTTGCCTCTGCCTTTTCCTCCCAAATTTGGGGGTGGTGGTTATGAACTTGGTACATGATAGAAACTGAACTGAGGATCACTTTATTATATAGAAAGCAGCATTGTATATTTCTTAAGTGATGACAATTTCTTAGTGATTGTATAATCCGGTTTCTCTATTATGGCCAGTGACTCATAGGATCACCTCAAGAATGCTTTACAGTTCTGAGCACCTGAACAAGCTGAGCGTTTGCCATAGTCAAGGTTACTGATGATACCAGAAGTGTTGTTTAACATAAAAATAACAACATAAACAATGCGTGCTTAACCACTCGCCAAACACCCAGCCCACCCATGAAGCAGGGAAAGTGACACATGCCCGCCATCTGACCACTGAGAGCAAGGACACAGCTGAAACGCAGGTGTGAAGCCTGAGCTGCTGCTTCTGGGCAGTTTCCCCTAGTAGCCCGCACTGCAGCCTTGGCACGGTTTCATGCTTATAATTATTACTTCTCCTTCTTAAAATGCTCTATTTCTGGACTGCATCATGTTTGCTTGTTATTTTGATCCACATCCCACACTGCAGCTTTATGCAGCCATGGCTGATAATTTAAGAATCGTGGACTGAAGGTAACCGAGAGGAGGGCTGGCCAATAGAACTTTCTTCACGGTGTAGCGTTCCGCACCTGGGCTGTGCAGTGCGGTCGTCACTAGCCACTGTGGCTGCCCAGCACTTGAAGTGTGGCTAGGGTGTTTCAGGAATTGACTTTTAAATTTTATTTAATTTTAGTTAATGTCAGTTTAAATAGCCACATGTGGCTACCGACCACCGTATTAGGTCATGAGGGTCTGGACGGTGCAGAAATCCTCCATTGTGATGCAGGCTCCTCTTGGTGTCATCTCAGCATGGGTTGTGTGCAGCTGGCCTTTTAGAGAAAAAAAAAAAAAACATTTTTTTAAATCCTCACTCAATGATATGTTGATTGATTTTAGAGAGAGAAGAAGAGGGAGAGAGACATCAATTGGTTGCCTCCCCTATGTGCCCCAACTGGGGATTGAACCCACACACTTTTGGTGTATGGGACAATGCTCCAACTAACTGAGCCACCCAGCCAGGGCGAGAAAAAATGTTTTTTGAGAACCTTTTTTAATGCTTTGGATATCTGGAATATATAAATGTGGACAGAACAAAGTTCCTTAATTTTGACCTACTTAAATTTAAAGCTGTGAGATCTTAAATCAACGCTAAAAAATAAAATTCACTGAGTTTAGTCACCATATTCTTTTTGAAGAACATGAAGAGATAGTGATCCCATATGTCCTTGATTCTACCTTTAAGTATCCGAACCTTTAGAAAATGTATTATTGGCAAGAGGTTTATTTTTTTAATTCTGGAAACAAAGAGCTATTTTCTTTTATAGATACAAATCTGTTATTTGAAGCCTGCAAAGCTCAGTGACACTTTAAATTAGGATTGAGTGATATTTACGGAGCCAGACAAAAGCCCAGTCACATGATATTTCCATTAGGCTAAGAATGGAATTCTAAGATTATAGTCTGGGAAAAGGGGAACAGTGTTTTATAAATTCATAACGCATTCCAGATAAATGTTAAAATATTAAAGCAATGACAGCCATTTTAACTACTACTGTTAAATTAAACAAGTAAATTCATAGGCCCTGAAAAAATTAGAAAGAGTGACATTTCTTAATTACCTAACAGTTCCCTGACTGGAAAAATCTCAAAAAGTGAGGGAAGTTCAATGGTGACAAATGCTACTAGGAGTAATAGAAATGCCCCCTCTAAAAAACCAGGGCTACTGTTTCATAAGTAACTTTCTTTTGTTCTAACATGGCTTTTGACTTCTTAATACAAATGCTTATAATTAAGTTGAATAGACAACTATCTGCCATGGAATATATCAGAGAAACACTCTTTAGGCTGAGACAGGAAACAGTGAAGTTCACCTGAAATGTTATTTAATGCAAATCTGAACAAACTAAAGTACCAAATGCTTGCTTTTCTGTATTAAATAGTCTTGCAATGATGTTACATAGATTCTCTTCTGCTGTGACTTTAATTTCTGAGTTAGCACTTGATTCATTTTCATGGTCATGAAAATACTGTATCAGTTCTTTATAATCACTGTTGTTAAATGCTGTTAAATACCAACATATACCAGCTAATAGAACATTTGCAGTCCCCCAGAAGCCCTCTTCATGCTCCCTTGCAGCCAATGTCTTCTTCCTGGAGGGACATCTAAAACCACAGATTAATTTTGTCTGATTTTTAACTTGATATAAGTGGAATTGGATTGTAAGTACAGCCTTCAGTCAGGCTTTTTTCCTCAACACTTTGTTTGTATGATTCATTCCTCTTATTGAATGTAACCGTAATCACTCATTTATGTTACTGTGCAGTATACCACTATGCAGGGGGGTGGCAAAAGTAGGTTTGTAGTTGTGAGTACGTGAAATGTAGAGTTAATTCTTATGTTATTATTTATTAATTATTGTACCATTTTCCAAATACTGTAAACCTACTTTTATCCCACCCTTTATGGCTATACCATAATTTATTTATCCATTCTACAATTGGTAGACATTTAGGTCAATTGAAATTGAGCACTGTTACAAGTAATGTTTCATGAATATCAGTCACGTGTATTTTGTGTTCGTATTTACATGTTCCTCTTAGAACCTGGAAGTAGAATTGCTACATTATAGGATAAGTGTGGGTATTCAGTTTTGATAGATACTGGCAAACAGTTTTCCAAAGTAAAAAAGAGTTCCAGATAGTCTCTATTTTCAGTATTCCCACCAATACTTAATATCTACAATGATAATTATAACTTAGCTTTTGGAAAAAGCCAGAAGAAGCTGGCTTAACAGTTTCAGACCGCAGGCATGTCTACACACACACGTATACTCTCTCTCTCACACACACACACACACAGCGATCATCAACTTTCCCACTTCCAACTTTCCACAGACCCATCCAAAAAACACCTTGAAGACAGTGGCCTTTGACCCCGTTCACTTTTGGCAATATAATTTGCAGTTTGGTCCTGCGGAAAAGCAGTTACATAAGAGAGAATGGTGCACTGCTGTGAGCCAGAAGGCTTTTGGTGGGGTAAGAAATACTTGAGGAGTTAATAACACTAGAATTTGCCAAGTGCTCTCAAAGTGTGTTTGGTGAGTTTTTATAATAAAGTAGTTTGACATAAATAGACCTCAGTTCACTCAATTGAATCCAACAAACATTTTTTTTTGGTGAGTGTTTCATTTCCAACTTTGCATATTGTAGAAATGCAAAAAGAATGAAAGATGGTGACTCATAAAGGATGCTCTACTTTATTAGTAGCCAAGGAAATGCAAGGTAAAAATACGAGATGCCCATTTTTCACCTGCTGGATTGGCAAAAATTAACTCTGATACTATGTGCTAGCGCAAGTGTGAGGTAAGAGTATGCACATACATGCTGCTCAAATGTTATATCATTCTGGAAGGAAATGCAGTGTACCTACTAAAATTAGAAATGTGCATATGCAGTGACCCAGCAGTCTTGACTGTGTGTGTGAGTTCTACAGAAATCCTTAGATGTACACAGGGAATCATACACAGCGATGTTTACCCACAGTGTATAAGGATGAAAATGGTCATTAGCAAAGAACTGGCATAGTCATCTGTGGTATCTGCATACACTGGATTACTGTGCCATGATTAAAAAGAATGAAGTGTCTCTAAAATGTAAGCTCTGTGAAGGCAGGAAATTTGCTTTTGTTCATGCCTATGTCTCCATCGACTAGAACTGTTTATGTGTGGAATGTAGTAGGTGCTCAGTAATTATCAGTTGAATGCATCTGTGAGCACAAGGCTAGATCTCTAGATCATGTTGTTGAATGAACAAAGCAAATTGCAAAATAATTATATTATAAAATATGTATGCATATGTTAAAGTCCATAAAAACTTCTGGAAAGGTCTAAACCAAAATATGAAATGCGCATGTGTGTTTGCACATCTACAGAAACTTATCTGGGAGGATATATACCAGAGTAACAGCAGTGACACCCTAACATACAAAGGGAAGGGACCAGGATTTGGGATAGTATTCAGGGAAGTCTTTGCACCTTTCTAAAGTGTTTGAAATTTGGAAAAGGAGAATGGATTCTTGTATTACCCAGGTAGTTATGAGATGATTTTAAAATGACATTTTCCTATGGGAAGATAATTTCCTTGTTACCTGGCAGGTTGGAATTTGCTGGATAAGGATCTGCTCTCTTGGAGCTCACAGCCTCCACCCAGGCACAAAGGGGTTGGGCTGCTGGATTTAGTTTCCCATATGCCATGCCTTGAGTGTATGGAATAAACTGGAAAAAAGCCATCCAGTGAATCTGCATATTTCTGTAGGAATAAACTAGCTATCTGTGTTCCATCTTTGCTCTGATAGTACATTTGTAGAATGCATTGAAGTGGGTTTTGGGGGGGGTGTTGGTGGGTTTTGTTTTGTTTTGTTTTGTTTTTGCTAATTGCATTCATACTTCTTTACAAAAAGGCTTTAAAATACCTTAGTAAAGGTATTTTCATAATAGGTGAATAGAAATAGACAGCAAGAAATATGGAATGAAAGGATAAGGATTTGTATTCCATCATGCTTTTTTGCTCATCGTGTGGAGATCTACAAGGTAACTCTCTCTGGACCGGTTTTTGGTCCCCATGGCTCTCTTCCTGGTGTTCTTTAGGACATATGTAGACTTTATGGTCAATTAATATATGACAAAGGAGGCAAGAATGTAGAGTGGGGTAAAGACAGTCTGTTCAATAAATGGTGTTGGGAAAATTGGACAGATACATGCCCCAAAATGAAACTAGACCACCTCCTTACACCACACACAAGAATAAACTCAAAGTGTATTAAAGATGTAAATGTAAGACTCAGTACTATAAAAATCCTACAAGAAAACAGGGGCAGTAAAATCCAGATATTTCTCTTAGCAGTTTTTTTTTCCCTGATATATCTCCTCAGGCAAGGGAAACTAAAGAAAAAATAAACAAATGGGACCACATCGAACTAAAAGTCTTTGCACAGCAAAGGAAACAATCAACAAAAATTAAAATTCAACCTATTGAATGGAAAAAGATATTTGCCGGTGATACATCCAATAAGAGGTTAATATCCAAAATTTATAAATAACTTGTACAACTCAAAACATACGCATGCACACACAAACAGCCCAATTAAAAAATGGTTAGAGGACCTGAATGGACGCTTCTCCAAGAGGACAAACAGATGGCTAATAGACATGAAAAGATGCTCAACATCACGAAGCAGAGAAATGCAAATTAAAACCACAATGAAATACCACCTCACACCTGTCAGAATGGCTATTATCAACAAAGCCACAATCAAGCGTTGGCAAGGATGTGGAGAAAAGGGAAGCCTTCATGCATTATTGGTTGGAATGCAGATTGGTACAGCCACTATGGACAACCAATTTTGAGATGGAGGTTTCTCAAAAAATTAAAAATGGAACTGCCTTATGATCCAGTGATTCTGTCTGGGTATATTTTTGAAGAAACCCAAAAAAAGAATATATGCACCTCAGTGTTCACTGCAGCATTATTAACAATAGTCAAGATATGGAAGCAACGCAAGTGCCCATCAGCAGACAAGTGGGTAAAGAAAATGTGGTACATATAAACAATGGAATGTTACTCAGCCATAAAAGAGAATGAAATCTTCCCATTTTCAACAGCCTAGATACACCTAGAGGGTATTATGCTAAGTGAAATAAGCCAGTCAAAGAAAGACAAATACCATATGATTTCACTTACATGTGGAATCTAAAGAACAAAATTAACAAACAAACTAAATAGAAACAGACTCATAAATACAGAGAACAGAGCAGTGGTTGCCGGAGGGAAAGAGGATGGGGAACTAGGTGAAAAGGTGAAGGGATGAAGAAGTACAAGTTGGTAGTTACAGAACAGTCATGGGGATAAAGTTCTGCATAGGGAATATAGCCAATAATGTGGTAATAACTATGCGCGGTGCCAGGTGGACGCTGAAAGTATCAGGGGGAACATTTCATAAAGCATATGGTCATCTAACCCCTATACACCTAACCACTGTACACCTGAAACTAATAAACAACAATATTGAATATTTTTAAAAAACAATATATAGTGGAGCAGTGGGCCATCTAGGCCTTTGTTTTATTCTAGAAGTCACAAAAGAGGGACTACCCTATGTCCTCCTCAGTAGACTTGGGGTTTTTTCAAAATATGTATGAAAGTGCCGCTTCCATAAGGGATACCATGCATTTTGGATCCATGCTGTGCAGTTCCATGGTACAATGTGGCTCATGGCTTTTCACAGTTGATTAACTGCTTGTAATTAAGACAGAATAGCTAACCCAGTGTTGACTAAGTTTCAAGCACTGCGATAACTAAGTGTTTCACATGCATCAGTGTGTTTAACCAACACAATAACTTCAAGGAGTGGGTTCTATAATTATAATCATTGACAGATAAGCCAGTAAAGTGAATGACTAAGGCACTTATCCAAGTAAATTGCACAACTGAGTCTTGAATCAGGACTGTCCAGTGTGGATACAGAACCACCCAGGAAGACCCAGGACCACTTCCTATAATATGCTTATATATGTATATCTGCTCCATACAGAACTGCTCTGTCCTTTGAAGATTTTTCAATAGGGATGGAATAGCTGCTCTCCTTAAGAGCAGTAGCCATTACTTAATGAAGTCATCTGCAAATCATGAATTCCTTTCTCCCTTCCCTCCTCCTCCGCTCTATAATGATTTAATTTGCTGGCATGCGACATTTAAATTAAACTCCTTTTGAAGTTTTAAGTGGAGTTTTTATCTGGAAGGAAAAACATTTCCTTTGTCATGGTTTTCAGATAAGTTAGACAGCTATTGGTCATCTATGAGGTCTAGTGCAATTTCCTTCTCATTCACATTTTTCTCCATTGAGTGCACATAGCTCATTTAATGTTCGTTGCTAACATTTGCCAAGCACTGTGAGTAAAATATTTGCCTCATTTAAATTGAATTTTGAATGTTTCCTTGGTTATTGAGTAATTCCAGGCTTTTGGATCCTCTGGGTTTATGTTGACAGTTCCTTTCCTTTCAAAAAGAAAGAGTCTAATCACTTATGTCATATGCTTTCTTAATAGATGTTTTCCCTAGGTCAAAGAAAGTCAGAATATAATTTTTCATCAGTAAGTAGTTTGATTATTACAGGGTTGTTGTAGTTGGGTCCTCTGGGAAATTGTAGGATCTCTGTGTTTTGCTTACAGCAGATATGTTTTGCTCTATTCTGAAAGACTGAAGGTGTACAGCACATTGTTCAGATTCACTACTGCTCCTCATACCTTTAGCCTTGAGATTCCATTTAACTAAAACTTAAGATAAGGAGCCCTGACCTGTGTGGCCCAGTTGGTTGGGCGTCGTCCTGCACGGCGAAAGGTTGAGGGTTCCATTCCCGGTCAGGGCACATACCTGGCTTTCGGGCCAATCTGCGGTTGGGTCGTGCGAGAGGCAACCAACTGATGTTTCTGTCCCTCTCTTTCTCCCTCCCTTCCCCTTTCTGTAAAAATAAATAACTAAAATCTTTAAAAAATATATCTTTGACTACAGAAGAATTTATTTGTTTTGTTAAACTACATAGTACTCTACACTAAGATTTCGAGTATATTTAACCTCCTTAAGAGAAATTTTAATGACATTACCTTTATTGAATGTATTCTTTGTGCCTGGAATCTAATCAGTATAGTGTTAACCACTATAAAGGCACAAAGATAAAAATCTATTGTATAATTAATAAATTGTATAGAAAAATCTATGACTACAATTTGGGGTGTGTGCACTAGAGCAAGGTAGTTGGCATATTCAAAGAAGAGAGAAAACTAGGGAAAGTGAGCATTAAGCTGTGCCCCCAAAGCAGGGTGGGATTTAGGAAAGCAGAGAAGAGTAGCTCTGAGGGAAAGGCTGAAGGTCGATAAGGGGATGAGCTGACCCACAGACGTTCTGAGCAGAGGCGCTGCAGGAGGAACAGACACAGCCTGTTGTCTAGACCACACAGACAACACCTCCACTTCCTGCTCAGGGTTCTCGTGGGCTCAGCCCCAGACCTCTCCCCGAGTTCGCGGTCCGTGCCTTTCTTCTGCTGTTTCTCTGCTGGATGGCTGGCTCTTCCTCCCATTCATGGCCTGTAGAAACGTCTCTCCCTGACGAAGGCCCCATCCAGATCTTACCTTCTCTCGAATCCTCGCCTCACCTGTTTGAGAAGTAGTCCTTCCTTGTCTTCCCCAGCAGCAGGGGCAGGTGGGTCGTCTGTCTGGCCCAGCACACTTCATACTGCATTTCAGTTTCAGGTGTTCCCTGGACAGTGAGGCCTTCTTGCAGGGAAGAACCATGTGTCATCTTGGTGTCCTCAGCGCCCACATGGTGCCTGGGCCCAAGAAGGTGCTCAGTGATTGGACTGTGTGTTTTAGGGGCTAGTGGGAAAGAAATACTTCTCTGCCTACCTTCCCTATTTACATTAATAGAGTCTACAGTTGTAGAAGTAAATGTTTTGTTTCTTATTGTAGACATAATGAATGTGTCCTAAGGAGAGAAAGCAGAAAAATATCTTTCAGAACCTTTAATCATACATATATGGACAGTTCTTAACATTGTTTTAAGATTTTTCATGTTAACCTGGCAGAGTATTTCATATTTTAGTGTTTAAAAAATACATATGACTGTCATCTTAATATGTCTGTATGTTTTGTTTGTTAGTTCAGACAAAATACCCAAGAAATATAAACTTGTTATATTAAGTTCAGTTGGAAGGAGATAGAGTGAAAGAGGTGAAAGAAAGGAATCAGGCCAAAGAAGAAAAAAGAGAGACTGAGAAAACGAAAAGGCCTGCCTGGAGGAGGACATTCCGCACGACCAGAGACCGGAGCAGCCGTAGGCAGCCTTAGCCGGGGCCTCTGCACCCAGCCTGCCCAGGTGCCTGCTGCTTTCCGAGGCCCCGCCCACTCCTGACCAGCCTGCAGGCTGTGTTTTAGGGTAAGGCTCTGACGGACAACTGTGCCCCGGCTTTCCTGTGCCTTGTCAGAGAGCATTGTAGATATGGACTAGGTTCCCATGACTGATCCATTTTAGGTATTTATGTTCATTCAGGAGCTGAATTTAGCATAGTGTGTGTATGCCAAATATTGTCTTGGCTTTCTACTAGGATACATACTCTGGGAAGAAAACCCAAGTTGAAGAAACAGAGTGAAAGTTGTGTTTCAGTTTTTTGTTTGTTAAAGAATTGTTTGCTTCAGTCCTCAGTGGGAGGCAGGTTTCCTTAAAACATCTGTAGTAAATGAACCCTAATGGCAACTGATAATGCCTTTGTTCCTGTAATTGTTTCTGATCTCCTTGCCTCAAAGCTAGAGAAGTCTGCTCCCTTTTTTTTTTTTTTTTTTTTTTTTAAGGAATAAGCCTTGGCACATCACGAGCCTGTTTTGCCCCCAAGCTATCCCACTTTAGTTCTCCTAATTTTTTCCAGTTTCTTTCTTTTGGAGAAGGTGGGAGGTTTCAAGTCCGGATAATCAGTGGGCCTACTTCAGCTCTGGTGAAAACAAAACCTTCCAAGATGGTTTTTTGCCTGGCAAATGCTCTTTAAAACTATTTGAGACAAAACTTAGTTTATTTCTTTGAAGCTAAGCCCCTAAAACTTGTCCCAGGTTTTACCCGGAGGCATCTTTAATTTGCTGTACCAAGAAAAATAGTCCTGTTTCTTAGCAGCTAATTTGTAAAACTGCATTTAGGCGATAGTGCTTTTACTGAGCCAAAGTCCGTGCGCCTGATGCTTTGAAAGGCCAAAACTCCAGTTGGAGAAGGTTTGTTGATTGAGAAAGCACCGACTGAGAACCTGGGAGGCCTGGTGGTGCCTGGGAATCCATCTTGTACACTGGACCAAGCCACAGAGTTTTAGGGGTTAGGGGGAGCAGGTATGCAGAGCTGCCGGTGGGGCAAATGGGGCAAATTTTAATTGGAGGACCTTGGACTTTGGCCATTTACGGTAAAAGGGCATCAACACCGGATCCTCCTGAACAATGGACCCTTGGCTTCTGAACGGGTTCTGGTGTTCAAGTTCCATCTATGTCCTGGCCCTTTGTATCCGTGGCTGGGGTGGGGTAAACCTTTTTTCTGTGTGCAGCAGGAGGCCAAAGTTCTCTCCTCTGCACAGGTTTGAACTGCATGACTTGTGGTTTGGGTCTGTTACCTCCGAAAAACAACTCAGCACCTTGTCATACGGGGCAGGACCGTTTTGAGCCAGTTCTGTGGCTACAGTGCTTCTATTCATCCCCAGCGACAAGCTCTGTTGGTCCTTTTGATGATGCCATCATGTCATCATGTGCATTTCTTGGATCTTTCTACTTCCTCTGACATTAACAAGGGAAAATACTAGCAGCTGTAGCTTTCAGCCTGGGCTCGCGCTGTCTTGCTGTGGCCCCCTACTTTTGCTCGGTTAACACACAAACCAAATGAGCCTGAACACACTGAATCCAGAGACCGAAAATAAAGTGTGCCAGAGTCGTAGTGGCAACAGCAAAGGCAGATTAGATTTGTTTTAACAAAACAGAGTGAAGAGAGCCTTCTTCTGGCTCAGTGGAATAGACCGTTAGAGGACCCAGGCCCGAGATAACTGAGGGCCAAGGACATCATGCCTGGGGATCCAGCACGATGAACAAATACGTGAAGGTGTTTATATCGTCTCTCAGAAGGCAGCTGTATCACAAGTGATTTTCCAATACTTATTTGGCTGAGAGGCTTCATAACCTTCAAACAAAGTCTCTCAGATTCACAGTTTCATTAATTATTCTTGTTGGTACTTTCTAATGCTGAGTTATAACCATTTGTTATTTATTGTTACTGTCCCATAATTAGAAGTACTGTATTTATATCAGAAATAGACAAACTTTTTGTTAAAGGACCAGATTGTAAGGACCAGGGTTATAGGCTTTTTATATAGACACTTATATAACAATTTAAGATGCGACTAAAACCTTCCTTCGCTGGTGGCTGTGATTTGCCAACCGCTGGTGTTTAGGATCACCTGGTCGTTCTTACCTGGTAGCTCTTCACTCTCACACACACACTTCTACAATTATTAATCCTTGACTGTTTGCCTGACGTCAACAATGTCGATGTGAATGTGAAGACAGCTCCTTTCCTAAAAGATCTCACAGTCCCAGGAGAAAGACAAATACGTACACTGGCTCGTTGCAGGTGTTTATCACTGTGCAGTGGGATGAACGCTGCCCCTGACATCCAGGGTGGCCTGACTGGGTGAGGGCGCGGGGACGGCCCCACAGGGAACATTGGGAGGAGTTGCAGACATTCCTAAGCACCAAAAAGAGGGCAGTGCATTTTAGGAAGGGAAAATATTTATTCCTTAATGTAAGACATTTAGTTTGGGTTTCCTCCTATCCCAACATCAGATAATGTCATAGATAACATCAGCTCATTGACTACGGAGAATGTCTGTAGAAATTCTGAGAAAAGCACATTATTCAATAATTACAGAGCCAAAGAGGTGTACCATTTAAAGCATTTGACTTAAAGTTTGTTACCTAATGTAGTTTTGAGCAAAATCTGTGGTCTCTTAATTTATCTTTTAAAAGGACAGGTTTTTAAGTAGACGATTTCTAAGGTCCCTTCCAGTTCTAAATGCTGTGACTGTAATTAGACAGAATGCATATCAATAGCTAAGCTACTTTTTCCCTCTGCAGAAATCTGATTTGATTTGTTCACATTCCCAGCTCCCACTTAATCAAATCCCAATCAACCCCGTAGCCCCTGAACTATGATACTATGGAATAGTGTACCATATGCAAGAAAAAAAGTAAGGATTTATGGCATCTGAAGTTGTATAGCACCCAAATGCCATGTCACTGGAGAGGGTGGTCTGGCCACATTCAAATCCTGGCACTGCCACATTCTAGCTTCCTGACTTCGGGCAAGTTCCTTAGCTTCTCTGTAACTCAGTTTCCTTATCTGCAAAATGGAAACACTATTGGACCTGTCTCATGGGCTTGTTACAATGATTAAATGCCTTAATACTTGTAAAGGTCTTTGAATTGTGTTTGGCAAAAACAAGCACTCAAAATGTGTCAGTTGTTATTAAAGTGAAGATAATTATTTTTAAAAGTCTATTTCTAAAATTCTATATTAAAATACTTGGAAATTGCTAAAATGTGATGCTAAACAAAAACACAGTTAAAGAATGTGGGCCCTGGCTGGTGTAGCTCAGTGGATTGAGCTCGGGCCTGTGAACCAAAGGATCACGGTTCGATTCCCAGTCAGGGCACATGCCTGGGTTGCAGGCCAGTTCCTGGCAAGGGACACACGAGAGGCAACCATACACTGATATTTCTCTCCCTCTCTCTCTCCTTCCCTTCCCCTAATAAATAAAATGTTTAAAAAAATTTTATTTAAGAATGTGGGAGGTGGGGGCTGGGTAGGGCAGGGGAGAATAATGGCAAAATGAGGCCAACTATAATTGAACAACAATAAAAAATTAAAAAATTCAGGTAAGAAAACTCTGTGGTGTGTTTCAAATTCCAATTTAGTTACATAAGAAACACACTAGAAACCATACTGGTAAGAATCACACCAAAACATCAGTAATGTTTGCAAGCTATTGTGAAAATATAACCCCTAATGAATTATGCCACTCAGAATTTAGACCCTTCTGTTTTCTTCTTGAACTTGAGCTGACCTCATATAATCAGTAAAATGCAGCAGAAATGACGCTATGTGGCTTCAGAGGCTGAGTCATAAGAATCCTTGCAGCTGTCGTCTTACTGTGATAAGAGCACTGGCTCCATGGAAGCTCATTTCACATAAGTCCAGCCACCCTGAGCCAGCACACTACGGGGAAGCCCAGTCTAGCTAAGTGGAGAGATGTTTCAGTGGTCCCTGCCTGCTGTTCGAGCATTCCAGCCCAGGTTCCTGACAGTGAAAGAAGAAACACTTAGGTGATCCCAAGCCCAGTGACATCTGAGTGGCATATCTCAAGTGAGAACTTCCCAGCTTAACTCAGTCAGCCCTCAGAACCATGAGATATGATCATACATGGTCTGTACAGAAGGTATGCAGCCATGTCATATGAAAAACAGAGACATTTATTGAAGAAGATACAAGAAACATTGTACATAGGACAATGATGCCTCAGTCCCCTTCAAAGTAGGCACCTTAGGACCTCACATACCAGTCACCATCAGCTGCCCTGTCGTATTTTCCTGAATCTCATGAATGGTCTGAAATCTTTTCCCTTTCAAAGGTGAATTTTATTTTGGAAAAAGCCAGAAGTCGTAGGGGGCCAAATCTGGGCTGTAGTGGGGCTGAATCCACCTGGGTAATTTGATGTTTTGCCAAAAAACTCCACATGAGACATGACGCATGAGGGGTTCATTGCCTTGGTGAAGCTGCCAATCACCATTTGCCCATAGCTGCAGCCTTCTGAATCATCTGAATAGTTTCTGTGGGGGAATGTTCAAGCTTAATGCAAAATTTGATGCAGATTCTTGCTCTACTCACTCAGTCATTTTGAATGTAACAGCCACACAGTACATACGCTCACTCAACAGTGTCTACCACCTCCACTGAGTAGTACAGTGAAATCATCATGTTCACACATGTGCATTCCAGTCCACTCTCCTTGGCTGCCAGTTTACACCGATGTTGTGCAAACCTTTCTCATTATATTAACAATGGCTGGACTCTTTCTGGACAGACCTTGTATATGTTGTTTGAAGCCACTATGCTTGAGATGGTTTGTTATGCAACATTTAAAAAACCTAATGCAATGAATTTTCTGTAGTAAGAATGTATTATATTTAACGAGAACAGCAATAATTTAATCTCATTAAATGTTATTTTCAATGTAGTTTCAACATTAAGAATATTTGTAATATGTGATGCATGTTTTTAAGTTGCATATTGGGCAGTTCTTAATCTACAAATTAAATTAACAAGAGCAGCTATTCTTTAGACATTCTAAATAAATAGAAATTTATTGGCCTTAGCATGCACATAAACATGTACAGGGTACTCCAGGGATTGCTGTTTAGTAGTGTCAAAGTTCTATAGCCCCCATTACAGAAAATCTCCTTTTTTCTAAGACATATTTATAAGATTGCTCTGGACAGTGATGAAGGGAGCATACTGAGATGCTTTCTTTATCAGACTGCCCTACTCTGGGAGATCTAAATCTCTGGCTCTGAACCCCTAGGGAGTCACCCTAGTCCCCGGAATCCAGTGAAAACTATGGGGTCTGCTGCTGCTCTGCTTCCCTTTACACTCACAAATACGTCGATAAATGTGATGTTGCAAACAGCATCAGGGCTCATTCACCCACTGAGGCCATGTACGTACGTTAGGTTAAGAATTCTGGTTCAGGGCATTGTTAGTCCTTGTGCTGCAGAGCATTCCATGTAGGTCCTATGCGTCTATGTTTCTTGTGTCCAAGAGATGGTAACACTTTTCTCTTTTATCAAGTCCATAACTTTAAATTTTATATTACAAAATTAATACCTCTGCCAAAACAATTATCTGAATTAAAATCTAATTTCAAACTTTAGTATTTTTCCCCCTTTTCTTTTTAAAATTAACTTGGGGTAACTGTCCAGGTATGGTACTTTACAAAAACATATGGAGTATATAGCTGATGCAGTACAGATTTGGGTGGAAAAGTAGAATAATGATTCATTAAAAATACCTGCTTCTGTAGGTTGTGTATGTCCTAGGTATAGATATGGCACAGACCTAGTATCTATATGGAGCTTTCCTGTGTATATGGTAATACACTGTGAGGCTAGATACTGGATAAGTAATCCTTTGTGACTTTGATCTGTCTGTGTTTTCTGAAGTTGATTTCCTCTAAGTTAGTCATTGTTCTGAATACTTTTGGCTTCATCAGTAAGAGAAGGTATTTCTGAAGACACTTGAGACTATTTCAGCAAAAGTAATTAAGGAAACAGCGAACCCTTGTGATAAAATATAATCTTTAAAATACATGTGTTTTTGAAGACCAATCAGATTTTTAAAGAAATCTCAGAAGGTTTTGAGTTGAGGTTAATGGAGGGTGGAGGTAAACATTTCAAAAAACTGATTTTTTTCTGTTGTAATTATTGTATATTTCGGTAATTGGCTATTCTTTTATTTTCTAAGTAGCTCACATTTGAAGTAAGTGAGAAATCAGAACTATGTAGAACTTGCTTTAAATATTTGTTAATTTTGCTTTGCTTTAGGCTGTTCAAAAGATTTATGTTGATTAAGCTATATATGTATTCAAATTCCATAAATGTATATATAATAGAAACTTTTGAGTTACATATTCTTTGGAGGCACAGGACAGACTGACCAAAAATATGTCATTTTGACATATTGATTATTTTGAATTAAAGTTATTTGAGAAACAGCCAATGCAAGAACATCATGAACGTCCTTTGTCCCCCAAAAGCAGGAAATAAATCTCCCTTGTGAACCAAAAGGATAGAAAGCATCCTTGGAGGAATTCAGGAGGGAAAGAGTAAACAGACATTGTTACTTATCCATTAACTTGCTACCTTAAGCAAAAACCCTTTGTTTTGTCAAATCTTGACAAATAATTGTTTCTTTCACTTCACTCAATTAGGATATTCCTAGATTTCTTTATTTTTAAATATATTAGATAGAAACAAACTATACAGGGATCATAATAGGAAATATTTGCTTTAACATTAAGTTTCAGTTTAAACACTGAATTTCTGTTGCCCTCTATAAATAAGCAAAAGAAATTCAGAACATATGTAAGCTGTTGTTTATCTCTTTTGTCCTTCAAAAATATTTCAGTATCTCTTGCCCCCCCAAAAAAAATTGTGTATGTCTATATTTCACAGAATTAATTACATCATTCCTTATAGCAAATGTGTTTGGTTCATAGCTAAACATTGTAGCTGTTTACTAGCATGCTCCTCTGTAACTTGGAAAGGTTGTAAGTGTTCCAGTCGCTCCTAACTCCTGTTCTGCCACAGAAACAATAGCAGACCTTAATTGGAGGCTGATGGCGGAGGGGTCAGCGTCCAGCTAACCCCTTGGACAGGGAATAACCTCTGTAATCCCCTTGGACAGCAGCTTTGAAAACTCTAGCCACAGATCACACAAATAATGGTGATACAGTTAACAAGAAAAAATGCTTGCTTATTCTGTGATGATAAAAATAGTGATTCAGCACAATTGTCTGTTAAATTTAAAAGTATTTTTAGTAGTCAAGTTGTACTTATTATGTGTTACCACAAGAGGTCCCTAAATCTTGAGTCATGTTTGATACATACAGGCTACTGCTTATTAACCAGTTTTTTACTGAGAGCTAAACTTTTATTCTTTAGAATCAGCTTTAAATTTTTTACACTTGGCCATGACCAGGTAGCTCAGTTAGTTGGAGTGCTGTTCCCATACACCAAGGTTACAGGGTTCTGTGGAAGAACAAGTCCATCGATGTCTGCCTGTCTGTTCATCTGTCTCTCACTCTCTAAAATCAATAAATAATTTTTTAAAATGTACTTTTAATCCCATCTGGATGCAGAAAATACCAGCATCTAAGGATGTTAGAGGGGTGGAAAGGCCAGGAGAAGGAGCTACGTGAAGTGGCCATGCAATAGAATTCCTTGGAGGTGAACTGAAAGCACAGACTGACTACTGCTCTGTGAGCTAACAACAAGTAAGACCGCCTTCTCCTCCCACCTTCGGTCTACATTCCCTGTCTTGTGCAGGCAGTGGTAATCTATCATAATTATATTGTGATATAATTATGTTAATCTATTGTAATTATATTGTAATTAAACATGATGTTTTTTCAATAGGAGTAAAAAATGGAAGTACTTTAGCTAGAATAACTTTGATAGGGCAATGTTTTTATCACCTACAGCTAGGTTATATGTTACAAACCCTATTACCTTGAATATAAATGAACAAATACTCCTGTCTGCCCTGCACTAATTAGGTACTCATTTGAATGCCTGCTCCGTGCCAAGCAGAAAGATATATGGCTTCTGTTTAGAACTTTATAGCCATGGCTGGTGTGGCTCAGTGGTTTGAGTGCCAGCCTGTGAGCCCAGGCTTCACTGGTTTGATTTCCAGTCAGGGCACATGCCTGGGTTATGGGCCAGGTCTCCAATAGGGGGTGCTGGAGAGGCAACCACACATTGATGTTTCTCTCCCTCTTTCTCCCACCCTTCCCCTCTGTCTAAAAATAAATAAATAAAATCTTTAAAAAAAAAAAAGAACTTTACAGTCTCTTTGGGGAGATAATTTAACTGACAACTGTAGTTCAGTGTAGTATGTTTAACCTAACCTAAGCTCAAGAGCTTAATTTATTTCAATAAAAAGATGAGTATTGTAGACTATAGCACTCTATTATAAACTTAAAAATTGCCAAGAGACTAGATCTTAATTGTTCTCATCACAAATAGATTATGTTGTGTAATGTGATAGAGGTGTTACATAACCACCTTAAACATATTTATATGTCAACTATATCTCAGTAAAAATAAACTTTTAAAAAGATGAGTGTGGCCATGGTTAGGTGGCTCAGTTGGTTGGAGCATTGTCCCATATACCAAAAAGGCTGTGGATTCGATTCCTGGTCAGAGCGTATGCCTGGGTTGCAGGTTTGATCCTTGCTTGGGGCATACAAAGAGACAACCACTCCGTGTTTCTTTCTCTATCTGTCTTTCTCTCCCTCCCCCTCTCCTTCCCTCTCCCTCCCTCCCTCCCTCTCTCCCTCTTCCCCACTCTCTCCCTTCCTCCCTCTCTAAAATCAATGGACATACCTTCCCTTGAAGATTAATTTTTTAAAAAGATGAATTTCTATTTGTATAATTATGTCTCCTGTTACTTTAATGATCTGAGGTTACAATGGGAATGAAAATATTTTCCCCAGCAGCAGTCAGTGATCTTTTTTAGTAGCAGCAACCCATAATCTACCCTTGGGTATCTATTCTTACAGGATTTGTCTTTTTTTTTTAGTTTGAATTAATTACCTCAGAGTAATTTTCTCAACTAAGCTATTATGTTTGCATACTTTTGCATTAGGCTTATTAAGGGATACTAATAAAATTAGTCTAGGCAAGAATTTTAAAATACAGTATTTAAAGGTATATGCTTTTTTTAAAAAATCCATTTGAAAAATGGGACAGTAGTGGTTTTTATAGTAATTTATATTTTGATCACTAGATGGCAGTAGACACACACGTATAGCTAAGGAAAAACTAGCCTTGCTCAGCCATTGTTTATAAATACAGCTTAAGCATATAATACTTTCAGCATTACATACTATAAATACTTCCTTATATAGCCCATAAGAATCCTATTGCTACAAAATCTTTGTTTTTCTGGCCAAAATAATTTCACACATAACTCATAGGTATGATAAGTTCTAAGGCACAGCCTCTTCCATTACCTTGATAGTCACTCATTAAACTTTTCTGTTCTTAGCTACTTGTTTTATTTTTCTCTTTCCTAAATTAGCTCTATCTTGTGGTACTAGTGCCCTCTTTTCCCTGAAAAAGATGCTATTTTAATTTTTTTAAGCTTTTGGGATTAAAAAGCTTTTAAAAATTACATAGCTTCGGGGATATGGAGAGATCCTAGAGTTTACACACAATGTCCCGTAGAGCAGAGCATAAGAAAAGCACAGGCTGTTTTGTTCTTGGTCTCCTGCCTTCGGGGTATTGTTCCCGCAGGGTAACGTATGATTTTTTAGTCTGGTCGTGATCCTTCTTGCAGTGTATTATTTTCTGAAGAGAGATGTTCTGGGTTGTGAATAGTCGATACCTTCAATGTTTATGCTGTCATTGAAGTGAGTTGTTTCACGTGACCAGAATTCCAGAATTTGTGTGCCACTTCCAGCAGCGGTGACATCGGTGCCTCAGAGGCCCAACAACAGCTTCAGGGGCCCAGGTTCCTTTCAGATTTCCTCCAGGCCATCCTGCTGCGTCGGACTTGTGCTTTGTGTTGAAGACAGTTGTGGCAGTTCCACGTAGGACACGGAGGCATGGCAAAGTCCAGAATGGAAGAAGGGACACGCCCTCCTATGTAGGTGTTCTTGCTTACAGTGAAGTACAGCTCCCGGCAGAGCTCTCTTAAAGTCCCATGGGTCTTGCCTGGGTCTCTGGCACTGTCCCAAATGACTTACTGGCAGGGGAAGGAATCACCAAGAGGGGTTAGATTAGACTCAGGTACCTATGCCCTTCCCGAGCATCCAGCGCCTCAGAGGAGA
Source organism: Anoura caudifer (assembly GCA_004027475.1). Taxonomy (NCBI): domain Eukaryota; kingdom Metazoa; phylum Chordata; class Mammalia; order Chiroptera; family Phyllostomidae; genus Anoura; species Anoura caudifer. The sequence continues at coordinate 32,303 of PVKU01001340.1, read as the reverse complement.
GTGAAACCTCAAATAAAATCACGGTACTTTCCAAGACGTGCAGGCCGGGGATGGATTTGAGCAGGCAGATAACAATGTTTTCTGGCATTTCTGGTTTTGTTTCATTTTATTTATTTTTTTTTTTTATTTGGAGACTCTTCTTTCCTGTCCTGAAATGTACTCTTGAAATGTAACTTTCTGTTATTTCAAGTCCATGACACCATACAGAGTTCCGGGGGTAGCCTATGTCTATTGCAGTTTATCATTCAATACAACCTCATTCACGTCTTACTTTGTTTATACATGTGTTCTTTTCCTAGCAGTTAAAGGAAGTCAGAACTTGGGCTCTCTTTGTTTCTTAGTGCTGTTGGATCCAGAGAACAGCATCTGTAAAATGCTTTGTGAGTTTAGTAGCATTTCAACCACATCTACAATTGTTTGCTAAGCACCGACCACACTGAAGGCACCAAAGAGGTGCATCTGACCAGGACTTCTGGAGATACTGCCATCGTCTGCCTTGGAGCTCAGCCTGACCCCTTGGCCTCTCTGAATACCCAAAGGGGCAGAGTCCCTGAGTCCCAGCTCAGTGATGCAGGTTCTTCAGCTTTCATTGCCAACTGCAGGGCCTTCTGGCCTTTTCTGGCATGTTTCTCCATTTGGCATCTCAGCACCTCTCAGAGGCTGTTAACAGACAGCTCTTCTAGTCCTAGTTCTGTCTGCAACAACACTACCCTCTGACTGAGGAACCCACTCCCTTCTTGGCTGCTTCGTGCCAAAGATGTGTTTGTGGCACGTTGTCAGCATATTTATTTGTTTGTTACTTATACTCAGCAAATATATGTTGAATGATTAAAAGAACATTTTATCAATTGATATTTCAAATACTGTAAGGTTTTCTGATTTGGGAATGCTGATTATATTGTTTGTTATGTTTTAACAGTCTATCAGTTCTTATGAAGTAGCCAAAAGTATTATCAACTGACATTTTTAGTAATCACTTTGTTTTTTACTAAAGAACAGAAGTATTCTTAAGAAGCAATACTAACTGCTAGATTTTTTTATATATAGTTTTGAAAGAGATTGACTTGTTTGAGAACACACTGAGTCCAGAAAAATGGGGAAAAAAAGAAAAATCTCTGACATTTTTATTTTTCAGAAAACTGTGGAATATATTTTCCAGAAATAAAAAGAGATCCAGACAGGTATTTACACAGTTGTCCCGAATCTGTAAAAAAGTGGCTTCGACAGCTAAAGAATGCTGGGAAAATTCTTTTGTTAATTACCAGTTCTCATAGTGATTACTGTAGACTCCTCTGCAAACACATCCTTGGGTAAGTGGTGAGACATTCTGTTTTCGTGGTCTTATAAACGACCAATAGCAGATCAGACCACTGTTTTTAGAAGTGCTTCATCATGACCTTGCTAAACAACGCTGAGTGGCAAACAGGTGTTTCTCATAACACCTCTCAATGCCTGCACCATCCTCTGAGTACATGTTAGCAAACTGGTGTTACTGGGGTTCCCTGTGCTCATAGCTTGCTGATGATCTAGGCTTTACATTCTCTAAAGGGTGCATGGCACACATGTCCTTCATGCCATCTTCATTTGGTTTCTCAGCTTGGGATGGTCACTGGGGGACAGGGCCCTATGTACTCCCTGATGGATAGCCGAGTGGAGCCATGTCTGCAGCGTTCAGCACAGCCCGGGATGGGATTGACTTCCATGGAAACGGAGGCGGTGTAAATGCAGAGACTCGAAAATGAGACAGACATGGGTCCAGCCCTGCCTTGCAAGACTCTGTGTGATTTGGGGCAGGTTGTGTAACCCCACTAAACCTCAGTTTCATCACCTTAAAAATGCAACATTAATACTTACCAGATATGAGGGGGTATTTATATACAGGTAAAGTATTAGGTAGAGTAGTTGCTAAGTTTCAGTAAGTGTTAATGCTTACGTCATTTCATTATTCTGGGCAATGCCAGGAAATATCCATGGTCAGAGCAAGATTCTAAATCCACTTTAAGTAGATTTAGAAACTTGCTCTAATTTCAGCAAATCCTGGGAGCATGAAGCAAGTTCTGGCTTCAAATCAGACCTCTGGCTGACCTCTTAAGCCTCCAGTTCCATGCCCCGAACCACCTGTGGGTACAGGTGGGTCTGTGGTGTCCTCACAGTGTGTAAGTGGATGGTCTGCCTCCTGGATCACAGGTAGACCAGGGACCCTTACAGTGAATCAAGGCTGGAGCCCTGGCTGCCTTGGAAGCTGCCTCCGAGAGAGCCCTGCTCTCCTGGTAGTGGAACTGCGCTTCCGAGTAAACTCTCTGGAGTCTTCCTCTCATTCATTAGCACAGATAACCAGTTTTTTCTTCCTACTTAATTCCTCTTCAGTACAGTTTTGATGTGTAAATGTATCTGGGGACCTTGGGTAGACATTGTGTCTCCAGTGCAACAGGGAGTCCCCTCAGGAGCCAGGACTGCCAGTCCTTTGCTGTCCCACGTAACCCGAAACATAGCGTTACATGCAGTACAGGCTGAAAACCGTCACTGTTGTTACCTGCAAATGGCCTCATTATAAGACTACACTGACTTTCAAAATAAAGTATCTTCTTCACATTTTGAACATTCTATGAAGACATCGCTCTGAATATTTCTAGCTATTAGAAACGATTGAATTCACTTGCTGTAACTGTTATCATCACGAGAAAGCTTAGCACCTGGAGTTAATGTGCTTGTTCTTTTCTTACATGTGTATCAGGGTGTAGGTCAGGAATATGAGTGCTAAATCACCTTTTGTTAGATTTACCTTCAAATGTACAGGAAGCATGTAAAAAGTTAATCAAAAGAAAAGACGTGATGATGTGATCAAATACATAGGTGAAGATTAAGTTCTGTTCTATATAGACCATTTCCCTTAAAATTTATGAAAAATTTGTTGCTTTCCAGGAATGATTTTGCAGATCTTTTTGACATTGTGATTACAAATGCATTGAAACCTGGTTTCTTCTCCCAATTACCAAGTCAAAGATCTTTCCGGAGACTGGGTAAGTTATGTTTTGGTTTTTTTCTTCTTAAATTTAAGATTTGTCCATTCATTTATTCAGTAAATAATCTGTCAGCTAGCAACCACGCACAAAGCACTGTGTTAGATGCAACAGGGGTATAAAAGAGACACTATGTCTTTTTTCTCCTCGTGGGAGAGAAAAAAGACAGTAAAGCTGTGTTCATGTGAAACTTTACCACATGGTATCATAATGATTTGTTTGTCTCTCCCTGACTTTAAAAATGAAGGGCATGGACTTTATCTTAGTTTTTAGGGCCTACATAAATGCTTCAAGAAATACTTAGGGATGAATTTGTTGTATACATGCAGAATACATGCAGACCATGCAAAAGGCAGCAGTCCCCTCCCTGGGGGCGCAAGTACAGCCTTCGGGGAAGGACGGTTAGAATTGTCGCCATGTAGAAGAGGCTGATGGAGAGCTGGAATGAAAGGAGTGAACAGGTTTTTCAGGGCGAGGGTGAAAAAGGTGAAGGGATTAAGAAGTGCAAATTGCCAGTTATGAAACCAGTCACAGGGACGTAAAGTACGTCGTAGGGAATGTAGTCGGTAATACTGTGGGAGCTACGCACAGTGCCAGGTGGGTACTGGAAGTATCGGGGAACACTTTGTAACCACTGTACTGTCGACCTGAAACCTGCACAAAATAATATTGAACGTAAACTGTAATTGAAAATTTTTAAATCGTACATCTGAGCAACACTGTAGTAACAAAAAGTTGGAAACTGCCTAAGTGATCACCAATAAGGGACTGGCGTAATAAATTATGATTTTTATACACACTGAAATACAGTGCAGTTATAAAAAAATAATGAGGTTTTTCATATACTGATATGGGATATCTACAGTGTATATTAAGTGAAAAGCAAAGGTAAAATAATATTACCGTTTTATAAACAAAAAGAAAAAATAAAATATACTGATGCAGTATTTCTAACTTTGAATGTCTTAATGCTATTTAAAAACACTATTCAGCCCTGGCTGGTGTGGCTCAATGGACTTAGCGCCAGCCTGCGAGCTGAAAGGTTGCCGGTTCAATTCCCAGTCAGGGCACTTGCCTGGGTTGTGGGCCACGTCCCTGGTTGGGGGTGTGCAAGAGGCAACTGATCCATGTATTTCTCACACATTGCTGATTCTCTCCCTTTCTCCCTCCCTTCCTTTCTCTCTAAAAGTAAATACGTAAAATATTTAAAAGCACCATTCTGTGTAAGACAGTTGACAGTAGCTTGGTTCTCTGCTCACTGAGGAGCACACAAACAGTGAAATTCAGGTGCAGCTTCACAGCAGTAGGTGTCAGACACTGAGGGATCCTCAGGGCACCAGACAGATGCATAAACAAACACGTAAGCAAGTCAGGAAACCCATGAGGTCTTGTTACATGTTGTGAAGGAAGTAACCGCCTGGTGAGGCCACCTTGAGTGGCTGGCCAGGGCAGGCCTGTCCGAAAGGTCGGGTAAGGTGACTTGCAAGGAGGGACCTGAGGGATGAGTAATGAGAGGAGCGGAGGATGGAAGTTCCTGGCAGTGGGACAAGCTAATGCAGAGGCCCAGGGTGGGAGTAGTTTTGGGGAGTTCCAGTGACAGAGAAGAGGCCTGTGATTCTGGCCCCTGGTCATGGGGGGGAGGCAGGGGGTTAGGGAGGCAGGCAGCCTCATACTCTGTGGGAAAGGGTTTGGGTTTTATTCCATGAGCCATCTGAAGCTATTCACTTGAGGTGGAAGAGCAATTCAGGGACACCTTTAGCTGCTAGACGGGGAATGGATTGGACATGGGGAGGGACAGAAAGAGGGAAGACCGGGAAATTGCAGTGTCCCAAGTGAGAGACTGCGGTTGTTTGGCCTGAGGCAGTCGTCCTGGAGATGGCGAGAAGCGCATCCAGGGGCAGAAGCAGGCTGACAGTCACGGTGTGCGAAACACAGAGTTTATCCTTGTATTATTATTTATTATTTCCATACAAACAACTGTAAACCACCCTGTATATTTATGAAACATTATCGAGGTGGAAAACACAGGACTTGGTGATGCTTTAGGAGCAGATGAAAAGAAAGGAATGATCGAAAATGACTTCCAGGTTGTTAATTTTTCTTTTTTTCTGAATGAGCAGGTGGGCACATGGTGATCCCACTTAAAGCCATGGGGAAGAATACCGAAGAGGAGGGTGGGTGGGTGGTGGTTATGACTGTTAAGAACTCACTTTTCATCATGTTAAATTTGATATGCCTAGCAGTTGTCTAACTGGAGCTGTCAATTAGGAAATTATATAAATGAGCCTGGAGTCCAAAAGAACAAGTGTGGGCTCAGGACATAAACTGGCGGGGGCATCAGCACATAGAGAGGTAATGAAGCATGGGCTTACACGAGATCAAATATAGAGAGAATGTAGGGAGGCAAAAGGCCCCGACCAAGCTTTGACGCACTCTGACATTATGGACAAAGAAGCAAGAGAGCAGTCTAGGAGCAGACACGTTACAGTGCGGGCTACAGGAGAGTGCAGTGTTCAGAAGCCAGAGAGGAAAAAGGCGAGTGGTCCTTGGGGCAGGGCCGCTGAAAAGCCCCTTGGAGTGGGCAGGATGGAGATGGCCGCTGTCCTGATAAGCAGTGGAAGAGAGAGAGAGCACAGATGGCAGCCTCGTGGAGAGCAGACTGGAGACAGTGGAACCAATGAGAATGGACACCTCATTCCAGTACTTTAGCTGTGAAGACAGTCAAAGAATTGAGGTTTGAGCTGAAACACAATGTGAGATCGAGAGCATGTGGTTTTATTTCTTTAACTGAGGCTATCAGGATATGCATATATGCTAATGAAATGGTCTAGGATACTGGTTTTCACCTGTGAAGCTTTTGCTTCTCAGGGCAAATTTGGCAATGTTTGCAGACACTTTTTGGTTGTCACAACTTGGGAAGCAGGATGCTCCTGGCATCTAGTGGGAAGAGGCCAGGGATGCTGCTAAACAGCCTGCTGTTTATACACAGGATGGCACCCCACCCCACTGCCACCAGCAAAGAATTATCTGCTCCCAAACCTCAGTGGTGTCGAGGTTAAGCAGCCCTGGTCTAGTGGAAATCCTTACTATTAAGAAACAGTCTGCTACGAAGGATTCAAATAATACTCTTTGTATTAAACCAGAAAAAAAAAAATTTAACGTTTTTCTCTCTTCACAAACTTATGTCTAAGTACTCAGATTTTTATCTGCAGCCCTTTCATATTTGCTGCAGTTTATACCTGCTATATATATAGCAGGTATATATATATCTGTACATCTGTACTTATTCCATCCCACAAATTTTTGTTAAAATTTTGCACACACAAATATTATTTATTTCTATGCTTTTGAAGTGCTCGTAATAGCAGGGGCTCACTGACCCCTGACTCCCACCCCCACGTGGTTCCTTCTTGTACAGGTCCTGCAGCCATGCCTGAGTGTGGTCTGCCCGACCCAGTGCTCTCACCCGACTGAAAGTACATGATTGTCCAACTGTATTTTCAGAGGATGACGAGGAGCAGGAGGCACTGCCGTCTCTGGATAAACCTGGCTGGTACTCCCAAGGGAATGCTGTCCACCTTTACGAACTTCTGAAGAAAATGACTGGCAAACCTGAACCCAAGGTATTTTCCCCACAGAGGCGGAGTTCTTGATGCCCACTTGCAGACATAAACTATTATAAAGTAAAACCATGATTCTAAATGCATTTAGCGTAGTTATCTGTGGGAAAAATAATCTGCCTCTGCTTTTCTTCCAATCTGTTCTCTTACCTCTTCTGGCTAAGGAGACTAGGCCTTTCCTTTGTCCGTGTAGACTAAGTCCTTTTCTGTTACAGAGAAGCGCAGAAATTCCAGGCGAGGGGCTGCAGATCTAGGGGATGCACCAGATTAGTGTGCGGGATACTGGAGGAATGATATGTTGGTCACGATCCCTAAAGAAAGGTTTTATATGTAAAATAAGCAATAACTGAAATTACAGTGCAGACTAGCCTAAAGACCCACTTGCTTTCGACACCATCCTGGTCACGTGGTTGATGTTAGACATCGGTGCATTTTTAACAGCAGGACCCCTCCTCTGAAACATGTTTGCCAGGAGCCCTGTGAGCAGGAGAGGTCGGTGGGTACCAGCCCTGCTCCATTGGCTCCTGTGTTGCCACTGCCCCCCAGGAATGCCTGAGGGGTTTAGTGGGCAGTGCACCTGGACTTGGGGCTTCTAACTCATTCCCTTTACCTCATGTTCTCACCTGTGAAAGGCATGTGGACTAGATCAGTGGATATCATAGTCTCCGAATGAATACCAGGGGAGCTTCACAGAGTCCACTCACCCACCCCCGCTCTCAGAAATTCTGTTTCAGCAGAACCAGAAGGAGCCCGGGAGCTTTGGGAAAGCGGCTGTGGCATGCACTGGTGCTCATCTGGCCCACTGGGACAGTCACCTCTAATACCTCACCAGTTCTTCAGTTCTAGGGGCAGGTTTACCTGGGCACGTATGGACCCTGGCCTCTCCAGAAAAAAAAATGATCAAAATCACTTATCATCTGCCTTTTTTCTATCTGCACATGCATTGTGTAACTTCTTAAAATAAACCTGGCACGCTGCAAACCAAATGGGGCAAGTTGATGGTCACTGTAAAGTTATTCAAGGGAGTTTAAGACACTTATACAACTTTTAGAGGAATTGTTTTGTCTTCCGTGAAATGACCACATCTCTTTTTCACAATTCTAATGCCTCAAACAGAACTTTCTGTCTGACCTACAGGTTGTTTACTTTGGTGACAGCATGCATTCAGATATTTTCCCAGCCCGTCACTATAGTAACTGGGAGACCGTCCTCATCCTGGAAGAGCTCAGAAGGGACAGGGACTGGAAGTCTGAGGAATCGGAGCCCCTAGAGAAGAAGGGGAAATATGAGGTAAAGGTTCCTTTTAGCACTTTTTCTCTTCTTATCTTAGAAAGGGTCTGTTTGTGCCCAGAGATGAAATCTGTTATCAGTTATTGCGGTCTTGCTGTCTCCAATCTATAGTTGGTCTTACTGATAATTTTTAAATGATGCCAAGATAATGCACATCTGTCTTCCCTGCCCTCTGCTTCCATCCAGTGCTGTGGCAGCGTGGATGGTTTTGGTTGGTGCTGAGGCTGCCAGATCCTCACTATAGTTACACCCTTTCTCTTCTCCTTAGCCACAAAAGCTCTTGTGCTCTCTTGACGGGTCTAACTTAACCAAATCGGTAGCTCCTTTAGACTTAACTCCTGAGCCTCCCGAATGAACTTAGGTGAAGACATGAGGTAAAGAAAGGTAAAAGGTATCATAAATCTAGAAAGGGAAAATAATGTTAAGCAGAAAAGATCAGAAAATAAAAGGGATATTTCTAAATTCATCCCAGTGGAACAATTATAAAGAAGGAAAACCTCGAGTCCAAAGAACAAATATCATATGAAAAAATACCAATAAAAAGAAATAAGTTATCAAGCCACCAAAAGACATAGAAGAACCTAAGTGCCTATTACTGAGTGAAAGAAGCTAATCTGAAAAGGCACCCTGAAAAGGCTACATACTGTCTGATTCCAACCAGATGACAGCCTGGAAAGAAGAGTAAAAAGAGCGGCGAGTGGCATGGGTTTGAGGGGACAGGAGTGGATAAATGGGACACAGGACTTTTATGGTGGTAAAACTACTCTGCCTGGTCCCGTAAAGGAGGACACGTGCCATTATGCATTTGTCAAAACCAACAGAACCACACAACCTAAAGTGTGAACTCAGATGTAAACTATGGCTTTTTGTCAATAGTAATGTGTCAGTATTGGTTAACCAGTTGTAACAAATGTACCACAACAATTAATGCAGAATGTTAATGGGAAAGGCAGAAGGGGGTGTGGGGCACGGGGGAAACATATAAGAATTTTCTGTACTTTTTGCTCTATTTATCTGTAAACCTAAAGCTGTTCTAAAATAGAATCTATTATTTAAAAAAATAACTATAACCAGGCCCAACAAAATGTTAGGATAAAGGAGTCAGGTTGCTACGAGGTTTCCATTGAGAAGCATTTACTCTTCAACATGACATGGGAAGTTCTTTGGACAACTTGAGTTAAGAAAGAGCTTTAAAACAACCTTCCAGCAAACCTGAGTGATTTTGGGAAAGGCTTTCAGTACAGAGAGATTTGGTTTCTTCAAATGATTGAGAATGGAGGTGCAATAATGAAAAAATGAGCAATCAGTGGGAACGGTGCCTCCTGCAGGGTGCCCACAGTAGCCCCCCTGCCCCCGCCAACCCCCTTTTTCTTTAGTTATAAGCACACCATAAACAAAGAATTGATCATTGGCTTCTAGACTGGAAATGGTGAGTCAGCAGCTTGAAGATTTTGGTTCCCAAGATCAAATGGAAAAGAAATAATGTTTCTTCCTGTTAAACTCCACATATTTCAGAACACTCAAAGTTTTTATCCTAAGTAGCTGACATAAGTCAGAGCTTATTGGATTGGCAGAGATATCTCAGTAAGGCCGCTCACTCAGGAGATAACCACTCTAACCCTGTTCTCCTGTTGGACATACGCACATGCTTTTTTAATTTGTGCAAGACCGACTGCTGAGTTTATTAGGGGTTATCGTTGGGTCCTACATGCTTCCTTTTTACAGAATGTTATGGTCTGAGGATAAAGGAGGTGGGAACTGGAATGTGCAAATAAAGTGTAACTGCCTGGAGAGGATGTGAGTTATTAAAAAAGAACTTTTAAACGAGGCACGGTGGATACTTCGTTGAGGAGAATTAGGGGAAATTTCGTAAAGGATGTAGAATGTGGAGTAAACACTGAAGGACAGGTACATTTTCAGTTGGTGTGCACCTTATTCTTAGGAAGATTGGGACACAGATGAATGTCTATGGGGGAGACACTAGAGAGAGAGAAGAGAAGACAGGAACTTGGTAAAGTCTTAAACAAAAATAGGAGTGCTTCTTGCTGATGTTCAGAAAATGGCATCAGCCCTGGCCGGTGTGGCTCAGTTGATTGGAGCATTATCTCATAAACTTAAAAGTCAGAGGTTCGATTCTCGATCAGGGCACAAGCTCAGGTTGTGGGCTCGGTCCCAAGTGAGGGCGCATACAGTCCCCACTCAGGGTACATATGAAAGGCAACCATTTGATCTCTTTCTCTGACATGGATGTTTCTCTCCCTCTCTTCCCCTCTCTAAAATCAATAAGCAAGTCCTCAGGTGAGGATTAAAAAAACAGTGTGATTTCTTTTGATTAATGATGTATTTTAGAAAAAGAGTAATTAAAAACCCCAACATCAGGATGAACAAAGATTACATCTATGAGTCTGTTTGGGCTGCTATAATACTATATACTGGCTGACTGATAAATAACGACCATTTATTTCTCACAGTTCCGAACCCTGGGAAGTCCAAGATCATGGGGCTGGTCAGTTCAGTGCCTGGTGAGGACCTGCTTCCTCAGGGACCTTCCGCCGTCTTCTCACTGAACCCTCATGTCCTCACATGCCCAAAGGGGGAGGCGAGCTCTCTGGAGTCTGTTCTGTAAGGGCAGTGACCCCATTTATGAGGGCTCCACCTTCATGACCCAAGGACTCCCTGCCTCCTGATAACACCTTGGAGGTTAAGCTTTCAACCTATGAATTCTGGAGGAACACAACTATTTACACCACAGTTGCACCCATATTACATTGAACAGAAAGAGTAGATAGGTCTGTTTTCCTCTCTTTATAGGAATAGAGAGGAGCCTAGATTCTATTACTTGTTTGCAGGCCATTTTCTACATGTGTGATGTATGTCATTTCTTCTTAGACTCATTATTTTGGAAAAGATAATTAACTAAATAAAATTTATCCTATGAATTACTACTTAGACATTGAGAAATTATATTGAAATACACCTCAAATGTACACACGTGAGTATGGATATTCACATTCTAATTCTGCTCCTAAATGTCTTTGGTGAATCCAGATAGGTTCTTACTCAGTGATTTTCAAACACCATCACCTGCAAACGTATATTCTCATCTTGTGTCACAAAGTGAGTTCCAGGACAAAGAATTGTGAATCTAGTGGCATATTTGGGACTCTGTGAGCCCCCAAATGACATTTTCATCACGAAAGAATGACACAGATCTTTATAATCCAGATTATATGGATGGGATAGGATTTTTTTCAATTCCTAATTTTATGCCATATTTATAAAACACTGAAGTACTTTTTGAATGGGTCTTTAATTTAGTCTGCAATTCCTATTGTCTGCTCCATCCTAGGCACTAATCCATAGGGATACATTAATACATAAGAAAGTTCTTGGCCTTGTGTAGTTAATCAGCTCTCAAGGGCGAAAAGTATAGTGTGATAGTTGTGAGACAGTAGGGGAAGTAGCACATTAGGCATCTACTCAGGGTGTGGGAAAGTGGAGGAGGGACCTCACCCAACCTGAGTGCAGGAGGTCAAGAAAAACATGCTGGACGGCACGTGGGCCCGATGCCAGTGATGCGAAGGAGTTCCCGACAAAGCCAGGGGAGGACACTTTGAAAGAAGTCTGAGCCTTTACTTTTTATATGGTATATAGTTTGGTTAAGAAAAACAACTGAAAGTCCTTCTGATTTTTTATTTTGATTTATTTAGTGGGAGAAAAACTTCTAATGAGATTGGACATTAATCACAGTTTTCATTGTCCTGTTCTCTTGTTTCAGGGACAGAAGGCAAAGCCTCTATATTCATCATCTAATAAATGGGGCTCTTTTTTTATTGACTCTGTTTCGGGACTGGAAAATACAGAAGACTCGTCGGTCTATACGTGGTCCTGCAAGAGAATCAGTACTTACAGCACTATCGCAATTCCAAGTATTGAAGCAATAGCAGGTAAGGGGGAAAATACCTGTAAGTCTTTACCTATTACTGGACAATAATGACCTTAATTACTAGAGTTCTTGCCTTTAAAAAAAGAAATCTTTCCATGACATTCATTTTTCTGGGAAACATCCAGATATGGCATTCTAGGTAATTAGGACGTGCCCGTCTCCTGGAGCCAATGACAAAAGCTGGACAATTTTTTTTTTTAAATCTGTTTGGAGTCTTAGGATAAAGGTAGGGAAAAATTACCAGGACAAGAGGCTAAGCTCAGAAGGCCAGGTAAGGGGGCTGAGGATGGGGGCTGCTTCCCCCCTGAGTGTTTTCTGATTCAACAGAGAACACAAAGAATGGGAGCAGGGCCTTTTAGAAGCTTCGTGAACCTGCAGGGTAGAAGGCAGAGAGTTGAGCCTGCCAACGGAGGGATGGGCCGGGGCGGACTCTCAGTCTGTGTGGAGACCCTGAAGGAGTTTAGCTCAGAGTAAGGATGAATTACAAATAGGACTGAAGCTCAGCTTTAAATCAGATGAATCCCTAAAATGGGATCCAAAAGAGTCTAGATAGGTAATGTTCCAAGGTACTTTGTAGAAACGGATGAATATTCTCTTGAAGAGTATAACATTCTAGAACTCAGATTATTCCTAAAAATAATATAAGCTTCAGCAAGGCGCACAAGGATATGAGACTAACAGAAATTACCAACGTTAGTATGGTCAAGTATAGACATGAGAGATTCGGTAGAGACATAAAATTATAAAAAGAATGGGAATTTTATAATTGAAATATTAAGAACTTAATGGATGGGTTTAACAGCAGATTAGACACAATTGAAAAGTGAATTAGTACAACAGAAATAAGTCAAAAGATTTCAGACTGACAAAAATGGAGGAAATGTATCTCCAGAAGACCTAAAGTAAATACTAAAGGGTATTGTTAAGCAAAAGAAAGAATAGTCCCCGTTGGAGGATTGGATGTACAAGAAGGGAATGTACAGCAACAAAAGGACAGACATGCAAATAAATGAAAATGAATGTCTCTTGTTGAAAACAATAAAAAAGTTAAGTCCTATGGAGTTTAAATGGAGAATTTAAAAACATGACAATAATGGCATATAAATCCCAAAGGGAGACAGCTGGAGTTCAAGTATTTAAATCCTTGTATTGTATGATAAAGGATAAGAGTATGATCATGGTAAGTGAAAAATGCAGGTTGTGATCAAAAGACTTGTAATACTACATCCTGTGCTAATTATGCAAAATAACTTTAAACTTAAAAAAAAAAGGGAGGGAGAAAAAAGAATATTAAGAATAAGCAAGACTCCCCTGATTGGTGTGGCTCAGTGGGTTGGGTGTTGTTGCACTGACCAAAAGGTCATGGGTTCAATTCCCAGTCAGGGCACGTGCCTGGGTTGTGGGCCAGGCCCCCCCAACCCACTGGGGGCATGCAAGAGGCATCTGATCAATATTTCTCTTTCTCTCTTTCTCCCTCCCTTCCCCTCTCTCTTAAAATAAAATCTTTTTTAAAAAAAAGAATAAGCAAGACAAATGGAGAGCATTCAGTAAAATGATAGATTTAACCTGAGTAATTACATTCTATGTAGGTGGCTAAATACTCCAATCAAAATCCTGAATGAAATAAAACCCACCTATGAGCTGTTGATAAGAGACATCTTTGGAACACAGGGACGCTGAAAGTTTAAATGTCAAAGGATGGAAAGAGATACCACAGTAACACCAATCAAAAGAAAGTTAGAGCTCTCTGTATTGATATGAAACAAAGTAGACATTAAGGAAAAATAAATCCGTTAACATGAAAGATAATCGCTTCATAATAATAAATTCTGTTTTCAGAAATATATGACTGCAAGTCTGAGATACTCTCCTGGGCCCCCTCCTCTCTCAGAAGTTAATTCCTCCGTTTTTCAGTACCAAGAAACTGCTGAACACCCCCCACCACCACCACCTGCTTTACAGAGGCATATGCGTCTGCTTGCTTCTTAGCTTCCCGAAGGTCCCCTTAGAATTGGGGAAAGGGCTGGAGGAGAAAACCGGCTGAGTCCATTTCGTCACCCCCTCCTTTAAACTCCCTCAGTGTTTCTCTGCAGCCCTTAAAGATGACAAATGCTCCACTGGTTTTTCCGTGCTAGTAGCTGCCCCTACGCCCAGACAGAATTCAGTGCCTAAGGGGAAAGCTGTGGAAAGATAGGCTCGAGTTTCTCCTGTTACCGCTTCCCAGGAATTGTGTGTTCTCAGGTCTTGGTTGTCTCTTCAGGTCTCCGGTGACTTCCCTTGGATGTTTACATTTCATGTAGCTTTTCTGGTTCTCTCAGCTCCAGTTTAGAAGTGGAAGTCTGAAGTTTTTAAACCTCAGATTCTCCTTTCTTAAACTGGGGATGACAACCCCAGACTGCATTTCCTGCCTCACAGGAGGGATGTGAATGAAAAAGCAAGATATTTATCTTATGATGATGATGACAACGATGACAATGACGACCCTAACAAATGTATGACCCTGCAAAAGGTCCTTCTGTGACAGTATACCAATCCAGTGTTTGTCAGTGCATCCTACTCATTGAAATATCTCATTCTCATTGGTTTCAAACAAACAGTTTATTTTTGTTTTGTTTTGTTCCATGCTTACATATATAACATTAAAGAAAGGTAACCTAAATATATGTCTTCCTTTTACCAATAATTTTCCTTTTAAAGAAATAAGCCCTATAACTTGAAGGAAAGGGCCACTGTTGATCTCATCAGCAAAGGAGAGATCTGAATGCGTAGTGGTCGATTTGTTGTGTTTTGTTTTGTTTTCCAGAATTACCCCTGGACTACAAATTTACAAGGTTCTCAAGCAATTCAAGAACAGCTGGCTACTATCCAAGTCCTCCACTGGTCTTAGCAAATGATGAATCACTGACAACCAAATAACTTAATCTTTACTGAAAAATGAAGTGAAGAACCATATATGCAGAAAATGTACTGTAAAAATGTTAATTTTTAAAAAAATACTGTAACATGCTTTATAGGAACAAATTCTTAATGAAAATTGACCAAGAAATGATGTTTTTTTCCACAGATCCTCTTTCTCTAGATGCCCAATAATTCTGATTATATCAAGATCTCAGTATCTTATAACTGAAAAGAACCTTACCACTATTTTGTATACCGGTAGTTCTGAGATTAGAATTCACCTGGGGACACACACATACACACACATATTTACACCTAAGCCTAGGCCACTGGCCCTCAAAGTGTGATTCCAAACCACTATCATAGCATCACGTGAGAATTTGATAGAAATGCAAATTTGCAGGCTACACCCAAGACCTACAGAATTAGAAACTCTGCAAATCTGTGTTTAATAATAGTGTGATTCACACTAAAGTTTGAGAGCCACTGGCTTGACCATAACCACCAGAGACTGGTTCATTTGGTCTGGGGATAGAGAGGGGTGTTGACCCCTTTATACCCAAGGACACTGAGTCCAGTGAGAGTAAATGGTTTTTCCAGGGTATCAGATTTTATGCTGTTCTTTTGTTTTCCAAAGCAAGGAATGGAGACGTGATTTTTTTGTGATGCCACACAGCCAGTGTGGGACAAAAGATGACACCAGAAGCCTGCTATTTCAACCTCCAACGTTGCCTGTTAGGGTTCCCCCTAATAATGGTAAAGGCTGCGTAATTTATTTCCATTCACTTTAAATCATGTATCTCAAAACGGAAAAGGAAGGTTCTTAGGGTGAAAAAGATAGGAGGGAGCCCAGTGGATTCCAGCCCTCCAAAGCTCAACGTTACCCAAAAAATCTTATTCCATAGCAGTAATGCTTCTCAGTAAGGAGAAATATAATTTAAAGCTCAATTTATTAATTAAATTTGAGTCAAATTTTTCTCCTTGGGTGGGGAAGGTGGTAATGAAAAAATTGAGAAAAACTGCTTTAGAAGGGTTTATCGTTATAACGACCATCCAGGATTATGGTGTTCTATGTGCGATGCAGAGTCGTATTCGTGGCTGTTGCGGGACATTTGGAGGCAGACAACGTTTACAATATAAATCCTGGCTCCTCTTTTTGTTTAATTTCACTGTTTGTCATGAACAGTAACAGGAAACACACTGATCACCATCATTGTTTTACTTGGACTGTAGCATATTGATACATACAAAGAAAAGATAAATATTTTGTTAAAAATTTTAAATGCTGGAAAATAATTCCAAATCTGTGGTGGGGATGAGTATCTCAGGGTAGGTAAACAGGTATTGAAATTATTTTCTCAAAGTCAGTAGCTTTCTTTGATATCTAATAAGAATATAATAATGTGCTTGGAATTGATTTCCAAATCTCAGTGGAATAGGATGACGAGCACACAAATCGAGTTTAGGGCTAAATGGCAGATGCTGTCTCCTGTATACTTGCAGTGTACACTTGAATTCTTTCAAAAATAAAGCTATTTTTTCTTACACATGTTTATTTTATAAATGGCAAAGAACAATACATCTTTAAATGCGTATAAACTACTATTGTTAATGTGAAAAATGAGAACCCCAAAACAAGAAGTTAATTGCACTTTTTGGGCCACTATGGAGTGAAAAAAATTCACTCAAGAAGTTCTAATCCTACTTTCACTAGTATCTACCTAAAGAATCTGAACAACTTAACCACCTAAGTTGACCTCAGTTTTTCCCACCTTGTCGAAAGAGGAGGTTAGAGTTTGTTTCCAAGTTTGCTTCCACCTTTCTAAAGGACAGTCAGTGATGATAATGAATGCTGTAATCAAAATATTTATTTCACTTCTAAAAATGCCAGTGTTTCTAACTGGACATGAAGATTTAAAATCATCCAAAAATGGCAATATAAAAATTAAAAAGAGAATCTTAGAGAAGAAAGCTATATATTCTAAATAAATTCAGGAGTAGCAAAGCAGGAAAATTGTGCAAGTAGGCAGAAGACATAAGTTTCATCTTAGTACACAGGCAGACACTCATCATCCTTTTAAAAGATACCTAAACACGACTGTCAAAGGACCTGAGATTCTCTCTACTGGCTGCTGATGATCTCACCTGCAGAGGAAAGACCCGAATGGCACCGCCGTCAAATAATTTGTCGGAATTTGGTGTTTAGAATATCAAGGTAGCAAAGACTTCAGTGAACCTAGAATTACCACATAAAATTCAAGTGCTGAGTTTGTTAAACTCTAAATTGAAATCAAGTATTACTTCCATCCCAGTTCACATCCCACAATAAGTTTATTACTTAAAGCTTATGTAATGTATATATGTATGCCCATACTTTTAGTGAATTTGTTTGAATGCAAAAAAATAAACCTATATGATTATTTTATATAGCAGACCAGCACAAAGTGGAATATCAAACTATATCCTTGGATATAACTGACATGAACAGCTGTTTTTTAATGTGATGTTGCAGTAGCATTGCTTAACTCTTCTCCGGCTCTTGATAACAAGGTTGTCATAGAGATGGCTTCCAGATTAGTGCAAGACTGGGATACATTCGAGAGAAAACACATCTAGTGTGGAACAGTTGCTGCCCTTGAAAATCCTTGGGCATGGTCCAGTCCACATAGGATGAATTCAAAAAGGTAAATTCTTGATGGCCTCTAGAATTGTCCTCATGAATATGGTAAAAATAGAAAAGTAACGAGTGCCGACTCCCTGCCAGTCTATTCGATGTGCCTTATTTACTCCCTACAGCCACCACACATGACCCCTCCAGGTTGTATGGTTACTAAGAAACAGAGTCTGTATATGAGCCCAAGTTCAACACCAAAAAGCGTGCTCTTAGTTCACTGGTAAAGTCTTCCAACATTGGTTCTAGACTGGGGCAAATTCTTAATCTAAAACCACACTTCAACTTCATAACCACACCATGCTAGGACACATAAGAGATGAGAAATGAAGACACAGACTCTGTCCTCAAGTAACTTACAGTTTTATAAAAAAAATTAAAACACATCTATAACATAGCACTTACCTGGAAGAGTGAAATAGAGAACCAACAACCACAGGAGTCCACAGTATATAATGAAGTCTGCTCTTCGTGGAAGAGACACAGGCTAAAGGCTGTATCAATAAGCAGGTCTACTCTTTCTTCATAGTCAGGTTCACCTTGAGTACTTAGCAAATTTCCCTCTCTTGTGCTGATGAAACCCAAGTGGAGAAGGAAAAGTAAAAACTAGTCCAAGTAAACTTAGTGGAAGATGAGCTATCTGGGCCTGTAGAGAATTTGGGCCATCACTTAAAAGAACTACAACAGCACAGATTGCTTGACAATCAGGTTCTTGTACCAGGCACCTGTTCGCAGATTCATTTAAAAAGCAAAACAAAACTTTCTTGGTACTTTGGCCTTGGTACTTTCTTGGTAAAGATCAAAGCTTAATAAAGCTTAACAACATTTAATGAATTAGAGAAGGAATACATTCCTAAGTGCCAATTAAAAGGAATCACCATGTTGAATTAAAAATATTCTAAGAACAGTTTCTAAGTTTAATAGATATATTTCTTTACATTTCTTAGCAGCTAAATTTTATATTTAAACTCCCTTTGGTACATTTATGGCGTTGGCCAAAAAGTTCCTTTTGTTTTTTCCATAAGATGGCTCTAGTAGTACCTAGCTGTCTTTAATTTCATTTGAAACAGTTTTGTTAGACCGTATTGTGACAGCTGTCATATCAGCATGCATTTTTTAAAAAACTTGTCAAAATTGGTAAATTTTTGTGTAGCTATGTTAATATTGAAGATGGAAGAAAATACACATTATTTTCAGCATGCGGTGGTTTATTATTTCAAAAGGTAAAAATGCAGTTGAAACCTCCCAAAAGATTCATGCAGTGTGTGGAGAAGGTGCTGTGACTGATCAAATGTGTCAAAAGTGGTTCACAAAGTTGTGCGCTGGAGATTTCTCACTGGATGATGCTCTACGGTTGGGTAGGCCAGTTGAAGTTGATAGTGATCAAATCATGACATTAAGTGAAAACAATCCATATTATATCATGTGGGAGATAGCTGACATATTCAAAATAACCAAACCAACATAGTTATTGGTAAAAATGAAAAATGTCTTTTATTTCACAGAAAAAACCATAAGGACTTTTTGGCCAACCCAATACTTCCGTTGATGAAAGGAACAAACTGCTCATTTCACTCATTTGTGCAGCAAACATCCAGATTACATATGTAAAATCAGCAGTGTTTTAATCTGTGATGTGCAGTCCCCTATTAATTAAAATAAGTGATAAAAAATACCTTCCAGAAACCATTCATGGGTGGGTTCAGAACCATCTGAGGACTGCAGTGCACATCAGTCAGGTCTTGTTTTTATGCCATTCTTAGTGGTTATGTGATACAGAAGACAGCCTGAAATCAGGAAACTTACGTCTGTGTGACTTGGGCGATTACTTCAACTTTCTGAACCTCTATTTTCACCACTATTTAAATGGAAATAGTAAAACTTACATCAGGATTATGAAGTTAACATGAGAACACAATGGAAATGCCTGATACATCTTGAGATTGTCAAGCCAGGGAATGTGTATCTGAAGCAAAATCAGATATCCCAGGCGCAGATTGTGACTCCATGAGGCAGGGAACCGAATAATTAGGAATACAGGTCTTTTGGGTTTGTTTTCAATAATGAAAACTGATTTAAGGGAACGATTCAACTGGAGATAAAGCAGAGGCAGCTGCAAGAGTAATGGGGAGGGACAGCTGAGTAAGGAAGGTCAAAGAAGCCTTTTGTGGGTGGTCTGGCCTGTTGGTGTCTGAACTGAATGCCTAGAAATGGTAAGATTGTTATGTCAGCACCAGGGAAACCATGAAGGTGCCCCTACTTCTCACAGGGTAGTATGGCCTGCATGGACCAAAATAATAGGTGGTTCTTTAGGAGGATGAAAGAACCTCTCAGCTGTTTTGGAGGTCTGCATAAAGAATAAAATTGTGTCTAAAATTGAGAAAGAAAAACAAAAAGGTGCAATGCAAAGAAATAAAACAGAGCTATAAGAGTAAACCAATTGGTTAGTAAGTACAGCCTAGAGAATGCCTAATTGCCTAGAGAATGCCTAATTGAGTCTAATATTACCAGACTAAACAGAACAGAAAGCATATTAATCTCCAACAAACGAATGGTGCCAGTCTAACAGAAAAATAAATATTAATGGTTAGACTGAAGCTGAGATAATAAACCAAGGACAACAAAATTACATTTTTTTATTATATCCAGAACGGGATAAGGGAGAGAATGCCTGAAACAGGTGTGGACAATGCAGCAATCCATCACTGCATTGAAAAAGTAAAATGAACCCTGTAAAGGGAATTTAGGATTAAGATGGGTGTAGAACTTGCAAAACAAAATTTAACTCTTTAATACCTAAAGTTCTCCAGGCCTAGAAAAATTACACTTCAGCAATTAGAACTTGCAAGAAAGACTTGCCCCAAGAGTCAGCAAGTCAGTTTAACTATAGATTTTTCTCCAACTCACATCAGTAACTGTGGACCGTATGTCAAATTTTTTTTAGATGGCTAACACTTGCTCATGTTCAGGTCTTGCAGTGTCCGCAGCACTCTCTACTGCAGAGAGTGCAGAAGTAGTGGCCTGCCACACCTTCGCGTTGTAGCTGCGGGATAGCAAAACAGTCCTCGCGGTTGAAGTTGTGATGCCTGAAATCGCCTGTCTCTAGACATTACCACTTTTTTGTCACTTTTTTTTGTCCCTGTAAAGTACCACACTATTATAGTAAAAGAGTTTAGGTAGCACTTACAGAGTACACAGCGGTTCATTCTTCCAAGTCTATTTTAAGCTCATTAAAAGAATGAGACCGGGCGGGGGAAGGGGATAGGTTAACGTGAATATAGTAACCGAGGATGTGACACGGAGAACAATGAGTGACAGATCATCTGGTGCTTTAATTTCCACCAAAAACTTCCCTGGTTGTGAAGAAAAAATGTTCATGAGTGAGCATGCAGATACTGTGGGCCTATTTTGCCATTTTCTAAGGCCAAAAAAAAAAAAAATCTTATTAGGTTTGGATGCTGTTACCTTTTTTAACCTTCAGGATGATGCTTACTGTGACCATATGATAATTTTAATAATTTTTCAACCTTATAATAACCTAGACAACATAGACAGCATTTTATTAATTTTTATTTTGGTGAAAACAAGAACTACATCAGAGTGGCAGATTTTATTTTTCCTTCAAGCACATAGAAGACAAAAGTACTAAAGGTCCTTGTTTAGTGTGACAGAGCAATTCTACAGATACACTGAGTGGGAACAAAGTATCAAGTACATTACTTCTAAGGCAGGAAATATCAAGACAATTACATTTTTCTTGAGATTACTTTCACAAGACACTGACGTTTGCAAAATTTCAGGCTCTTCCTAGATCACATTATTCAAATTATATATTTCTAAGGATAGAGCTATAATATGAAGAGAGACCAGAACAAGCTGATATATATATATATACTGCACAGGAAACAAGTTTGATATTTTTACACACATTCTCAATTGCAAGCAAAAGCAGGCCTATAGATGTAAATTTTGCCAGCAAGCAAAAATGGAGAAAGGAATTAATAGGATTTTACTCATAATGAAATAAGCGTGTACCATCAATCTTCCGGATATAAAAGGTCACTCCTAGAATAAAAAACATCTAGACCTGCATGTTTGTGTATAAAAATCTGGTGAATTAAAAGATATAGGAAAAATTGGGGGAAATCCCTCTCCCAAGCATCCTCTTTAAACATCAAACGGATTCTCTCACTTCCCCTGGGAAGTCCTGGGCCCTCCCCTCCTCCCCACCCCTCACCCACAACCCTGCAGGGTTCCAGTCTTCCCCGAGGGCCTTTCCAAGCCATTTCTGTTTCCAGACTTTCCCTTTCTCCAGCCCAGAGCACCCACCCCTTTACGCCGTGTCCAGACTTCATAAGCCCTGGGAAACTTAGGGAAAAGCCTCCAAAAAGAAAGAAGAAAGGTGACTGTCATCAGCACCACCATACTCCTCCACAAGTAAGGCAGCCCCGCTGTCCCACCTACTGGAACTTGGTCTGAAAATCCAGACTCCGTCCACATATCTCCCTAGCCCCTAGGAAGAAGGCTTGACATCTGCTACAATGCAGACATCAGCCTGCTCCCTCTTTTGTGAGGACAGAAGCAGAGAATGAAATGGGGAAGCTGCAGACTGACAGCCAAGGGCCAGGTGGGAGGGAGGCCCTTGGGACAGCAGGGCAACAATAAAATAGTACAGAAGTCAGGCGTTATGCTTTCTCGGGATTGTAAGTGGTTCAAGGCCCACTACCACCCCCACCAAAAAAAAGAAAAAAAAAAGAATTTCCATCTTGAGGGAAGTAGAGTCAAACCAACTTGGTCGCTTCAGATCACAACCTGCTGTGATTCTCTCGAACCCACCGTTGTGGAGCCAGCCCTTCTGTCTCTCCTCCCAGCTTCTCAAACTAAAGCTCAGAAAACACACAGGAGGTGTTGGTAAACTTAGATAGGGGGAAAAGGGAGAGGTTGTCAAAGTTGGCCTAGAAGAACCCTGCCCAGAATTAACTTACCGATAGGTCTGCCTCTGAAACATTTAGACCTTGCTAAAGAATGTGGGGTGGAGGCATGAGCGCGGAAGGCAATGAGGTCTGGATAATCTACGATACAGTAGCTTTCTCCCTCTGAACACAAGATAGGACCAAATTAAACAAAAAAGCTGCTTTGCCAGTTTTGTTTGTTTCTGAACTGTGCTTCTGAGGAGGAGGGAGAGGGAGCAGGAGATGGAAATACCTCTTCCTAGGTGCCTGCTCCCTGGCAACTTTGTCACCTTCTGAACAGTTACAGGAGGGGTTAGGAAGGGGATGTTTAACAAAGTTGTCTGGATTAAGGGCGAATTATTGGCTAGGACTCCGAAAGGCTATTGGAAGGACCTTCATTCCAGCCTTGCTTTGGGCCCTGTCACATATGACTGCCCAACCTGCCTGACAGCCAATTGGGTTTATGGGTAACACTGCGGAGAAGGGGGGCAGAGGTTGTGTGCTGCCTGGGTGCTTAAGTCCACAGATAGTTCCTGAGGAGGCAGGCAGTGGTACCCAGGCAAGGCTCAGCCAAAAGACTGAAAACCGGTTTGGATAGGCCACAGCACAGGGTTCCTTCCATATACTCACCAGTACCTGGTCACAATGCAGAGTTATCAAAGGCATAAGATTACTATGACACTGTATATCTCTCATCTGTTACCTCATTCAGGCCTAGAAACCACCCACCAGCCACCTGCTTATTCTGGCAGATACCCAGCAGGCTGGATGGCATAGGCCCAGGAAAGCAGCTGGGAGCCAGTTAGTGGTAGCCTGGAATGTTCAGTTTGGGTTGATGGCTGGCCTCATCTATTATCAGTTTCATCTTCCAATGGTGAAAATCAAAGATCTTGCCACAGAGTACAGGGTATCAGGAGCACAGCCAGCTTTAAGTATGAAGCCCAGCTAGTTATTTGCAAAGATTTACATCAAGTTTCTTTGTGGTAGGTAACCGCTTAAAAACCTGGGAAAAGACCATTGTCACAGACAGGGCTCAAGGCATGCAAAGGAAGTCAGTGCGTATCTACGGCATCATGTGCTTGGCACAGTAGCAGTGGAAAGCCATGCACTTGGAACACAACACTTTGCAGGACAGCACGAAGGCCCAGAGGAAGAAGAGCATAGACACATAAGCGACAATCTTGCAACTCATTGAAGATTTAGAAGAATCAACAAATGATCCAGTGTGAGGAGAAAGCAGATGGAAGATTTCGTGCTGTTGGCTAAGCACAGAATCCAACAGGAGGTGGTAAGGAAACTAGTGCAGGAGCTTTTCACAGGTCGGAAGTTAGCCAGACTGGAACCTGAAGGACCTCGGGCTCTCCACTGGCTGCCTTGCTGGGTCTCGAATTCCTCTGTGGGGCCCTTCACCCATCAGATAATATTGTAGGGGATTGGGCCACAGTTCTGCTTTGATAATCTCAGCAATCCTGTCAAATTCTAGGAGGCTGTGGTCTGAGAACCAGTTGAAGAAACTAGGGATAGTGTTTCCTTCTCGGTTCCTGTGGATATGAGACTGGGGGTCTTGGCCCCGGTGCCAGCGGATTGGAGTGGCAAGAGACACCACACGGCCAGAGGATCTGCGCTCATATTCCTTGACGAGCCCTTCATTTCGGAAGTAAGGATTGCTCTGAAAGATGAACTTGAATTTGCAGCCTGCCCTGGGGTGTTTAAGCTCCTCCACCTCCAAATTGATCAGGTATCTCATCATGTCTTCATCTTGACCACTGATCATCGGTGACAGCTGAGGGTGGTTCCGAAAGGCAGTGACCCAGAAACCTGGGATATTCTGGATAATGAAACTTCTGCGCTGCATATGCAGCCTTCGCATCCGGCCAAACTTGCGCTCCAGCTGAAGGAAGGCCCTGTCTGCCTGGGCATTTACGTTTGACAGTTCCTGATCTATGGCCTCCAGCGAGTCCATGCAGTTATTACCCTTCGCGGCCCTGGCCCGTGTTTCTTCTTTCGCTCCTCCCACCATCTTTTTCTCCTTCTGTACCATCTTCTTTTCCTCCGCCACCTCCTCTGCTTCTCCCTCCTTTTCCACCGTCGCTGAGATGGCGCACTTCTTTGTCATCACCTCCTTGGCCTTCGCCCCAGGCATCATCTGAGACCCAAGCCCCTCTGCGCCACAGGCTTCTAGAGATTGCTCCCCAGCAAGGCCACTCGGCTCTCTACGCTGACAGCCATTTTCCTGGCTATTGTCGGATGCCACCGAGGGGGAGACGAGGGCTGCTTCCAGGCCCTCCGTGGGAGGCGGAGCGTCTTTCTGGCCTGCTGCAGTTGCTGCACCGCCAGGACTCCCAGCCACTCGAATGCGGAGAACAGGGCTGCAGCCCGAAGGGGCCTGGCACGCGCCTCCCTCCGCAGAGGTCTCCGAGTTGTGCTCACCTGTGGGTGACATCTCCTGGGTCGCCTCTGTCGACTCGCTCTGGAACCGGTTTAGGTCCGGATGTCCCGGGGCATGGTCGGGAGTCGCGAGGTCGCAGGTTTTAGCGACTGAAAGGTTGTAGCCCTCATCAAGGCCGCTCATTTTGGTAGAAGTCAAACCTGCAGGATGAGAGCGATGCGCGTCCTCTGCAGAAGCAGCGCTCCGCCCCTCGCGCCACCCCTCTTTTCCACTCCAGGGATGATGCTGCTATGGCAACCTGTGACGACAGGATGGTCGCGTCTTAATATCGCGCGAGATCTAACCGCTCCTTTGTGATGTAGCTGTTCAGTCAAGGGTATTCTATTTTCTATGTTACGAAATGTTTTTAGTTTTCTCGGTGTGGAAAAGGTTTGGCTTGCATGAATAGATGCAGACCAAACTCAAGCGTATACGAATTGCATTAATGTGGATTTCTAAGGCTCTGAATTAATTTCCAAGTCACCTAAGATATTGTCTGTTAAAATATTTGCTTTAAAAGTAAGAAAGGTTAGTTATTGTCTATTCAGGTCAGCTCATAGAGCTTCTCGTGTATGAAGTGAATTCAGCAATTCACAGGCCTTCCTTTAATGTACAGGTTCATGGCTGTTTCTAAATAACTGATATACACCGTTTAATTTTAAGAAAAGTGAAGTGTTACTTTTTGTGCGATCATTTAGATAATTAGGAGCAAGTGAAAGAGAAACTTCTCCCATCCTAAGAAGACATAATAAAGGATAATTTTAATATTCCTTACAGATTTTAAAGTATATATACTTTGGCCAGCACCTGCAAAGCAGTTGGACAATATTTCCTCTTCACTTTTAACCAATATAAGTAGCAAAACATTGTATTTTCCTTACTTAGGGGTGATTCAGACATGTGTAAGCCTGCAAATTTAG
Source organism: Anoura caudifer (assembly GCA_004027475.1). NCBI lineage: Eukaryota > Metazoa > Chordata > Mammalia > Chiroptera > Phyllostomidae > Anoura > Anoura caudifer. The sequence goes on along the minus strand of PVKU01001340.1, from coordinate 6,558 downwards.
CTTTTAAGCTTTACTAGAAGTTTAATCTCAGGAGATTTTAATTTCTAAAATTATGCATATTATATGTTGCTTATCCTCAGGTTATAAGTGAATGTTTACTTTTTGGCTTCACTTTCTCAGGATTTGCATTTAATGTAAGTTCCTTGAGAACAGGCCAGGAAGAAATGGTTCTGTTAAAAAATGAAAATGGTCATTTAAGCAGCTAATTTTCTTAAATACCCAGATGTTTTACTAGTGGCCTGAAGACAGAGCAAAGACACTCTAGCTTTATTTTGGGGTTAAATCACAGTTTTACAATCTTCCTCATAGTACATTAGTCAAAATAAATACCTTTTCTGTGGGTCTTCAGAACCTCTAAAGGCAATGGAAATGGATCAAGGCGGTCCTTCTCTGAGCCTCAGTTTCCTTGTCCATAATGAAAGGATGATAACATCGGTATTATAATCTAATATTCTCCCAGGCTGTATGTGGTACATATATACACTGAGAATCCATTTTTGTTTCTTGGTTGGTTTTATTTTGTTGGTATTTTTTTAATGCTTATAAATATAGTATTCCCATTCTTGGTCACTAGAGGGAGGAAGTGGACTTTTAAATGATTATCTAATTGGAGTTTGCCTTTGAAGTTTAAACTGCTCTGAAGAGAATATTTATGGCAATTTTAAACTATACATTCATTAAAAGAACTATGGCATGAGTTTTAAACATATGTTTGGTGTTCTATATATTATTAAAATTAATTATATTCTTTATTACACTTAGGCTATCACTGTTAACAAAATTTTCTCTTAGAAGCTTATTTGGTTATGATAGCTCCCTGTGATACAGTGTTTAGGAAAAAAATAATAACAAAATAAAATAAATGAATAAATAAATAAAATCGTATAGCCTTTCTTTCCTCAATCATAAAGGAAATCAGAGACAAGTTTTCTGACCTGAAAGACTTTGTACCTTTGTGTGCTGGGCTGATAGTTAATTTTATGTGTCACTTTGGGCCAAAGAGTGCCCAAATTAAATATTTCTGGGTGTGTCTTTTGGGGGTTTTTTTGTAATTAGCATTTAAATTGTTGGACTCAAGAAAGTAGATTGGCCTCCCAATGCGGATGAGCATCATCCAATCCTTTGAGAGCCTGAAGAGAACAAAACAGAAAAAAATAGAATGAGGAATTTTCCCCTTTTGCTTCCAACCTAAGTACTTCAGCTGGGTCATCTTCTACTGCCCTGAGACTGGCTTTTACACCATCAGCTCCCCTGTTCCCAGGCATTAGGTCACCAGCTCTCCAGGGTCTCCAGCTTACATGCAGCAGATTATGGGACTTCTCAGTCTCCATAGCACGAGAACCAATTTCTCATAATAAATCTTTTCCAACTGGCATATTCCCCTGGAGAACTGTGACTAAAACAGTGGGTAAAGACACATACATTGGAGACAGACAGATCTAGCTATACAAGTCTCAGTTGTGCCACTTAATAGCTATTCAGTATGAGCAGGTCACTTCTCTGAGCCACAATTTCCTCATATACAAAATGAGTATAATAAAACATATTTACAGGACTGTGTGAAGATGAAATGGATATATATATATAAAGTGTTTCCCCCAATGGGCTTTCAATAAATAAAAGCTAACTTGGTAATTTGTATTATTTTTTCTTACTAAGATTTACCTACATTGAATACACTATAGCGCAGGCAGTATAAAATCAATTGTCAAATTCTATTATGAAACTGTAAGTGTATAGAGGTTGGAAGATGAAAGATCCGTAAAGAATGAAGCAGTAAGTGAAACAAAGGAGAACTGAATTGAGCCAAGATACCATTTTAATAATCTAACGAAGATATGAGACATTGGGACTTAGTATTTGTTCACTATGTTCCTGTTATTTCTAAATAATTCTAGACATGTAGTATTTCTGGTTCATGGGAGGGGAAAGGTGTGTTGCTGAAACTAAAATGCCTTACCACACTTTCCTTTGTAATATTACTTTAAAGTCTTCATGAAATACCTTAAGAAAAAAATTCGTTCTCTGAAATCAATGCTTTTAATAGCTCATCAAAGATGATCCATCAAAACTGACCCAAGAGCAAACTCTGAGAAGTTTTGGTCATTACTTAAAATTGTTGACTACAATCGCACCTAAACCAGCACATACCCACCACTTTTTAGACCCATCTTAACACAGCTCTTGACTGTAATGCACTAAGAGAAGTCAGAACTTGATGAAGAGGATGAGAATTAAGTATTGACTTTTATAAATAATAACTCTATTAACTCAAACTTCAATAAATATACAGTCTCTACATTTCTTAGTGATATCAAATGTTCTTTACATCTCAGCAGCCAAGTTCCAGGAGGATAGTAAAACATTTAAATTATACTGGCCCATTTTGTTCTTCTGAAGGAAAGTAAAACCAAATAATTTAATTCAGGCAGTAAATACCCAAAACTGCATTCTTAAATATAGGAACCTGATAGGGTTTGGAGACTCTCTATTCTTTAACATAAAGAAATAAATATATAGCCCTGGCTGGTGTTGCTCAGTGGATTGAATGCTGGACTGCGAACAAAAGGGTTGCTGGTTCAATTCCCAGTCAGGGCACTGGACCCCAGTAGGGGGCACTTGAGAGGCAACCACACACTGATGTTTTTCTCCCTCTCTTTCTCCCTCCCTTCTCCTCTCTGAAAATAAATAAATCTTTAAAAAAAAAAAAGAAATATTTAAAGATAAATAGATCCCTTTTTAAGGCCATTCATGAACAGATTATTAATAACTTTCCATTAAAGCCATGATATTCATACTTAATTAGGATTTTACATGTTTTAATGCCAAAATCACAGGCTGCTACAATATGGTAGAATGTGCCCTGGCTTAAAATGAGAAACCCTAATTGAATGTAGCTTGTGTTATTTATATCTAGGTTAATACATTCCAATTTGCTGAGCCTCTATTTTCCTGTCTTTTAAATGGGGGTAATGATACAAAAAACTGTAGGATTACAAATGTACAATGAGAGCATACGTAGAAATTTCTGATATTTCTAAAAATCTGCTACAATTGTTAAGACTGATGTGTACTTGAAGCAGAACTGGCTCAAATTGTGACTCAATTGGGCAGGGAACTTAACTATGATTAAAATATAAGTAAGCATCTTGCTTTTATAGTGAAAAACTAAATTCAGGAAAGAATCAACTAGAGATGAAGCAGAAGCAACAGGAGAGTTTAGGTTCCCAAACCTATCATGCCTCAGAATCACCTGGAGTGCTGGTTAAAACAATTGCTAGCCTCTACTTCCTGTGTTTCTGATTCAGCAGGTAATAAATGGGGCTCTATGTTGAGGACCACTTTGTGTGGTATTCGAGACTGCAGCCCCACTCAAGCGAGGCCTTGAAAGAGACCTGTAAGTCTTGACTGGAATGCCAGGAATGCTGGAGGCAGGCATGACCGGATACTAACACTGAGGGTTCCAGTCGGAGATCAGACCTAAAGAATGCATTATACCCCTGGAGGCTTGCTTTGCTTTGTATAGCCCTATTGCCAGGAATCAGATATCTAAGTCCAGAAGCAGAAGGAGTGAACTCCTTATCTCATGAAGCACTTCTTAACAACCATCTGGAGTCAGGATGTCTAACAGACCCTGACCCAAGGCAAATCTCTGTTTCCTCAACTGTTACTTACAGATATCAGTTTTCTGTAACGATGGCCTTTAGACATTGATTGATAGGCTTTGCATGCCTATTGTATACCCCTGCACAGACCGATCCCAATAAAAGTCATTTCAGAGAAGGGCTCAGGCATTCTCCACTAAAGGGAATCGCCACCCCCTTTCCTTGGATGACTCATTTCATCCTTGACCAGGAGGACTCTGTGGACCAGGGCTTCCCACAGTTCTAGAATTTGCATTTCTAACAAGATTCTGGTGATGCTGCTGGTCTGGGGACACCCTTTGTGATCCACTGCTTTAAGATAATGTAGAAGAGTAGGTTGGAGCTGAAGAGTCAGAAAGAAGGGCCCAAATAAGGAAGGTCAGAGAAGCATCCTATAGGCATATGAATGTGCAGAAGTGGAAAGGGAAACTTAGGGAGATTCTTGAGAGTGCCACAGGGAAATCATTACTGTCAACACTATTTCAGGACATACTGTTCTGAGCAGACTTAATTTCTTTAGTGGCCTGAAATTGAGGGAGAAAAAGTTGAAAAGTAACTCCAAGATTGGAATTATAAGTGAAATTATCCAGCAGCAAGAAAAACTTGCAAATACGGTCTTACAAGTGGAGTCAGCAACTTTTATTTAAGCACAGGAGAGAAGGCAAAATACTGGAGATGGGCAAATGGAGTTCCAGTTTTTGAATTCCCAATAATATTTTTAAATCTGTTATTTATTTATTGAGGCTACAATTTACATACACTATATACAATGCATGGATTTTAAGTGTACCATTTGACAAGTTTGGGCAAATGAATACATCTGTGTTGTCATCACCCAAGTCAAGATTATGGAGCACTATCACCTCTAAAAGTTTACTCTTGCTTCTTCCCAGTTACTCTCCTGGACCCTCAGGAACCATTCTGCACTTATATCACCACAGATAACTTTCCCATGCTACTTCACATTTACCAATTATATAGATCATACTCTTTTGTCAGGCATATGTTCAGAACATTCCCAGAATACTAAAACTGAGCTTCAAAGGAGGAAAGGGTCAAGAAACCAGAGAGAGACTGACAACTCCAGAATTAAAAAGTTTAAGGGAATTTATGGACAGAAGCAGACTGTGAGCCAGCAAGAGTAGATTTCCTTGTTTAAGGGTGAAGGAGGTGTGATATACACAGCCAAGTGGCACCTGCTAACACAGGTGGGTTATGGCCATGTGCTACGGGCTTGTTAAGAGCTGTGTAATTCAAAGCAGTAAACAACTTATGGGCCCAGTTAACGATGCAAGAACATTCCTTTCAGGTGAGTCTGGCCCACTCCTCCTTGGGTGCACTGGTGGTCAGCTTGCTTCCTAAGATGGTGTTGGTCATGTTAACTACCAGGAATCATGGCCAGGTTGTTGTTCATGATGGGGGTTGGGGTTAAGTGGTAGAACACTTAAAAGAGTGCTTTTGTGTAATTAGGCTAATTCCATTCTGTAAAACTGTAGGGGTTATAATATAATAAGAGCAGATGTGCTGAGAGCTTTCTATATGCCAGGCACTTTGCCATAACTGGGTGTTATAAGGTCGTAGATTTATGAGTAAAAGTAACAAAACTGGGAAGGGACTGAGCACTCCCTCATTTGAGGAGTCCAAAAAAGGGTATCCATGATTCTCAAACCTCTTTGCACCTAGGGTCTAACTTAATTGGTCTGGGGTAGGGCCTAGACATCAGGATTTTTTCAAAGCTCCCTGCTATTTATAAGGGCAGTCAGGCTTGAGAAATATGAGGCTAAATGATTACTTGTCTAAATGTAAATTAATGAGAAATTAAAATTGAGAGGAAGGTAAATGGTAATTAATATTCATTACATATCGTATGCCAGGTACTGTGCTAGGCATTTTTGAAATCTAACATTTATTAACAATGTTAATATTTGTTATCTTTTAGCACAGAGCCTGGCACACATTTGTCATTGTTATCCTCTCTACAACCTTATGTTCTCCAAATACAACCTGGGAGAATATTAGCTTATAATACAGGTATTACCATCCTTGCATTACGGACAAGCTATTTATTTTTGCTAATGTACTTGGAGGAAGATTCTAAAACTGCGAATTAATCCAAACTTAAAGCTAGTGTGCCTTCCCTGTCTCTTCAGGCCATTATTAAGACATCTGGGGACTGCCGGCCAAGATGGAGGTGTAGCTGGACATGCTGTGCCTCCTGTCACAACCAAGATTAAAGACAACAAAAACATAGAACCAAAAAGAAAAAAGAAAACCCAACTAAGACAGAGAGAAAATTGAATTATGTGGGAGTCCGACAACAATGATTCACCCAGATCGGTGAGAAGGCCGGAGTTAGCAGCTGGCAGAGTCGGATAGCAGCAGGATAAGCCGGTGGTGGTCCCGGGCGCACAGTCACTCCAGGCCCACAGGCGGCAGCATTACCGAACGCAAGGAGGCCAAGCAGGGCGCACAAGGCAGCGGACTGAGGACACACATTCATGCACAGATAAACCAGGCAAAAACGGGCAGCAAGACAGACTGCATGATGCAGGTCCCCAGTGCCAGGAAGTGATGCCTAAAAGCACCCATTGAAAATACTTGTAGGGGCTAAGTTGCCCGGAGGAAGTCCCAGCCTCGCAGGAGAGGTAGTTGGGAGATCCACGGGGACCTGGAGGGTGCGCAGGCCCACCGACATGGAAATCAGCACCAGAAGGGTGCAAATTGATAGGGCAAAGAGGCTGAAGGGGCTGGAATCCCCAAAAGAGCACAGAGCAAGTGCCATTGTTCCCTCTAGGACCCCTCCCCCACATCCAGCATCACAACCCAGTGACTGGGCTGCCCCACCCTGGTGAACGCCTAAGGCTCCGCCCCTCACTACATAACAGCCGGGACCAGGCAAAAACAAACAAACAAA